>VZTU01014543.1:452380-561180 GCA_013400835.1 Zapornia atra | reverse complement strand
CATAATTATTTCTACTTTCTTCCTCGAGTGCAGAGGCAAACTACAGAGTCGTTAATACACAGAAACCTGCTCTTTCCCCACCTCCTTTTCCAATCCTTTTCCTGAGGTAGAAGCTCATTATGCCAAGTTAAAGCCTAAATGGTTTAAGTCAGCTTTTGGGAATCAGCCTTAATGATCTTCTTGTTATATTTGGAAGGGGGTTTTTTGGTTGTTTTTTTTGTTTATTTGTTGGGGGTTTTATATTAAGCATTTCCTTTCTATCCGACCACTTTTCAGAACTAGCTTGGGTGTCACCCACTTACCAGCTCCTTCAGAATACCTCCACCAGTGCTATATTTCTAATGTGGGCAGCCTCATAGCTCATCACACTTAAATAGTCGATATGACTGCTCGTTAATATTTCAAACCGCTTTCAGCCTTGTCCTGTCCCAGTGTCATAGCACTTATGCTGTAGGTTTATTTTGAGTAGTCCTTGCAGGGATTCATAAAGAAGCAAGCTTCATTATCCCCCTTCTACAAAAGGGAAACTGAGGCACGTTGGTCCAACCGGCCCCAGCAAGAGGTAAACATCTAGTTTGAATCTCTGTCCAGCATCTCACCCATTGGCCTCTGTGGATCTCAGTTAGCAGATTCCATCACCAGCTGTACAGATGCATTTCAGAAGATTGGTTCCTGGTTCCTCTGAGACATCACTGACCCTCTGGTGCTGCTATTAGGCAGAATTGGGGCAAATGTCTGCAATGTTGCTACAGGAATACCTCAAACCTTTTGTGAGAGAGGTTTTATTAGTGGTAGGCTCAGTCCAGTGCCACCCAGGGAACAACAACCATGGAGGACAGCAGTGTATGTCCACCTAGAAGCTTTGCAGGGGGGTTACAGCTATCTCCAAGTACAAATGGAAACCACCTTTCCTAAAGAAGAATGGAAAAAACCCCAGCATGTTTTAACCTTTTCTTTACCACAGCCCAGGACTCAGCCATGAGAAGACACCGTCCCACAGCCCACCTCTAAAGACTGATGCGTGACGGGGTGGGATTCCTCTAGCTTTTTGTATTTCTACTTGTAGCTTTCACAAACATCCCATTTACATACCTGTGCTGGCACTGGTGGTCTCAGCATTAATTCTCTGCCTGACGGTTCCTTGGGGCCACTCGAATACAAAGCACAGTGTACCTGCTATCCCTGTGACGAAATGCATTAACCTCTTCCATTTCCACTTCTAATGGCAGACACTGCACATGTACTTATATTTGTATTTCAAATCCATGCTGAGGCTGGCAGTACTGGGATGCTGGTTCAGTTCGATATGCTTTGGGTGAAAAGTTGCATGTTCAGTTATTTAAGAAAGAGGAGCAATAACTGTCATACCTGGGAATGGCAATAAGCCTTATTTGCTTCAGGCAGCAGTCCATAGGTGCTTTGGGAGGTATGGATTGCCAGAATTTCCATCTATCAACCCACCTAATCCAACACATGACTAAGCACGACTGACCAGCTATCATTGACATTATCTTGAAGTAGTTTCCTGGACTACCTGAGTGCAGGTGAATATTTGATCTCAAGTTATGATCCTTACACAGGATTCATTGCTTCAGGCTTCCTTCTCTTCCTTCCTTGTAATCCTTCAAGGAAGATAAAACAGATTTAGAGGCTTATCTGAGCCTTCCTACCATGATCTGTATGTATCAGTGTATGCCATCACCATCAGACCCATGGCGCACAGGACAAAATGGGGACTTGCATTTGTGAAGTTGCTGAGTGCACCACAGGGAAGAGACCCCCCCTGATACTACTTTGTGCTCCTCCCCAGAGCCACATTGGCCGCAAGTGGCCATCAGGCAGTGGACACTTCTCCAGCTTTATCACTGTGCTGAAGCAGCAGCGGCGCTCGGTACTTTGTGTCTTTGAAACTCTGAGGTTGTTTAACTAATGAACTTTCCCGTTAAACATGGACCCTGCAATTAACTATTAGGAAGTGCATTCTATAAGAGGGACTATCACAGTTCAGCCATGGTCATATGCACTTACAACTGGAGGGGTTTGGGAGGAGAGAATGGACATGGGTTGCTTGACCAGGATACCTGAGGATACAAATCCTGTAATCCCAGGGTACACTTATTCCCCTCCACAGCTTATGATGAAGGCACAAAATGGTGAGGCATTGTAATAATTGCCTTACCGCTCTCTCTTTGCCACTAACACCCAGCAGAAGACAGAAAAATCATTCTGCCAGGGCAGCGGATAAGGCAGAGAGCAGCTCTTCAGTTAGCCCCTCACCTTGGGGCAGGGAACCAAGGCCAGCAGGCAGAGAAACTGCATTGGGTGTTCCTGGAAGACTCCCAAAGGCAGCCACAAGTCAGTGTTAGAGCCATACACCAAATAAACTTTGAAATGTTTTTAACTTCTCCCGTGTCTGTGGCCTGCAGACACACACACATTGCACACACGGATAAACACGTGTGTCACAGGAGTGAGCTGGGTCTTTTCACATCAGTCCATGTGTGAAGCTAGTTAAGATCCCATGCTCTGCAGGTGCACTTCAAGTGAGCATCATTCCCCTGCAGATCCTGACTTCCTCCTTAGGAACAACACATGTAAGTGTTGTGAGGTCACCTCTGCTGTCTCTATCACATATGAATCTGATGACCACCCCACACATGACTCCGACCCTCCACAGAGCAACTGCATACAGCATGTAGTGATGGCTGCCGGGTGTCAAAGAGGAGATGAATCCTGCTTTGCTTTATCTATGCTGCACTGAAGGCGGCATACATCTGCGTGGTGCTTCCTTAGGCATCAGGGCTCTTGAACAGGCAGGTTTTTTTCTGTGCTGATGCATCCAAGGGCACCCCAGCTCCATGTCCACCAATCCCTGTTCACTAATTTGCAGCTTGTTTCCAGTGACACACAATGAGCTGGCAGTTCTCCATGCAGTGGACCCAAACATGTTACTAACGGTCCATTGAAGGATCAGCTGGACCAACGTGGGTACACTACACTGCCATCAGTTTGTATTAACTCACTGTTTAGTACACCTCATGCAGACCTGCAGCGCAGAGCATCACCTCGTCCTTCTCCAGCATCCAAGCCAGCTAGCTTTGAAGTGCTCTTCAGCTCTGGGGGAAGGAAGGGAGTGCAGTAGAAGCCATACATAAGAGCAATACGTAGGTGGCAAGTGACATTATTTCAGCTTAAGAATTACTCTCCTTTGTCCTATAGCAAACAGCATCAGCATAAGACCTGCAATGTCCCTTAGATGCTGCAAGTTGTGCTCCGTGACACTTCAGAAACCTGGAGCCATGGTTTCTCCCAGCCCTTACATTTCGGTTTTGAAAGCTGGAAGCAGAAAAGCAGTTTCAGAGGTGGTGCTGCTATGAAACACCTTTCTTTCAGCACAAACTTTTTGGCCTTCAAGGCATGCTGTGAGATCCATCTCCTCAGCAAGGGATGGATAGGCTTTTTCCCCTCTTTGTGGCATCACAGCAGATGCTAATGGCCTGCTATTGGATTTTTAGCCAGGTTTCTAGCCTCAGGATCAGCCATCATAAACCCAGCACTAAAGACTGGACAGTAAATCCACAAAGTAATTTGTTTGAATTAATTTTTTTAAACACCGAAAACAAAACAAACCAAGACAAAAGGATTTCTGAATTTTACAAGCCACTGCCTCTGTTGTAAAGCCAGCAAAGAAAAAACACCTCAGAGAAGCAAATCACCTTAGCCCTGGATACTCTTCTCTCTGTTGTTGTTGGAGGCCAGCTTCCTCCTTTGATACAGCAAATTTATGAGGACATGTGTATGACAGAGGCTACAGCACTATCACGGGTCAGGGTTGAAAGCATTTTCCTCCTCCTCTGACATGAAGGAAGTTGTTTGCAAGTGTTTATTGGGGATATCTACCAGTTCCCTTGGATTTCTCCCGTAGTTGGTGGGTGTTAGGGATGAGGACCTCACTGAGCACACGAGTTACGGACGCACATGCAAATTATAAACACCAGGCTCAATTCAGACGTGGTTACTTGTAATGCTTCTCTACTACAGGAAAGTTAAAGTTTCAAGGCTAATTCCCAATAACGGGCTGGAAGGCACATACATCCAGATGTGCATCGTTAGGAAAAACAAAATTTCCAGGTAAAAGTTATTGGAAGAGAAACAAATGCTCACAAACACTGGGTTTTGCATGGTTAAAAATGCACAAACCTAAAAGCGAATGTTTGGAGCTGATTTAGCCTGTCAAAGTGGTTGATCAGGACTTCCTGAGGATGTGTAATACTTAAAAAAAATGTATAAATAGACATATGATCGGTTTGTATTCAGGAATCTCATTAATTAGAAAGGCAGACTTTGATTCCAATTGCTCTTAAGTCACGTGGTCCTTTGTGCTGAAGATAAGGAGTTTCACAAAGCAAGCTAAGAATAGACAACACAAACCAAAGCTAAAAATACCCCTGCGCCATTTTCATGGAAACAGCCAGCCCCCCCCTCTGCTGTAAAGCTGGTGGCTACGACAGATTTAGGGATGGGTTTGGATCCCGTGGGCAATAGAGCGATAAAGGACTGTGACACTCCAGACAGGAAGGGCTTTTGGGAAGGCAGCGGTGCAGAGGGAGCTCTGTCAGCTGCATGTCTCGGAGAGGATGGGGCTGAAAGGAGGTGACAAGACATCTTATGGGACAAAGGAGTCAGTCAGGGAAAGATTTTAACTAAAGAGTATATTCTTGTGGTCTGGGGACTTCAGGCTGTTGAGTGGCATAAAGGTTGTTCACACTTCAGGAGAGTAAGTGTTGTTAGTAAAAATGGCTAAGCACCGACACAGAAAATGAGTAGACTTCCAACCACTTTATGTAGAAGGACAAAACCTGTCTTAGCAACGGTTTTGGGCAGACAGGCAAATTAGGAGGGCGATTTTCAGCTAGCCCAAGCACTGCCTGTCTCATAGCACCGAGTTGGAGGAGCTGTGGGCTTCTGAGCAGGTCCAAGTAGGGCAGTAAGCGGAGAATGAGCAGGACAAAGCAGATTTGGGATGTTTTTATGGAATTCAGGCAATCTGACCGTGGTCCAAAGAGCTTAAGGGTCTTTTCCTAGATCACACAATAGTGCATTGGCAAGCTGTGGAGGCCCTGGCCTCCAGCCAGAAGCACTGTCCTCCGTCCAGCTGCGTAAGTCAACAGATGAGCGAGCTCGTGGCTGAAGGAATTTTTTCCTCAAGTTTCCAAGGTAGGCTTGATAGCTAAAACAATTGAAAACATTTACAATAAAATGAAAACAATACGTAATTGTATTGTTTTCCAGCTCTTCTTGTGCCAAGAAGCAGCTTTGGTCAGGAAACCAGTTGTAAATTTGACAAGGAAGAAACAGAGATAAGTAGGCCTGCTTTCTTGCCAAGAGACTCCCTAAATTTAACTGTCGAACTTTGTGAAGGAAGAAGAGGCCTTAAGCCCAGTTTGGTCCTACTCTAAACTAAAACCCAGTAAAGTCAAGGTGACTCCTATGATCTGGTGTATTGCCATGGAAATCAAGAATCCATAATGTGGTGTAAGAGCCACGTACAGTTGATAACAGCAATTCCACGTCCGGGTGGGTATGTACATGCATACAGAAGGATATTACTTCCAATGGCAAGAGCAATGCCAATGTCTCTATTTAATGCCAATCGGGCAAGGAGCTTTTGGAAACCCTGGCTAGTATCTGATCCTGTCCTGAGTGAGTGTGGATGCTCATGGCTTCGTTCACTTGCACTAGCAAGGTGTGGGAGCGAGCTATGAAAGCCTCAAGGGCAGCTCATGTCACAGCAATAGTTTCAGCTACTCTGCTGAAGGAACAAGTGAAAACTCCCAAACCAACCCCCTGCCTCTGTGAGAGGGGAATCTGATGCATACTGAGTGCCCGTAGGAAAGGGGCTTCAGAGACAGAGACAAAAGGCTCTGAAGTGGAAATGGTGGAAAGGTGAAGGGCATGTTGTCATGGATGGGACAAAGGATGGACGAAGCAAGAACAGGAATTACAGATTATGAAGGAACTGTTTGAATGCAGGGAGGGAAAAGGATTGTTTAGGGTGGTCCAGTGATATTTCTAGGAGTGATGGGATGCAGATAAGCAAATGGAAAATGTAAGCTATTAAACAGGAAACATTTCCTGACAGTGGAGGCTAATAGACTGTGGAAAAGTCTCCTAAGGGAAGTGGCAGGAGCCGCTCAGACAATTAAAACTAGACTAGACAACATACCTTAGAGCATAATCGTGCCTAAGACCAGAGACGACTGACTGGATGTGACACATATCTTTCCTTCTTGCTTCAGAAATAAAGCCACAAAGCCCAGAGGGAAGAAAGGACCATTGTAAAAGCAATGTCCCCGTATGTAGGGAAGAATCACACCTGGCTGAAAAAAAATCCCAAAGCAAATTTTCCTTGTGAGACAGGGTATGGCAGTTTACTTCCTCCTGAGCAGTATCGACACAAAAGCTCCTATTCTCTAACACAAAGTTGCTGCCAATGAAAAAAAAAATTTAAAAAAATCTCTAATTCACGATAAACATTAATTCATTGTTTGCTCAGGCATTCTGTAGTGTTTAGTTAGCTCATTGTTTTAGGTTTTACAGCTTTAGGACCTTTTTCTTATGAACTGCTGAATCTATATCCTGGTTCTACTTCACTGATACCACCCCACTTTCTTACCTGCAGCTGTGATAAGTGCTCAATAGAAAAACATTCTTTGTTAGGTCGTAGAAAGTAGTAGTTTTGCAGAAAAGAGATGCTAAATATTTGGTGTATGTTGCATTCGACAGAAGAATGCCCATGGGGCTGGGTGGGAGGCAGCAGGAGCCACCAGAGGGCTGGAAGTATTTTTTTTTTTTAATATTTAATTTTTAAAATGTTTTCTCCCGTCATCTTGATGTGCAGGCTGACATACTTTTAAACACACTCAGGTGCTGGTCTAGGACATGATTGAAACCCACAAGCTTATTTGAGAGAACCTGCCAAACACCTGTTGGCTGGTAGAAAGCCAGCGGTTGCTTTGTTTGAGAAGGGTTGGCCTCTGGCTTGGCAACACAAGGCTCCATAACCCACTTCCATCGCCCTCCTGTGGGACCAAGACACTGTGTCAGGACCCCTGGCATTATGATTTGGTGACATACGCCTTCCCTGAGTGTTTTCTGGTGTCCATCCCTGATTTTTGTGGTTCTGTGGTCACGGTCTAAGAGCTCCAGAGCTTTGCACCCAACGAACCATGAACTTGCTGCACTTACTCCCAATTGTGAATCATATTGACCGTGACTTTTGATTTGCATTACAGTCATGCTTTGATGTCTCAGTCACAATCACACTCCCATTGTGCAAGGCAATACACAAGCCCAGAACAGTAGACCTTGTTCCCAGAATTTATGGTAGGCAGACCTCAACCGACCTCCATTCCTCCTCACCTGACAACTTTCCTCTCTGGTTTAACTCACATCCCAAAGAATTCCATACCAAATCTCTGCAGGTAACCATCCTCTCACGCTACGTAGGTGTGTCCAGGTTATTCCTGCAACACTTTTTTTCTCTCCTGGAGGTTTGTGTCCATGTAACTGGCAAAGCCAGGGTGATCCCAAGCACGAGGTGCAGCTGCTATTAGAGGATAAACTGCCCAGTGGGCTAGAGCAGCTGCCAAAAATACCCCTCTAGTCATTCACCCATGCAAACACCAACACATATGAAACATAACAGAGCATGGGAGGATCAGCTTACCCGGTATTTGCTCTGCATTTATTGATTTTAGTATCGATTAGGGCACTTGGTGACATTCTGTGCTCGGCACTGCTGGTCCTGCTGTTTCCCAGTGGAGATGAGAAGGAGCTCGGGGCTGCTCGAGGTCTGGCTGCCATCATGTGTTTAGGGCTGAAAAAACCTGAAACAATCAGTTTCAGCATTTTGTGTGTGCTCAGAAGGGTGTAAAAAAATTAAAACCTTGTCAAAACCAATTATTTGTTTTGTAATTACAGAATACTAATGGGAAAAAATATAGAGATGGCCACAGCTCTCACAGTACAGACACAGCAATGCTGTTTGCTTTTGTTCTCAATATCACTAAGCATTTGCTAAACTCAAAAGCCAGTCAACATTATTTACAGCTTTCAGCACACATTTAATCTTTGTGAACGATGAACTAAACCAGGATAATTTTTTTCAAGATTATATTAATTGCCAGCAGCTCATCCCCATATCCCTTGGTTCTTACAGCTAGCCATGCTTTACACCAAAGCTCTATTTATAGCTCCTTCTAAACACTTCATGGACATACAGTTTTGTGATAGTCTTGCTGTGCAACTAATACAACAATAAAGGTGTTAAAAGCATTTATGAGCTTTCCTGAAAAAGTGTTACAAAGATCACAAATCCTGGTAATTAGCAGCCTAATGCCGGAACTCCTCCATAATAATCCCTAAAAATTGATTAGCCATTTGTTAAACTGTCTATAATTTAATAACCATAGCATTGCATGCAATTGTAAGAGGTTTTGGATTGTTATTGATTAAATAGCCAAAGAGAGCTGGTCCTGTTTAAGTTCAGTTAAACCTTATAACTATTATAAACAGCCACCCAAGCACGCTGTGATAAAGAAAATAGTCCTTACTATCCTGCCCAGGTCCACACATACTTAACACAGCCTTCTCCCACTGAATTCCATATTGCTTCCAACAAGGAAAAAGTAAGATCAAGGTGTTCTGTTGGAAAATTTTGCAGCCATTTGCAAAATGGGATATTAACTGATTAATATTAATATTAAGACCGGGTGACCTCTGGAGAGGACAGAGTTTCCCTCTGCAGGGATTTTATGCTCTCTTCTGAATTACTTGATACTAGAACCCAGCCAGACTTGCTGGACACCCTGCTCCATAGTTCTTTACAGCTGAAGCACTCACCTTTTCCCAGCCATTTTATATTTAAGAAATAAAATACCTTACTCTAAGAAAATTGGGCAGACAAAACGAAGAAGTTGTCAGAATGGTTATCGCTCTCTGAGGATCCATTTCACATTTATTTATCAGGGGGACAATTTATACAGTGTTTTGTTTATCTAATTTCCAATGCCTGATTTTTCTTTAATCTTTTTGTTTGGTTTTTTTCCTCTTTTTTAGTTGGAGGTCACTGGTGCTACCAGTCACAGAAACCCGACCTGTTACAGTGTAAAGGTATGGCTAAAAAATCTGTTCTTCCAATCCCATTAGTGTTTCCTCCATCCTGTCTTGCAAAGGGCCTCTTGATAGGAATAATTCACAGAAAACTCACACAATTTGGCTTTTAATGCTGCATGGTCACGTTGTATGTGCTCAACGGGGTACCTAAAGAAGGGTGTTTTGAAGATGCCAGTAGTGCTAACTACTCACTTTATTTCAACCAAGGATGATACTATGAATATAAAGATAACTTTGCATGTGCTCCAGAGGTAACCGCCCCAGCAAGTGGGGTGCAAACAGCTATTGAAATTCTTAAGGTCATCTGTGAAAAATGCTAAAGGTCTATCTACAGCTGCACCTTGTTTTTCCAGCAGTACCCATGTAGGCAGGCAGGTCCTTTGCTCATCCCTAGAACTGACTGCAGGGAAGGGCATTTCATTCCCAGCACCACCACTGGGTTTTTTTTTGGGGGGAGGGGTTGTTATGGTTTCCAAGTTCCTACAGTTCAGCCAATCCCAGCAGTAGCTCACTTTCAATTTTACAGGTATTTGCATGTACGTAATTTGCTGTTAAGCCTAAAAAAACCCATTTTGGAAGCATATTAATATTTTTTTAAAATTACATCCTAAGCAAGTTCCTGTATTAAATTCCAACACCCAAAGACCTTTCCATGAGAGATGTCTCCAATTTCCCAAGTGAGAATATACTGATTGTTGGGTGGCTTGGCGTTCATCAAGGATTTGCAGTCAACAGAAATAAATCATTTTCTTCATCCTTAAACAGGTCCTCGACAGTGGTATCTGGTAGACGCCACCTGCAAAGGAAACAAGCAGTCACCTATCAATATTGTCACCAAAAATGTCATTTATGACAACAGCCTTCAGCCGCTGAACTTTGAAGGATATGATGTGAAGGGGTCTTCAAAGTGGAACATAGAAAATAACGGACATACAGGCAAGTACTGTCACAAACGTCATGGTCGGATTTGTTTGTGTCTTCACTTGGAACCACCCATTCACTTCTCCCATGTCCTGGGCAAGGTGTTAGATGTCACTACCGCTGTCTAAAAGCAAGGAAGAAAAGATAAGATAGCACCCCTATAGCTCAGAAGCAAAACTTTCTGGAGACCTTCTGAACTAAGATTTCCTGGGAACTTTGTGGGAATTATCTAGTTTTTGGATTCTGGACACGGCCCTTGGGCATCTCAGCAGAAATCGTCTCTGTGTATGCATAGAAACAGCATATGTCTAGAGAACCTCCAAGTCAGCCAACCACTTCTAGGACTAGGAGGTGGGTGACTATGGGGCTTGAGGGGAACAGTTTGGGCAGAAGTAATATTTGATGCCGAATGCTCCTGGACCCCTCTTTTCTGGGCTTGCCTTTTCTGACCCTGGCTTCTGCTCAAAGAAGATGCTCAGTGGAGGGCAACATAGCTTGGGAAAGTCATTCCACCAGTGGCTTGCAGTGTGGGTGTCTTACCAGTTCTTTAAATGATGAGCTGAAATCTGCTCTGATTTCCACCCGTTTTCTCTGCACGTGGAAGTAATCTCATGTGAGCTTGTGGATCAGCTACGGACCACCCCTCGGTAGAGGGTGAATCACCAAACAAATCATTAAACACTGAGTGAATCAGTGAACAGCAATTTAGTGCTGTTCCACTTCCTCCATTTTGCTAGAGGCAATACTGATGATGATGCTTTAACAATATGATGCTGAGTTACTTTAGCTTTAAAAATAAATCCCTTGTTCTTTTTATAAAAGGTATCTATTGGTGTTCTGAAAAATCTTCAATTGATGGTTTTATGTTTTATCTGCCAGATCCCTAAAAGGGAAACTTGCAAGTAGCAAATGTTTTCCTAACATAAAATGGGCAGGTAGGAAGGCAGACAGCTTGGGAGAGTTTCATGGTCAGTGATTCTAGTCTAAAACATCAGTATTTTGACAGACCATAAGAAAAAAGACATGTTTTGACTCCTCACTAGTGTCTGGGTCGATGACTTTCCCATTACAGAATGATATTCTAGATTCTCCATGTTGCAGCTGCTGCACAGAGAAATATCATTTACACTAAATTTAATATTCATAAGGATTGATCAGAATTCCCATTTTTCCCAGCCATGCAAAAGGATTAGGGCTTTAGTCTGAGCTTTTAAAATTTCTTCCATCTGAGGGCAACCAATTCCTGTGCTACAATGAGTACAACACTGGAACTGTTACTGCTTAAATTATGGCTGCAATTAGAAGCTCTACGTGAGAGCAGACTATCATTATGTTTGATGATGTGCAGATAGTAAAGGTCAGTGTCTCAAAGGTCCTACAATCTAAATAAACAAAGCCAACAAAGAAATGTTACTCATCCATTTACAGATAAAAAAGCATAGTAGCTAAATGACTCACGCAAGCTTCCAGCTCATTTGGAATTCAGAATAGAAATTAAACCTCTGGGGCTTCCATCCAGGTCAAAACAACCTTTCCTAAGGAAAGAAAAGTACTGTACTTAATGTAGAGGTCTCAACACTTAAAGTTAAAAAAAATATTCCCAAATATTTTGGGAGTCCCAAATTCCCCCAGCACAGGAAGCGATGCTGATGTATAGCTAGAAAAACATCACCTAAGAAGATGTTGGTTTGCTGCAGATCAAGCATTGCATTAAATAGATATAATGGATCGGATGCTTAGGCTGAAGTTGCATCACTACTCTAAAGCAGAGTATCTTTCAACCCTGCCTAAAGCAAACGTTACAATGCAAACAATAGGAAATAAAATTGGTGTTAAAACCAAAATAAACTGTGGTCAGCTTTATGTTTAAGAATACTTTGATAGAGGCTGTTCTCCTAGACAAGAGCCAAAGGAATACAGGGTCTTCTGAATGGGATAAATAGCTCTGACTCCCGGGGTTATCAGTGGCAGCGAAACAAAACCCTACAAATCCCTTCAGTGCAATCAAGGAATGACAGTTCAAAATGATGTATTCTTCAAAATTCAACTAACCGATGATACTCCAAAGCATCTGTCAACTGATGCCATGGAAATCTGTAGAATCCTTAACCTCAGATCAATGCTTGGTCCTTTTCCTCCATTTCACAAAGGGAAACCACTATCACCAAACATATTTTACTTATTATTATTTATTCAGTTGAAGGAATGAGTCCCTCAGCTCTCCAGCAAGTGGGGCCCAACATAAATCATTCAGGTTCACAGAGCAAATCCTACATAGAAACGGGAGCAGAAGCTCCAAGTGCTGTGCCATAGAGGGATGCCCAAATGCTGCTGCATGTTACTGGGAAGCAGGCTGTGATTTTTTTCTCCCTTTCATCCCAAATTAATCTTGGTTAACATTTTGTAAGAGTTCAGCTTCTGTAGAGTTGAACTTCTGGAACAGTTGGTATGAAAACCCCATCCAGAACTTGAGGGTGAATTTGAATCTCAGGAACACACATCTCAACCCTCACGTACTATTAATGCCTGATCTGATTTTATTTTTTAAAGCATTACTTATTTGTTTTCCCCAGTTAAAGTAAAATTAGGCACATCCCCTAAAATTGGAGGTGGAGGTCTGAAAAGAAAATACAAAGCAGTCGAATTTCATTTCCACTGGGGAACCCAAGTGATGCAGCAATACATTCCCGGGTCAGAGCACAGCATCGATGGAGAAAAGCAAGCCATGGAGGTAAGCAAGGCTGTGGATTACGGCTTTTACTCAAGAGTTCTGGCTTTAAGATCCTGTTGCACAAAAACTGTTGGCTGGTTCTTCTGTGAAACCCCAATGGTGGTTGGACTTGTTGCTTGCAAAACAGTTTTGCGTGACAGGGGGACAGGACAGGCAGCAAATCTGGATTTGCACAGCCTTGCGGGAGGAGAGATATTCCAAAGTCTATACAGGTTGATTACACTATCATGCAGTTTATGCAGATTAGATGCTAATTTCTGGGGCTGAAACCATGAACTGACCTGGGCAATCAGAGAAATTATTCTCTTGGAGGCAAGACAAGTTGCCAGTGCTGATGCACATGGGTTGGCAGTGGGAAACCACCCCTGCTCCCCCCTTCAAACCATGACATAAAAACCTGCCTGTTCCACTGCACAGGCTGAGGGATGAGTGCTGCAGCAGCCCACGGAGCTCTTTGACTTCCAGGGGGAAGTCAGGGCCCTCAAGCCATCTGTCTGTCCCGTACGGGCAGAGAAGCATCTGGGCTGCACTGACAGCCAGCTGCAGAGGACAAGGAACGAATAATGGGCCTTGGCATTTGTGTTGCAGCTTCATGTTGTCCATATAAGGGAAGACGTTGCGGATATAACAGAAGCGAAGAAAAATGCAGACGGCGTGGCTGTGTTAGCGTTCTTCATAAAGGTAGGTAGCCAGATTTTTAATTGCCCATCCCAGACCCAGCAACAATTGGGCTGAGTGACTGTCACTGGTACAGCAGTCCCAGGTCTACACCTCCCTGTCTTCTGCAGGCATTTGGTGCCAGCACATAGTTCCTCCATCCTTTTCTGCATCCTGCTTGATGTTACCTTTTAGCCTCTTCTTTCTTCCCTGGTTTATTCTCAATCATTTTGAAGCAGCCAGTTGTGGAGAAATGCATGAGTCAGAATAAAATTATTTCCATTTCAGGTTGAAGAAGAAAATAAAAACTATGCAAGTCTAATAAATGAATTGGAGAATATTAAATACACAGGTAAGACACTTGTGTCAGTCGAAATGCAACATATATTAACCTCGAGCACATATACAAGGAGGTAGTTCCCAGTCCAATCCTGCTCTAATGACAGCAGAGATTGTTACTTGAAAGCCAAAGCCAAAAGCTAAGGGTTAGTTTGCCAAGTGCTCAGAGCATCACAGGTGGGAGAAAATCTACTTCTCTGCATTTGCGGTGAAGAATCACAGAATCACAAGGATGGAAAAGACCTTTGAGGTCATCAAGTCCAACCCTACAAGAAGCAATGCCCAGATGCCAGTGCAACCATCCCTGCTTCCATGGGAGGAAGCAGAGGAGATGAAAACCAAGCAGGGTGTTAACATGAGGGGTGTGTGGCATCCCTGCCACTCCCTGGGATGTGGCTGCTGGCAGGCAGGGACCACACAAGCATTGTGGCGTGACTGCCCCTGGGCGGCTGGGATGCGCATGCAGGGAGGAGGCTGTACACAGCTGCGTTTGAAGAGGAGAGCGAAGGATATCTGTGGGCACACATGTTGCAGGCACACGTGTTACAGGCAGTGTTCCTCTGTCTAGGGCAAACAGTACAGATGGACCCTTTGCCACTGAGTGCTCTGCTCCCACCTGAGGAAGACCTTGGAAATTACTATCGGTACGAGGGCTCCCTCACCACCCCTGACTGCCACGAGGGTGTCATTTGGACAGTATTTGAGAGGCCGGTTGAACTCAGCATCACCCAGGTGAGTGGCAGGAGGACAGCCTGGAAGCTTTGCTTTGGTTACCTTGACCTTTGGCTGTCCAGCGCAGCCTTGTTGGCCGTTCTACCGCTTTGCTTTGCCCCCGTGACGCACACACTTGCTTGGCACCAGCCTAAACCCTAGGGCCAGCTTTCTGAGTGATTTTGTCAAATCACTTCTGAAACATGACAGGAAAGGGGAAGGAAGGGGAAATGATGATACAAAAAGAAAGCACACACACACACAAACACATAGGTAACTCCTAGCTCAATGTTTCATCGGCAGCACTTCCCCTGCTGCCAGCTGCTTACCCCCAGATTTCACTGATTTTCTCGTCCTGTCATAAGCATCAGCACACCCAAACACACTGCCCCAGACCCCAAACTTTGAGTCTATTGACATCAGCTTTAAGCAACCCGGTTTTGACTTTAGGAGGAGAACAGGAGACTGAATCATGACTGCATGGAGTGCATGATTAAAACCATTCCAGACATCCCAGAGCGGGTCTCAGCAGTACTGCTACCTAGCACAGCCTGGCTGCTGCTCCTTACCTGCAGTGTCCCCTTAGCCACCTCGGTCACGGGGCAGTGCTTGAGTAGGCACAGCACAGTGCCCAACAGCCAGCATCTGCCTGCTCCAGGCCAGCATCATGCTGCAAGCAGTGAGGAAGTTGCAGCAAAGTAACTGCCGAGTCTTCTTTGTGTCACTGTGACGTGATGGGTAAGGACAGGACAGTGTGCGTCAAGAGGACTGCTGTAACCAGGTCCTTGAGCTGGACAAAGCATTTGGCTCACACAGAAAGGAAGTCCCCATGATTTCCAAGGCTAAAAGAAGTCATCTGCTGGTAACCTCTGGCAGTGGCCTCCATCACATTGTTTCCTGCAGGGTTTAATGCATCCCTGCAGTTGGAAACAATGCCACAGAGTCACGTACTGCAGATTGGGGATATCACAATTTCCAGTGTTCCAAGGAAAAATGATTTAATGGTCTAATTTTTTTTTTCCTTCTCTGTCTGCAGATTTTGCAGTTTTCGACTGTCTACTTCGATAGGAAGAACTCAACTTACATGGCTGAAAATTTCCGGCCCATTCAGTTTCTGAACGAACGAAAGGTGTACTGGTCCAGTGCCAGCAGCCTCCTGCCTCCTGCTAAGGTGTTAACGCTGGTTCTGATGCTTACGTACATCCTGAGTTCTCTTTCCCAGTGAACACGTCTCACCTCATTCAGGGTTCTGGGCTTTTTGGAGGGTTTTTTTTTATTGTTGTTGTTACTCTTCTTGGTTCTTTGAATCAAGTAGCCTCTCTACCAATTCATGAATCCTATCTCAATAACAGAATTTAACCTTGTCCTCCTCCAGATACTAACCAAGGACTTCTGTTGCTACTCTTATATAAAATGAAGCCTATTGCACTAAGTCACAAGAATTCAGAGGGACTGTAAGATAGAACTACAAAGATTCCGATTTAAATAAATAAATAAAACATAGGGCAAGATTACCTGTGTGCCTGTAGTTTTAACACAACACTGGAAGAACACCCTACAAGCTCCACAGAGGATTTTTTCAAGAGGAATCTATTCTTAAGTGCCCACGAAGGGGTTGGTTTGGAGCACGTTTACATTCATCATTGCAGATCAGACGTATGTCTTGTCATCCCGGCACTGTCCTGCCTGAGGGGACAATCAGAGCAAAAGAAAACTGCTGACACACAATCTAGCAATGCCTGGGTCACCCCAGATACTGGACAAGTTTCATCTGCACTAACACAGTTTCCCCCCCTTCTCCCTGCTGTGTATCTAAAGTTAATGTTTAGATGAGGATACCGGATTCCTCTAGCCTCATCTCTTGAGCCTGGCTTTTGGATTTCTCTATTAAGCTGATCCATTCAGCACAGTGCAGCATCCTTCTCTGGGATGGCCGTGGCCAGCTAGATGTGCTAGAAAGAAAAAGGGGAGCTCAGCCATGTGTACTGATGCACAGCCATGGAGATTCCCTCTCCTTGGAAAGCTCCATGTGGAGCATGAGATTTTGATAATCCTTTACAGTTTTCATTTGCCTAATAAAATGGGACAGCTCTTTCCAGTCACATATTTGAGGAGTTTTTAAATTTCAGTTGAAACCTTTCAGTGTGAGTAGTTCCTTTTTTAAATTAACAACATACCTGCACCATTCCCATTGGGTTAAGATTCGTAGGTTTCCCAAGAAGGTTGTGATTTGAGATGATTTCTTCAAATCTTACCCCATTACTCACAGAAAAGCTCAACACCGGGGGGAAATGGGATTTCCTTTCCTTGATCCATCTCTCTCTCTCTGAACACAGACACAACAGGTTTCTTTGGCTAATGCCATGTAACATGTTACAGCTTCTTTTAGAGTTTTAGATTTTGGCCACACAGAAATAGCACCTCAGAGCAGCAAATTAGTATTGCATCTTCACAGACTTCTTTGGGGCGACACTTCCACATGCTCCGGCTCTGGCTGTGTTCAGGAAAACCACAGCAGTGACACTGCCCACAGCTCACCAACGGAGAAGAAGCGAGGGGGGGGGAAATTATTTTCCTATTTAACAATCAATAGTATAAGCTTAAACCATACCCCTCCCCCCAAACTCATGGGAAAGCAAATTCATCTTCTTCAGTTTAGAGGAATGATTAAGACTTTAACTGTATTTTTAGCTAACTGAAAAACTTTTGAGATGCAAACACAAACAAAGGATTAAAGTTGAACAGAGACCTATATTTTCCTTGTCTTGAGTTTTTATTGCTCTCACCCTCGCTGAAGGAATCCACACAACACTCATTAATTTACCCCCTGTTTTCCTCCCCGCGTTTAGCATTGGGTTTGTGGTTTTGGGTGGGGAGGAGGGGAAGGAAAAGTACCGACACGGGATAGACAGCTGCTTCCCTACCCATTGCTGAACCTCTGTGTTAGCTGTGTCCCTGATATCCCTCAGTATCCCACAAGAGAAGAACATGCCAGGTAATTAAGAGGAATAATGCTTTGTTTTCAAGATGCAATAAACAGAAGCGTTACATACAAAAGTCCCATGGGTCTGGGAGCTCCTGTTGTAGAGCCCAGCGGTGTGAACACTCCTCAGGATGCCTCCACTGCCAAGAAAACCCCCTGTATCTTCTGGGACTACACATAAGAGCCCACTGTCCAGATTATTTGCTAAATTCCTGAAGCGATTCTCATATCATAGGCAGCTCTCTTAGGGATGGTTGGAAGAAACTATGTCAGGTGGGGGTTACTATAATACACCGCCAGTGATTCGTGGTGCAATCTTTCACCAGGCTGTGCCTCAATTTACCATGCAGATAGAGAGGAACATTTAGAGTGATGAGTTCAACAAGGCAAGCTCTTATTTACTATGAACTCTATTAAAACTCAACTACGACAAAGAAACAAAGCAACCTGCTGAAAAGATGGTTATCCCTCTGTAAGTAGAGTTCTGCTCAGCCTGAATAAAATCTGAATAGTCAAATATCAGTTGTTTGAGTGAACCCGAATTTGAGGAAATTCAATGAGGAAAAGGGGAATATGCTACAGTCTGCATCTGTCAGTGGTCTGGTTCGGTTTGTTCCTTGTCGAAGGCCCCTCTGAAGCTACGTTCTGTTCTGGTTCAGGACGTGGCAGTTACAGGACCAGGATTAATGTGATAAATCAATGCAAGTCTCCAGCAAAAGCTATTGCATTTAAAACCCAGTGAGAGACAGGAAGGCTTCAAGTGGGACATTTGGTTTTCTCTTGCAGAGGTAGCTATGGAAAAGTAATTTGCTGTTCCATGGGCAGCTTCAGGCACCCATTTTCAAGAATTTTTGTCTGCATTTGGCACGAAGCTTCTCATACTGCGAAGACACTACGTAACGACGGGAACTCCTGAAGAACTAATGGCCAAGCTGTGACAATACAGGAAAGGGGAAGGAACAGAGGTATTTAGAATAAGCCAGAAAGAACAGCGTTTTCCCACGTACAGCAAAGCAAATGTGGAACTTGGCTGATACGTTTCACATCTGTTGGAGCCTGAGTTGAGCTTCTGTGACTGAAAACTGGAGCACGGCAGAAAATGAAGCAGCACCAGATCACCAGAGATGGATGATCCAGGTTTAAAACCAGAGACAAGCAGGTCTGAGTGATGTCAGAGGTCAAGCAGCGTTTGGATTGCAGAAACCCCGACGTATGAGCTGTGTTGAGGGGTGCAAAGACCAAAACATTCTGCAAGTTTATCCAGATTTGGATAATTCCTAAAAACACACCAAGCTGAGATGATGTGGTGCCATACAACACATCCAAACAGCAATTGTTTCCCAGTTTTGGATCAGACTTTGGTTTGAGCGAGAGGCCAAGGAGCAGCTCTGCCTTATGGACACCAGCCCAGCTTCACTCTTATCACCATCATCTGACAACCGGCGGGGAGCAGGGGGACCACAGGGGGGGCAGCCAGACAAAAAAATTCCTGATACAATATGTTTTGAGAAAAACACTTCTCAGGAAGCAGAAAGAGACAAGGAAACCTCGCCATTACTCACAAAAAACATATTTACATTATCCACAAAGAATTTGAACAAACTTACCAGCCTCATTGTACGGTCAGCTCCTCCTGCTGACACACATGAGCTCAAAAATGCCTTTTGCTTCTGTGAGGAATTTATTTGGGGAGAAAAGTATACAACTTTTTTTTCTTGGAGAAAATTATAAAGCTTGTTGCTTTTTCCTTTCCTCCCTTGCTCATCCAGACGTGTTTTTTTCAGAGGGAAGGCAGTAGTTGATGGCAGAGCCAGTGGCCTTCCTGTTAACCACAAGTCAGAGAGCAAATCCATCCACCTCTAGTCAAAAAAAAAGGACACAGAGAAGCCTATCCAGCTTCCCAGGCTGGTTTTGAAGTCTAATAAATGTGTTTGTACCAGGTGTAACATCACCCACCTCTGATCCTCAGCCTGAGGGGCTGCTCCCCATAGGCGCTGGGGACGCCATGGCTGGATTCTTCCTCAAGAGCCATCTAAAACCCCACTTCCTCCAGACAACGTGTGTCTCGCATACTCCTTTCCTTGTTTCTGCAGATGTGCAATGCAGCCATAGGGAAGCAGCCAAAGGACCTGGGGTGCTTGTGTCCCATAAGGGTGTCCCACACCCCGGGGCAGTACTCACCCTGGCAAGTCTTGTTTTCTTGGTGGTGTTTCCCTGTTTGTAATCCCAGACAGGACTGACTCACGGCTTCACCGTTCACAGGTGGTGGGAACCGGGAGGGTTTCTGGGCTGCAGCCGCTCTGAGGTGGGCACTGGCTCCAGCAACCACTGTGGTTGGGTTCAAATCCCTTGCAGAACAGTTCTGCCACTGAAAGTGTCACCTAAAAGGAAAAAACCAACACCGTGGGGGGAGATGGAGCCCAACAAGCACCATGACCCCCTTGCATCTGCCAGGGATCCATCTCCAAGAACAAAACACCCAGCACTGCTCTCCCCACCATTTTTCAGGTACGATAGCCCCCGGGCTTTGGGTGGCAGAGACAAAAATGCCTCAGGGACATCTGATGTGGATTGCGATGTGCACAGCAGGACAGAAAGCAATGGGAGAACTGGGGGGGCACTAGGGATGGAGCAATGGAGCAGTGGCCAGGCTGGATAAAGCTGGGGCAGCTGCTCCTCTCAATGCCCTCCAAAATCCTCCAAGCACAGACACAGCCCACTCAAGCCAACTGCTGAGAACGGGAACATGTAATGTAGTTTTCATTATGAAGTTTAAATATATTTCCTAAAAACAACGCGCTGTTTGGGGCTTTTAGCACCAGAAATAAATCCATTTACACCCATAAAACCTGATTATAATCAGTCACACAAGTAAAATTACGAGTGTATTTAACTACAGCAATTAATTGAAATGCCTTTGGGACGTTATTTCCCTTCGTGCAGTCGAACGCAATTTGCATTTAGAGTTATATGATAAAAGGTATAAGATTGTAATCAATCCAAGTTATTTTGTTGCCTTTTACCTATTAATACCTTCTGAAATGACTGAAACATCCAGTACTCAAACACAGTTCTGATTAAACCATCTGAAACGCTTATCAGTTTTTGTTTCCTTACAATCTACCTGCTCCTGGATAACCTCTTCCACGCCCTTTCCTTTTATCACATGAAGGGAACCTTGCAAAAATTTATTAGTTTCCACTGACTGAAATTACCTTTCTAATGTCAACACCGATTCACCTCCCACATCACTGAGACTACTCGTTCCCAGCACGTAGGAGAAAGATCTCTTGATGGATTACTTTCCAGATACATGTGGTTACAAAGAATGTGTGAGAGAGAAAGGAAGGCAGAAGCTTTACGTTTTGCTGGTTGTGCTGATGTTGAGATTAAGGCTGAAATTAATCATAGGCTTTTTGTCCTATGAATGATGTACCCTTGAAAACCTGGAATCAGTCGAGTTTGTTGAACATGTAAATTTCAGCATTACACAAAATGCTTTTGTACATGCAGCAAAACATATCGTTTTATGTCCTGGAACTCAACAGTCATGGCTGAACCTATGAATAATCCTGGGAGAAAACCAGAAGGTTCCCTAAGGTAGAGGGAAGTTGTTGCTTGAGAGAGATAAAGAGCTTAGATGGAGTCTATGAAGGAGGCCGCAAGGAGAAAAATGGTCAAAACTCTGGTTTTCTTTCAATGGTTTTAACAAGTTTGATTGGCAGAGAACACGGTGGTTGGTGTCTTATCAAGCACTGGAAGAGGGAGCCCAGTGTCACTCATAAAGGAAAAAAACCCTGCGATGGGCTTCTATTGTCCTGATTGTTAATATTGCCGTGCCAGAGCATAAATGGGAAGTTGGGGTTTATGATCCCACAGATACGAACGGACACGTTATGGAACGAGATTAATTTTAAAAAACAGCTATTAAAGTTCATAAGCCAGAAACATTCAGATTACATGGAAATACATCTGAAAAGCCGGTGCGATCTCTACCTCCACCACAGGAACATTTTGAGGTCGCGGCAGAGAAGAGCTGGTAGGACAACAGCCAACCTGCAGATCACGATGTACCGATGCCTCAAATGAAGCTTATTAAACAGAAAACTGACGCCAGACCCTCTCTCAGAGAGTACCTGATGACCTTGGTATCAGCCTCACCCACGAAAAAGAGATGTTGGAGAAAACTCATGTTTTACTAACATGAGGCAGCAAGTATAGGAGTGTGTAAAAGGGCTGTATACCAGAAGTGTATGTGCAGAAACATCTCTGTCGGTTAAAATTCACTTGCAAAAGAGAAAGAGCACGCACAGAAAGCTATGTAAGATGGGATTAACTCTTCCCACAGCTTTTTTCCCCCTTTGACTAAGAATGTTACTGTTAAGTCAGCCTTGACCTCTCCAGCAGACAGACCTGCCTAGAGTTTTCAACTTTCTGGCTAAATAAGAGGGTTATAAAAAACCCCAAAACAAAAAAAAACCCAAAAACCAACCTGAGATATGGCTATAAGAAAACCCAACACCTGAGAAAATAAAAGTTTACTTTAGAAATGTCCCTCTGCAATAGCTGCCCCCAGCAGAGCCCACAGAAGCAAGAGGGTAACTCACTTCTTCATTCAGAAAACCAGGAAGAACAGCATAACAATAAAACCTGCTGGTCGCATGGACAGCGGTAATAAAACCTTCGGTATCAATGCCTGCGTCGCTGTAAACTCACTGCCAAGTTCCTGTCAGGAAAGCTGAAGCAGGGTGATTAACACATCCTGCACCATCGTTACCTCATTATAGAGCATTCGATTATCCCAGGATACACCATGGCAAGCAGGTCCTGTTCCATGCTATGCTGCACCGTGCTCTTGGCAAGAGCTTGGCCAGCAGCGCTCTGCTTTTTCTGTTTCGTGCCGTCAGGCTCACCTGAAAGGGGGTGAAGGAAAGGCAAAGCTCTCATCCCGGTGCTCACTGTGCTCCTGGGGTAGAATTCGCATGGCGCCATTCCTGTAGGAAGCTCCTCGCAGCACGTTCTCCATCAGTTTGTTCTTGCTGAGAGGAATTGGACCATCACTGATGGTTTCTAAGAGTACTCTACCATCAGCAACGTTACTTCTAATACCAGACAGTAGTTTCCTCTCCTCCCACCCCTTGATCCTTCCCCCCAGTTTATAAAAGACACAGAAAAATGCACCATTACCCATCTTTCCTACGAGCAAACCAGCAATAGAACAGCACTCATCTCTGCGAATGATGCCTTCCCTGGTCAGCTGGAGGAGTTACAGGGACTGGGATTAAACAGACAGAAGAGGACCGTAGGACTAGAGGTTTCTGCACGTGCAGACACACAAACATACATCAGTGGACAGAGGAATGCAGGAATAAAGGGAAATGACAAGTAACACTTATAGAACATAGAAAGAGATGAGATACCGGGAGGATATTGTAATATACAGCCACTTGTACGTAGGAGAGAAACATTAAGTTTTAGGAGTGGGTAACTACCTTCCCCTATAGCTGAAAGATTCAATCATGTATAAATAAGCTTTTTATATTAGCACAGATTAGATTTAAATGGTGATGCTAACAGCATCCCACAGACCCAGCCCGTGTGCCCAAAAGATGATGGCACACAGCAAGCTGGCCTGGAAGAAACTCTGCTCTACACAAGTGACTATAATAGCATTCATACATATATATATATTCAACTGATCTCTAATAATTTCCATTAGAAATTAATTTAAGTTCATATTTAAGTTTCAGTCTCCCCTGGGCAGAAGCTAGGAAACCCAAATGCTCACAGCTCATGGTGACAGGACTCAGACTGTTCACCTGTACACAGTGACGCATGCTGGACCATCAAGGTGGGCTCCAACGCCGCTACTGGAGGCTGGGAGAAGCCCAGAAATTCAAGGATAGCTTTGTGCATCTCACCAAATGGCATTTCTCAGGACCAGACCAGCTCTTCTCTAGAAAGCAGCTGTCCCCTTCGTGTCTGCGGAGTTGGGCTCCTGGGGCTCAAGGCACCAACACCACTTTAACCAAAGTCAATCCAGAACACTAAATGGTTTTTAATGAATTAAATAGAAGTGATTCACGATGTGAACCTGTAACCCAGACAGGATGGCCTGCAGAAATCCCAAAGCTGATAGACCAGAGCGTGCAGCCTGACACTACCCTGCCACGTGAGTGGCTCCCCTGTAGATAGCTGTAAGGACTCGACAAAAACGCTAATTCTCTGAAATAAAAGTCCAATTAGGGCCCCAAAAAAAGAACCAAGGTCCAGTATAGGGTACAAAAGTTGGGAAGGCTGTGTAGCACAGGAAGGGTACGAACTCCTGCTGAGCAGAGCACTGAGCTCTGCAGCCCCCCTGCTAAGCAATTGCATCGTGCACTGCAGCAAGTTAAAGCATCTGATGCATTTTCCAGGCTGAGCCTATGGCATTTATCGGAGTGCTGCAGCGTTGAGGAAAACCATGGGTGAATCACAAGGCTTCCAGTCACACCATGAGATGAGACAGCGTGAACCAGCCGGAGAAGCCTGGATAAAATACAGGCTGTGGGGACTCCTGGAAACCTCTTCACTCTGGATCTGCTCACCCTCAGCCAGGGCGTACAGCTCTGGACATGGAAGAACTACAAGTAACACGAGCAACCTGCAATGATACTCCCTGGGGTTTGGCATTCCAATTATTTGGGGGATCTAAGCAGTAAAATCATTGGACAATACTGGATACAACTTTCAAGGGGTTGTCAAACATAGCTCAGTACAGGGGTGTAGAAGTTCTGTGCTAAAAGTAGCCATGGTAGAGACAAATGGAAGCAGGCTGAACATCTCCGTAAACGGTGCAGGTTGATCTCCAGCTGATGGGCCAGAAAAGCCAGCCAAAACAAACCTGGTCCCTCTCTGCAAGTATTCTTCCTCAAATACCTTCCTTTGCAGTAACCTTTTATTTTAAGTAAAATAAACAAACAAAAGAAAACAACGTCAGTGTTGTACTATTGTACAAATGGATCCAAAATACCCGTTACAGTCATCACCAAAATAAATTATTGTACCAGTTTCCCTGTTGGGTGGGAAACTTCAAGTTTCCTTTCATTCAGATGGAAAACATTTTATAGTAAGACATTCCTCAGGGATAATATACATTTTCAGGGGTTCAGATAAAAGTTACCATGTATTTTTCTTATATTGAGGCTACACACATCAAATCTAGTACTGCAGGAAACAGAACCAGCCTGAGAACCTTAGATGGTTGCTTTAACCATAAGAGAAACGAACGCTGCCATTCCCAATGTTCTCTTGCAAGAGCCCCTTGGAACCACAGCTTCCCACAGACTTTTGAAAACTAAATAACAGGTATTTGTGCAAAGAATCTGCTTTCATATTTGGACAACTGCAGCCTCTTTCCTTAGGCTAGCAACTCAGTGCAGTGCTTTCCCAGTAAGCAGTCTGCAGTCGAGTTATAAACCAGAGAACCCAGCTAAGAAAACACTCCCCTGGCCCCCTTTTCCCTCTTTTTTTTCTTTTTTTCTTTTTTTTTTTTTTACCACAGAGCAAAGAAAAAGAAGTTTTGTTTAACAGGCAGGAGCAATCTGGAAAATCAGAGCTCAGGTTGCGGACGTGTCAGCTTTTCCATCGCTGATACAGTTTCCTTCAGCTACCCTGCATTTATTTTTAAAAGGTCATTAAGCAAGACACAAAAGGTGAAGTGCAAAGTTACAGATTTATAACCTGCCTGAGCACTTGTTAGACAAAGGGTCAATGGTGCCTTGGACACAAAAGCTTTGGGAGAGTCGGCGTCTGCTTTCTACGCCAAAACATCAAAGCCTGGCAGTCAAAGGAAGCAAGACCAAACCTAAGAGGGAACTAAGTCAGGAGGGGATGTTCACATCTGTGTGGTACACCCCACCTTCCTTTAATTGGCTCTTAATATATGTGATTTATTCATCTGAACTCTTCCCTTCTCCACAGCCGACCTGCCCGTCACCGCATTGGACTGCCCGCCTCTCACGTGAAAGAGAAGGCAGCTCTACAACACAGCTGGCATTCTTCTCCCAAGTGAATCCAGTGGGTTAAACAACCTGAGCTTCTCATCCCTGCGGATTTTGTGCTAAAAGCTAATAATTCTTCAGGTCACTCTTAATTCCTACTGCTTCAAACCACTGGTAATTTGCCTCGTTAGCAGTCAAACATCTGGGCTACACTAAAAGCAATACTGCAGGACCTCTTTTCCTTGGGTCACTGTTGAGGAATACTGCCTACGCTGAAGGCAATTGGATCCTAGCTCATATCCCATTCATAATCACTTAAAGAACCACAATTAGAGGGAAAGGTAAGAAGTTTAAACACTCAGTGTGACATCTTTGTTCGCATCTCACGGTCAAATCGGTCCTCTGATATCCTGCCAGCTTTTTTATCAAGAAGCTTCCACTGAGCTGATCTCTGTGGCCACCACTGGGGCTGCCTGTGGTCAGGGAGGCTGCAGGCCCCAGGGTTTGTTCCCAGCTGTGTGTCTTTTAAACAGGAACATTTCTAATAATCAAACCCAAAGATAAAAAGGCAAGACCACGTGGCAAGCAAACATTTACGATTCACTCAGGAGCAAGGTCATTAATGGGAGTGTGTGCTAACAGCCGGCACGCATCATTTGGGCCTTCCTGTGTGGGATCCTTTCCTGCCCCTTGAAGGAGCAGGCTGATCCAGTGCCAGTGGTTTTGATTGAAACGTCTCCAAAGGGGCTTTATTCCACAGCGAAGGGAAAACATCATCTAACAAAAATCAATCTTTGTGCTCTGTTTGCTGGTGGGTGACAAAAGGAAACATCGAGCCACGATTTCAACTGCCTCACCAGTGTCTGAACATGAGAGCCTGAAAGTTCACAGAATCACAAGGTTGGAAAAGCCCTTTAACGTCATCGAGTCCAACTTTTCCTGTCCTATACTAAGCTGTATCTCTCAGTACCTCATCTACCCTGTTTTTAAGCACACCCAGGGGCGGTGACTCAGCCCGCTCCCTGGGCAGCCTGTTCCAGGCCCTGACAACTCTTTCAGGGAAGAACTTTTTCATAACATCTGATCTGACCATGCCCTGGCACAGCTTAGTGCCGTTCTGCCCTTGTAAGTTTGGAAATGAACTTGAATCACCGGGGCACTTGGGCTGAAAGCTGCAGAGGTCTCTCACAAAGCAGGCTGGGGGTGCAGCCAGCCCAGGAAGAGGATGGGTGTTATCCAGGAGTTTCCCGGAAATTGCCAGTCTGTCCTGCTGTGGTCAGCTCTCTTGGTGAACAAGTTTCTCCTCACATCAGGTGAGAATCACTCTTACATCAGTCAGCCTGCTGCCCCATCCTCCCGCCTTGCAGCGCCAAAGAGGTGTGTGGGAGCTTTGTAGTTACCTCCTGGTCTCCCTTGACCCGAGGGGCTGGGGGCAGTGGCCGCTGTACTCTGCCGATCATCACTTCCCTCAAAGTGTGGCTGGGCTCCTGCTAACAAGGCTCTGGGTGCTCTTCACCTTCCTTGCTGGATGCGCTGCCAGCTCCTGCCAAGCTTGCTGTCCTTATCGTTTGCTTACTTCATGGTTACATCACACCAGCATGTCTTCATCCATATCCCGTGGCTGAGCAATCCCTCCCTACCTTTGGTGAGCCTTCGCCCACAAACCCCATATCCTTGGCCCTCCCATGATACCCTCCCAGGACCAGGATCCTGGGCACTGGCACTGAGTGCCATACAGGGGGGCAATCAGCATGTCAACTGAGTGCTTCGGAGGTGGGATCTGCCCAACAATGTAGGAGCCTGACCTCTGCAGTCACACTGTTCCTTGCATTGTCTCGTTACACCAAACATCACAATACAAACAGCATTTGTAGGGCTTTCTTAATTTGCCACTGGTGGTGTTGGATCCCATTTCTGGCTCCAAAGCGGCAGCTTTTCTTTGTTGTTACCCAGCTCTTCGCTAACAAACACTCCTCAGTTTCCCTGCAGCTTCTCAGTGGGATGCCGAAGTTTAGTTATGAGACATATAAATATTTTCCCCATTAAAATGCTGCATTAAGTGAAGGGATAATTTTTAAGCTGCCAACCATCTCAGCTGTTGTGTGCCAAACATAAAGAAGCTTTAGATTAAAACCATTCTTTCTATAAGGTACTTATTTCTAACAAGCTCACCCAGGTACCCAGAGCCACCCAAACACTGGGCCAAGCTTCCCACTGATGTTATGACTGAGTTAAGCCTGTTGCCTCAAACTATTTCCTCAACTCCCAATGCAGCCAGCACATAACACACCAGCTTCCCAATCTATTTCTCAGCTCAGTTCCTTTCTTCCACCTCAGTTTGACCAAGAAGCTGTCTAATGGATGGTGTAAAGACAAGGTAAGTAGCAAGATGATTTGAGGACATAAGAGTTGGTAAGCAGCAGATATGTATTTGTAGACAAGATCTGAAAGTCCAGAGAAAACAACTTGGCTCTTAGGAAGTACTGACAAACCAAAGTAAAAAGAAGGTATTTCAGGAAAGGAAATATCTTCATTTAACATTTTAGTATATTTTTTTAGGTGTTTGGATTTTTTAAAATCAGCTGTGACTGCAAGCATTATGGTGTGGCCAAATTCAGCCCTGACACTGCCTTGAGCTGAAGGCTGGACCGCATCAATTCTTGAAGTTCTTTCCAGCGTGAATTATTTTATGATTCAATGTTCTATGCAAAATTATCTGCCATGCTATTATTTCATTTGTATTAAACCTGCATTATACTCTGCAGAGGAGGCAGGTGGTACAAAACAATCCCGATCCCTTTGGTTTGAGTAAGAGGGAAATATACCTGTGCCCTTCACTGGAGAAAATGAGATCTGTCCCAGTAAAGCACCCCTTCACCCCCCCAAGCCACCCATGCCTACCCACTCCTGGAAAAGGGAGAAGCACATTGTTTCAGCACCTTACATAGAAAGGGGAACAGCTGGGACACACCATCTCCAAAATCGAGAACACACAGTTGTTGTACGCATGAGCTCCGTGAGCCAACTCACTTGTACTTTGCACCCAATAAAAATCTCACACTGGAAAAAAATTCAGCAGCACTTAAGATAAATAACATCACCGAGCTGAGTACAGGGAGTCCGGTGTTTTCAGAGATCAGACAAACACTTTAACAAAGGCTGGGGAGCATCTGCTGCTCTGTTTATTTTTGTTGCGGGAGACGGAGCTGCATGAACTCTGATAAACAAAAGCAGCATGAGACCCACCTAGGGACATCGGCGTGCTCCACAGGCATGATCTTTAAATACAGTGTGAAAAGCCACAATGAGAGTGAGGTTCAGTAAGCTGGGTAACGTGGGGAGGGAGGTTGAGGCTCCTTAGCTCTGCTTTTACCATTTTATACAGACAGGAACGGCTGGAACAAGCACGGAGGTGATGGGTTGAAGAGTGAGGAGAATGTCAGAATCCGAGTGTTATCAGAAACAGTTTCAAATCCATCCAAAAGCTTCAAGTCCAGCCACTGAACTGTCAGAGACCTGTCTGGAATGATCCTGAACACAGAAGGAAGTTGTGTTTTGCCATTGCTTCCCCCCATTTGTTTGCTCCACAGCCCAGGTTCAGCCCCAGCCAACAGCTGAGCACCACAGGGCCACCTGCTCCCGGCTCCCAGGCGGGACTGGGAGTGGAATGGGAAGAGGGAGGTAAAACTGGGAGGTTGGGATAACAACAGTTTTCTGGGACAGCCAAGGGAGAGGGAAGCAACAGCAGCAACACAGAATACACAATGCAAGTGATATGCAATGGGAGCCCGATGTCCAGCCCAGCCCTGAGCAGTGAACCCTCCCCAGCCAGGCCCTCCCCTTGTATACAGAGCATGATGTCATACGGGATAGAGTATCCCTTCTTCTGTTTGGTCAGCTGTCCTGGCTGGGTCCCCTCCCAGCTTCAGGTGAAAATTGACTCTATCCCAGGCACAAGCCAAGACACACGTTGACACTGCAACAAGAGCCTCCTGGCTGTGCTTTTGTACGTCCTTGTCATGCCTACTTACCTTTTTTTTGTCTTAAAACAAGCATTTGTAACTACCTTTGTTGCCTCTGCACTTCTCACAGTGTGAATAAGCACACCCAACAGCTTGGGTTGGTTTTATTCCTGACACTTGTTCAGAGGGTATCACCACCAAGCAAGGTGCAAACACCACCTGCAAACCAACGCCCAACGACGAGCTGTGGTTTACCAAGTTACTAGAAATTTCCCTTGTGACTTTTGGTCCTGCAGTTGCTTCTCATGAGATCTAAGCAGAAAACTAAACTTCATCTCTCAACTACGCCTTTAGGTGAACAGTTACATGAGCGGACATCATGTCCCACGGCCACCCTCACGTCCTGCTGGGTTATCTTTGCTCAGAGCCTCCTGGTTTTGTCTGCCCTGACTAAAGGACTAAATCACAGACATGAGGAAAGCTGATAAAGTCTTGATGAGGAACACGATTTAATCCCCAAATAACAATCCAGAATTCCCATGTCTGAGTGATAGAACAGCCCGGGGGACACCCATCTGTATTAGTTCCTTCCTGAGCTGCTGAGACCTTACGTGTGTGACTATCAGCAGGAGCAGCACAGCTCGATTCTGCAAATACATTCAGAAAACATTGTCTGTATTAAAACCAGGAGCATCCTTAATGTAATTCTCTAGTTTGTGCCTGGTTTTGCTAAAGGGGCATCACCAAACCAGCGCTTTTTGTTTTCACAAACAGGAAATCTTTTACACGTGAACAAGGAAGTCGGAGGCTTGTCCCAAACAAAAGGCACCATCTTCCAAGCTTCTGTCAGGTTTTTATTTTCCTGAAACGATAAATCAGCAAGCATGGATGACTGCGATTTTACTAACTTCTTGCATCAATTTACTGAACCTACAGGGGAAAAAAAAAGCATAAATGGTGCAATTAATACATAGGCTGATGCTTCGGGCCCTCGGCCAGCTGGGATAAGCTATGCCCGTCGCCCATGTGCTTTCTCAGGACACATAGTGGCCCCCATCTGCAGATTACATAAATCTGTGGTAGAGAGAAAATCAGTGACACAATCTCCCATGCCACCCACAGGGTGTGTAGGGAACAGAAGGATATGCTCTAGCTGCAGCCAGCGACTCCAGAACAGATGCAAGGAACAGGATAAAGATAAAATAACCTTTGGAGTTGGATTTTGAAGATTTAATAGGAAGTGACAGCGGTCAACTGCTTTAGGTAGCAGAGCACTTGCAGGAGTTGGCACATCCATGCTTCCCGTCACGTTGGGGAAAGTAAAGTTTTTGCATAAGAAGGTACTTTCCCTGCTGCATCTTTCCCTCTCCCTCCCAGGAGAAAGACCAAAAGCCATTCAGATAATGGACTTTACTCAAGGTTTATAGGTAGGCCACCCAATTACCTTCTACCATAGGTCACACATTTTTAGCACTTCAGACACACCAAGGGGTATGTGGGCAGAAATCCCAGCACAGCTCATCACAGAACAGCTCCTCTCCCACAAAACAGGCTCTGTTTAGTTCTGGCAGTCCTTGTCCAAGGCTCCTATGGTATGATCAGGGAAGCACAAGGCTTCAACAGCAGAAAAGGGCTGCAGTTTTTTGGCAGCGATATGGTCCCTTCACCTGTTCAGCAGCCCTTGAAACTCTTCTGAATTGATCAAAGCTTTACTACTGAAAACACCACCTATGGACACCTTTAGTAATTAACATTTTAAAGGCTGTTTTGGTATCAAAAGTGGTATTTAACACCAGAAACTCGTGCTAGAAACATGTAGAGTTCATATTATTCAATACAACTTCAATTTTCAATAGTGAAAACGCACAAATTGCTCCAAGCCCAAGTGGAATTATCACACTCATGGAGAATGACCACTGTGAAACGCTCAGGGAACTTATCACTAGCAGCACAGGCAACACTGCATCAAGCAAGTGCCCTCATTCCATGCTGCACCACACTTCGGCTGCAGCTGATACAGCTGCAGATACGGCAGCAGAGATGGCTTCATCCCCAGAGACACCAGTTTCTATGGCATGATCCCCGGTGATGCTGATGCATACCAATCCTTGGTTAAATACCCATTTGGTGTCTTAAAGGGCCATAAAATAGGAACAATAGTTCATTTTCAGCTAAATATAACCACGGTGGTTTTGGAAACTGATAACCAAACAGCCCCCAGTGATAATGCGGCTCTGGACAGCCCAGCTTTCTATGGACTTCGGTCCAGTTGCCAACTCAGCCCCATTTACTTCCGTTTTGGAAAACAGTGTGATGATAATTGTAGTCCCATGGAGTCAGTGCCCACTTGGAGGAAACATCTCAACACTATAGGCAATCCACATGAGCAAACACGCACCAGTGCAGCAGCAGGACATACCAGGACTGCACACAACGTACCTTTGGGTCCTGATGTCCAAGGCACTGCTTCCCAGAGCACAACAGGCACGTACCTAAGGGACCATTTCACTTTTGAAATGGGTTGTTTTCTAAAAGCAAGTGTCATTAATGGCCACACTGTGGGATTCAGCTGAGTGAAAGATCTTACCTTTTGTAAACAAAGGGTTTCAGATGAAAATCCACTCCAGGCACAGTCTGTTTCTCAGGGCTGTTGCGTTACCCTTTCGTTTTCAGGAACACTGTGAACCAACCACTGGATTCAGCTTCCCAAGTTTTCCATTACTTCTAGGCACCGCTCTACCTGGAGACGCACGTGCCTGACCCCCTACATACCCCTGTACGTCTGCCTCCAAGCTCTTACCTCTCCAGTCACAATGTGAAAGATTTCTGCCTTTGGCTTTCTACTTCATCAGCCTTATGTCTTGCACCAACTAAAACCCAGCAGTAGGATACAACGGGAGTACCCTGACATATGTTAAAATACTATAAGTGAACACATGCATCACAAATGGAGAAGGTTCTAGAAGAAGAGTCTCCCTCACCCTCACATGCACACATTTTAAATAGGATTAAATGGACTAAATTCTAAAAAAAAAAACAAAACCAAACCCTGTAACAGAACCAAGTGCTCTGCAAACTGCAGGGAATCGCTGGACGCTTACTCACACGTTCCCTTCTTTCGGGTTGACAAATCCATGTAACGATTTCATTAAGCTTACAGGAACTTCAAAGCAGGAATAAGAGCTATTAAAAATTATCTGACAAGAACTGACACTTCATCTGCATCCACAGTATTTAATTTGTTTGAATAATATAGTTACAGATAAACAGGTTCACTCCATATACAATTACCGATACCTTTTTTTAATACAGCTCATATTCCAGTACATCAACACTATTTTATTTACAAGGTATTTATGTACATTAACATCTTTCTAAAGTCAGTGCATTGTCAATAAGTTTTATACAATAATTTACAAAGTGAACGTAGTTATTAGTTAACTTAATAAATTTACTACTAATTCATGAATTAATTTAATTTTAAAAAATTAATTACAACCAATGTAACAAACACAGAAGATCAAATAACATTAGTAGATTGTGCTACCTGCTTAAATAAACATTTTAAAGTAAATCAGTTGAAAACCTTTCACTTTCCATGGAGTTTGCGTAGGGAGGAGTAGACAAGGGGGTACTGAAAAAGCTTCCAACCTAGAAATTCACAATTTGCTTTTCTTCAGCCTCAATGTTTAAAGATAAAAGACCAGAGGGAATAGGGAGCAACACAATACTCGTTTGGGAGGTGATGTGCTGTCCCCAGAGAGGCACAGCCTCCGGCAGCGGCACGGAGGCTTGTGCTGGAGCAGGGGCAGCAAGGCCAGCCGACAGAATTTCTTAGGTGGCTAAAATGGATCTTTCTGGAAATTATAAACTTACTGCTAGGTTTGGCATTCTTGTAAATCACATTAAAGTGAATCCAAACATTTATTTCAGAAATCAATCAGTGTAAGCATTGGTTCTGTCAGCGAAGATACAGAATCTAGAGGGTCTTGAAGATTAGGTATGATGACATCAGAAAGCTCCTTAGACTTGGGTGAAAAACAAAAGGCCAAAAGAATGAAATTTTATCTTCATTCAGATATGCAAACAATTTAACACTGAAAATGTTTAAACAAATGCCAACTCAAAAAATAACCATCTTTCTTCCAGTCTCTGCTCAGCCTGGGTTATGCTTCCTTCATGCAATAAGCCCACCAAGTTCAAGGGGCACGTTGCAAGGGCACAGAAAGCAACTCTGGGTTAATTGCAAGTATACACAATAACCTGCTGCAGAAATTTGAAAAGGCAACCAAATTTTGGAAAAAAAAGAAGAAACTCCATTAAATTATGAAACAGGTAAAAAACCCAAACCATCCATGAATGCTACGATAGCTACCTGACAGCCACAGCTTCTTATTTGTTTGAAATACACAGTGGATAATTCACAGCCATTCACTCCAGAGCCCTTACAACAACAAAAACAAACTATGTTTTTGAATTATACGATTTTTTTTTTTAAAAGTGCAAATTTAAAAGCAACATCAGTCATGAAACATAAGCTCAAGCACCTTTCCTTCCAAGAGCTGGGAACATTTTGTGCAATGTGCACATTTTAAGACACCATGCGTGTAACCACAACTACTCTCTCCAACCTGAAGTTCCTCCTTGAGGCACCTCAAACATTTGAGATAGCACTCTTCAGGCAGAAAAGCCATTCCTGAAACATGTTGATCTGCACAGCCAACACGTGGAGAAAACACAATTATAATCAACCATTCGAGCGTAGAAATTAAATCTCTTCTCAAAATTATGATTTGGTTGTGCTCCCAACATACAGAAAGAAAGCAACTGACACACATTAGTGGTGGCAAAACTGGAAACTTCTACTCTCAATGATAATTCTTGACATTTGTGCACTTTTCATTCTCTTGCTTTCCCTGTTTTGCCAATAAAATGCAATACAACTGCAGGAAAAAGGAGGTAGCAATATCATGTTGTCCGAAGACAACACTACAATTTATTTTCCCCATTACCTTAAACCAAAAGAGAGCCTTAGGGGTTTGTTAGAACAGTTGGTAAACTCTACACTACGCTGTTTAGCTCTTATTTGGACTATTTAATTTAGCTCTTATTTGGTCCTAGTCGGCTTTTCTCAAACCATTTTATTTTAAAGGCCAATGGCAGTCTCATCCTGATGTCTAACATCAGAAATGTTTAGAGTATGTAGTGAGATAACAGAACAAAACAATACTATCTTTATATTGACTGCTATTTAATTAGGGTTTCCTTTTTGTGCTTTCGGATCACAGGGTACAATAACTACACTTAGGTTATCTGTTCCAGTAACGTTTTAGCCAAATCTATGTTTCAGGACATTATCCCTCACACTCTCAAACCATAGAGATCACCTGCTTACTGCAGAACACAGTACTTCTTATAATCCGACTCGAAGTCTTCATCCATGCTGCTCGTGTCTGCCATCTTTTTGCCATCTATCTTTGGCAGGAATTGTGCATAGTCTACCCCCTGCTGCTCGTAGAAAAGAATGTAGGCAGAGTCGGTGTCGATCTCATCGGGATGCAGTTCCTGCAGGAGCAAAAAGAAGGGTCTGAAACACGTGCTGGGATAATGGTTTCACTGTCACTGAACTTAAAACACACCCAACTGCCCTAGAAATTATATTTTTTACTGGTTGCTTACAAGAAAAGAATCCCATTTTCTGTTGCCCTTATTGTAGCTATCAGGCTCCGTTATTTACGTGGGAAGTGTGTTCATCCCTCCTCTACTCTGCCCTGGTCAGGCCCCACCTGGAGTATTGTGCACAGTTCTGGGCTCCCTGGTATAAAAAAGCCAGGGATCTCCTGGAGAGAGTCCAGTGGAGGGCTACAGAGATGATTAAAGGACTGGAGCATCTCCCCTACGAGGAAAGGCTGAGTGACCTGGGGCTGTTCAGCCTTGAGAAAAGAAGACTGAGAGGGAACCTTATAAATATCTCAAGTGTGGGATGAAGGGGGAATAGCCAGCCTCTTCTCAGTGTCTGTGGGGACAGGACAAGGGGCAATGGCCTCAAGTTGGAGCACGGGAAGTTCCACACCAATATGCAGAAGAACTTCTTCCTGGTGAGGGAGCCCTGGGACAGGCTGCCCAAGGGGGGTGGGGTCTCCTTCTCTAGAGATATTCCAGACCTGTCTGGATGCTGACCTGTGTGACCTGTCCTAGGCACCCTGCTTTGGCAGTGGGGTTGGACCCAATCTCTGGAGGTCCCTTCCAACCCCTATGATTCTGTGATACATTTTATAGTGATAAATGCAAATACTAAGAAGTGTCAGAACCTCATTACTCAGTAATTGAACACAAAACTGCTAGCATCATGGAAAAACATTCTTGGGACTTCCATTTTTAGTAATTTTTCCATCCTTGTACAAAATAACCATCTTTCCTTAACCGTGGCAGCAGCTGATGAACAGATGTTACATTGAAAAAAACCATCTCTGGCATAATTTCAGTTCCCAATTTTAATATTTATTGAGTGCAACTTTTGAGATGCTCCCGATCAGTTCTCACAAGCTATAAATTCCATGGACTCTAGGTAAACAACACAAAAATGATTTGCTAGAAAAAGGATTTCTTTACCTTACAGCTACTGTCATTATAGCAGTACCACTTGTTGTTTGGGTTTTTGGCATACGTGACGTAATGACCCCCTCCCATAATTCCTGAATGGCACTGAAGAAAACAGAGAAGAAGAAAAATTCTGGATGAAACATCAGAACTTGGAATTCACAGAGTGATTCACAAATTCACAATCTTTAAGCAGGGCACGACAGTTCACAACAGTCTCTACCTCTGGAGCTGGCTAAGCTTACACACTCCAGCAGAAAAAACAAGATGCAGAGATACACTTTTCAGCCATACTCAGTTTGATGGGAAATTTATTTTGCTGACTGCGTCTGCTTTGTTCTCCTTCTCAGTAGATCCCTACTTTTTGTCATGAAAACAACAGAATAAATCCACTTATTCCACTTAACGAGAGTTTATTTGCACAAAAGAGTCAACTTACCGAAATTGCATATAGGTTGTAAATAGGGTTCACACACACTTCTTCTCTTTGGTCATCTGTAATATCGTCCTCGCTGTGGTTATCAATTTGACCGTTGATGCTGCCATTACTATAAGCGTTCTGCTCACAGATGTATCCATTGGCTAGAGTCATCTCACTGTCCTGAGCAGTATAGAGTTCGCTCTGGCTACCACCCAAAATCTGCCCTCTAGTAAGAGCATCACCTTGATCAGAAGGAAACCTCTGCTCCTGGTCAGTACCGTTCTCTTTACACGCATCCAAGTTTTCTTTGCTACTTGACAGTTTGTTTTTACCCAGCTGTGGTAGCCGCAGGCGCCCTTTACCTCTTCCTAAAGTCCTTGGGCTACTATTTGGGCTACTGTTTTTACTTGAGGGACAGCTGGTTCCACTTTTCCTCCCCAAAGATGGAGATGCTAAAACAGAAAACAGGGACTAAGATAAGCAAACACAGGTTGTTTTTGTCTAAAGTATTGTTTTGAATAACCAAACATTCAAACCCACTATATTTCACTGCAACTAAAGAGTAGCATATAAAACTAAACCTATCTTTGTGCAGACACATACATGTACCTACAAACTGAAATTTAACAGGCTCATGCAGGAGCACATTCCTCAGCCTTAATCCATCCCATGTACACAAGCAGACAGTGCCAGTATCTGCTGTCAAGGAGTTACCATTTTTTTAAATAGTAAAGCTTCACTAAGCTTTCCAGGGCAAACAACGTCAGAAATGAGGGTTTCAAAATAAATGTAGTGCTTTGGCCAAAGAAACATTACAATTTTGCTCCTAATGTACTTTTTTCCCCCACTCTATATACTGGTATTGATCAGCATTTCCCCTAATTATCACTTACCTTTGACATTATTCAAGACAGTAGTGTTAAGGGAGGATGGACTTCTGTTCAGTGTATCTCCTTCTACTGGCGTGGAAGTGATCTGCAGATCTATTTTTCTAGGCTCCCCTTGGAGAGGCCGTGGTTCAGGAACGCTGTCAACCTGGAGCGTTAGCTGCTTTCTCTGGAAATGACTGGGATCCCTTTGTACCAGGAAGGCGCTTGGGTCAAAGTTTTCTCTGGGAAATTTCACTATTTTCTGAGATTTTATCCAGCGGCCATTTACAAACTGAAATCTTTTCAGATGAATGATCTGAAGAGAAACATGTCAGAGAACATTAAAGGAGGTCAATTACATCAAAGTAATTCCACTGTTTAAACATACACATTTTATATATGCTAATAAAAAGCCAGGAACAACACAGTAGCGTGACAATTCTGGGATCAAGCTGGTAAAATATGGATCTAATATTTTCATGGGAAAGCGATGGGAAAGGTTGCTTCAATTGAGCCATCAGCACTCTCTGTTTTGAATAACCTACCAAATTTGAAAAGCAACAAATGCAGGTGTTACACAACCAGATAAAAGATCCTGTTACTGGAACAACTGCCTACGCGTGAATTCTATGTCAGAACAGATGACACAAGGCAAAATGCCACCATTTTCTGCAATGCAGCAGCTAAAAAGATTCAAAAAAGGAATTGAGGTTTGCTTTATTTGCCTGCTTTACAGAAATGAATGAAACAAACCAAGTTCATGCCCCTCCTGAGACTGTAAACAAAACCAAATCATCTTATTCAGAACAAGGAGACATACCCAGCAATTCAAATTTGAGATCAACGTACTTTGGTTTTGTTGCTGTAGAGGAAAATTACACAAGATCATACCAAAATAGGGGGAAGCCTCCAAAGATCCAGTTTTTTTGTAGCCAAACAATGGGTCTTGCATTTGGAACAGTAGTACATCTCATCCTCCCCCAGTTCTTCCTCACTGGTGAAGGCTCGAAGACAACTATCCAGATTGATGGGCTCTGCTTGAGCTCGTCGGCTTTGTTCAACACTTTCATGTTCTTCTACAATCTAAAGGGAGATAAAACTATATCTGACTTGGAAACATAGACAAACTGCTGTGATGAGGGCTCCATTCACAGTATGATAAAAATAATACCATATAGATACTTAGGATTAAATAAAAAAACTAGGTGCCCTAAATTTTAGCAGAAATTGTTTCAATTATGAAGAGGCAGTCATGCAAGCAACATGCTGTCCTTATTCTCAGGTTCTGCTCACAAAGTTTTCCATAAAGCAAAAGTTTAGAGATTCAACCTACAAGTCTGAACAGCTATTTGACATTAACTTGGCTGCAGGCTTACCTGTAGATATGTTGACTCAATGAGGAAAGAGATTTACTCACACACGTAACAGTGGAGTGCTTAGAAAAATGTATCAAATTAAGATATTTCCTAATATTTTGGAGGTTAGATAAAAAGCTGCTCACAACAGACAGAACATACACTGCTGTGGTTTCTTAAAATCTTCCCTTCCACAGTATGGTCACGTAAGAGGTCTAACATGAAGACTAATTTATCAAGAATATACACTGTCCAGTGGTTACTGACTTTAAAAATTTAACGTTAAATGGACAAAAGAAGCACCAATTGGGAGAAAAAACCCCAACTTGCTGAAATGGATTGTGCTTCAGAGCTTTTAAGGAGCAACAAAAGGTTTGCACTGAAACTTTACCCGTTCTTGCGACGTCTGGTAGCGCAGATGGAGTGCTGTTGGATCCCAGTCCACAGCGATGTAAGCGTTCCCTACACAAGCTCTGTCTTCAGTGCACTCGATTTTGCAGCCACGGCAAAACCTAAATCAAAAAGGTGGAAGTGGTAATTAAACTGTCCAATAACTGATGAGTCTTACACCATTTCTCACTCCAATTCTGCTCCCTACTGCGTAATAAACGCAACCCCAAAGTTTCAGACCTCACCTGCAGTATAAAGGAGAGGTTTTTTTATAAAACAATGACAGTCAGTTTGCTACAAAAATTCAACTGAGGCAAGAAACTGATCAGCTGGGTGAACTGAAACATCTACCAGTGTATATTGCTGACCAAACCTACCCACAACACCAAAAGACTACAATGCTCTGCCTCCACAAGTATTTTACAACATGATAGCTGATGTACTTTGTTTATCTACCTGTAAGAGACCTCTCTTTTTTTTTTTTTTTTGTAATAGCAATTATGTCCAAATACCTTCCAGCAAGTCTGGTATTTTCCTTAGCACGTCTTTGTTTAGGGAAAATTCCAAGTGTGCTTCCAGGGTGAATGCTTTATTGTTCATTTTAGTTCTTATACTTCAAATGGCAGAGGAACTAGCCAGAGTAAATGATTTACATCTAGAAGTTCCTTTTTTACAATGCCCCCAAAAATAATCAAAATATGTACACATGCGTCTGCATACAGGCACACATGCACACAGGACACTGTAAGGGGTTAAGAAGCTTTTGATATTGTCACATCTGTCTCCTAATTGTCTGTGTCAGAAAAGCTTTCAATTCTCCAAGTCATAGAAGCTATTTTACAGTGAAAGTCTGCCATGTGAGGAGTTTGGTTAAATTAGATTCCAGATTCTTATTGCTTGATATTACCTCTGAAGTCTGATATGTATCAAAACCCCATGACCATATGTGTCTGCTGGAGTGACTCCTTTCCTTAAATCTCAAAAGGACAAATTACCTGTACCATGGACACCAAGCACAAGAATTTCCATCCTTCTGAACCACCCTCAGGGTAAATGGATACTGATATCCCATGCTATCATCACTGAAACGGAAGAGAATGCAACATGAAACATAAGCACTCGTTCAGACTGTCAGTTACCTTCTGTCACTGCATTTGCTGTGTTTACTTTCAAAAAACCACCCGCTCCCCTTCAAAATCCTAATTTAGATCAAGCTATTGAAACAAGACTGGCCTTTACATCACCTAAATTTGTCAGATATGATGAAATATCAATCACTGGATGAGAACAAACCAACCAATCAGTGTAAAGCCAACCTTTAAGTGCAGCTAGAAGATATACCACACTTCACTGTATCAAAAAGGATTAAAAATTATTTTTCATTACTGACATTATTAAACTGCAGTACTCCAAAATGACTTATTGTGAACATAACCCACTGCAGGAATCTGCAGGCACAAAGCATCTGGCATAGAAGTTCACACAATTGTTCCTAAAGTTGCTGACATTTAAATCTTACATTATACAATAAAAGTATACGTTCATTCAACAGAGGTATTAGAAGTAAATAAAACTCATAGAGATGAGAATGAATTTACATCTTGCAAGGGGGACCACACCACTGTTCTAAGTAATTCAAGACTGAGATGGCCAACTCACCAGTCCTGCGCGTGATTACTGGCTTCCTGAGGTGGAAGAGGGCTGGCAAGCCTGGAAACCTGGATCCACACCGCATCATAGAGGTCTTTTTTCCGTGTGTGAACTGTACAAGGAACGATTAGTGGCATTCCAAAGAGACTAGGACGATTCTTCTGAGATGAAAGAAAATATAACTCTGTCCGCATCTGCATATGTGAAATAAAAGAATGACTCCGGTATAAGTCGCGTGCATTAGCTCACGTTACCATAATTCCTAGGATGCTGACCTTGTTAGTTATTTCAGGCTTTGGCAATTAATATAAACTATTAATTCTATTAAAAGTACTCTATTTCAGCACTTTTTTCCTAATATGGAAATTTAATCAAAACTTGGAACTCCCTAAAAACTGTTTTGTATTTTATGATAGCATGGCAAGGTTATTTAGGCATCAGACCACATCAATATAAATCGGTATTGTAACCATGTACAATATTTTATATTTCCTATGACATGTATTTCTTTCTTTTCTCACCACAGAATAATACTGTAACACAGACATGCACCTGATGATGCTAATACCTGTCCCAAAATGACCTCTGCACTGGGCAAGCTGCTGCTCACTGGAGAAAGAAAACCTTTACGCCTAAAGGAGGCACTACAGCCTCATACACAACTTACTCCAAGCAAACACACACTGACCTTCAGGCTACATCTCCCACTTAGAAAGGTTTAACACACCGACTTCATGACACTGAGGTACACCTAACTGCTACTGCCTTGTGTAGGTTTGATACAGCTAAACCTTTCCATCGGTAAGATTTTTCACATCTGTGGATTCCTGGAATAGCTTCCACCACCAACCTTTACTGGTTTTTAAGCTGTGTAACTGGCAGTTTATAATGGCTCATTATACCCATCACCTATGAGATTCTGGAAAATGTGAATCGTGGTGACAGTGGTTAGTGGCCAGTACTTGAGAGAACAAGGCAAAGCAGCCTCGTACAATCACCCAGTAAAGAGGGAAGTTATACAGCCTCCTGTTCCACATTCACCAGCCTCTAAACATCAGACTCAGTCTGGATGCAGCACACACAGAACATGTGGCTATTTGAGGTGTTCAGCCATCCAGCTCTGACATTTTATGGTTCAACTTAACTGCAGATGCTTTTACAAGGAGTAGTAAATGCTAACAGAACGACCCAGGAATGCACCATACATCTTCACTCTGTTTCCATGTAAGAAATGAGGCTCTTCCTCATAATGGGAAAGAATTGCATTTCTAGTAGCTCCTCTAATTAGAATTTTTTCTGCTCAAAGAGTCTGGAATGTTTAATCAGAGAGTTAGCGAACACCCAAGTATGCATCTCAGCATTAAAAACTGGGAAGCATGCCAGTACCAAGGCAAGAAAAATACACTGACATTAGACATTACAATTTAAATTTACAAGAGTTGTGTTTCTGCAGAACTTGGCACTCACATAAGTGGGAAATGTATTCAGGCTCCCTCTTCTTAAGAAATAAAGATTAATTTATCATCTAGACATTAAAAATATCCTTGCTGACTCTGAAAGTGCATTATGTGAACAATTTGTAACACATGCAAGGTCTACTAACCATTTTTCTGTGGACAGCAATTATATACCCTGTACAGGGACTATCAGAAAGTGAGGGCACGTGACCGTTGAGAGTCCAGTTGGCAAGATTACGCTCTGTTCCACATGGCACCACAGTATTTGGCATTCCGTTTGGAATTAGGGTTGGTTTAGGAAGGTCCCCATTCATCATTATGTTGGGTGTTCCATTAGCTGATGGCCCAGTTGAGACATCTGTACACAGACAATTACACTCTCAGTTATCTACAGTAACCAGAACTGATGAGAAGATTTTTATCCTTTCCATTCTGTTCAGTAAAATCCCTTCTACTCTCTTCAAGACCAAGACCTAACCTTTTATTTGCTTACAACTCTGTAAAATGAAAGCATGCAAGAGCCAAGAAGAACAGAGGTGTTTATAACCTGTGTATGAAACTTCAAACAATAAAGCCAAAACTGAACACCATCCTTTCAATATTTCACATGTCCTGCCCTTAGAGCAAATCCACAACTAATAAAATATTTTGCTTGTTTCTTGTGTCTTTAATTAAAATAACTAAAGTGATCTTCACACTGCTAACCTGGGCATGATCCTAGAAAGGACCACAGACCACCAGCACATACAGAGACTCCTTATAGCTTCTGTGTGGATAAGGACTCTAACTTTTCATTAATCTTCATTGCCTCTTTCTTGCTAAGTAGTAAGGTTTTCTCCTGAATTTCTCCAGTACCCTAAGCACTATGTGTTTTAAACAAGAAAATAAGTATGTTTTCTTTTACCTGTCTGCACAGGGCTTGATGCTGATGTAGGGGATCCTGGAATTGGTATTTCAAATGCACACAAAAACCCACTCACTGATAACCGGACTTTCTGGTTGTCTTGAGGGAAGTTCTGCAGGAAAAAAGAAGTTCATCAGGCACCTACATATTTCTACCTGTGACTCTGAACATATTAGAAACATTTTTCTTCTTTTGAAAGCAGAGTATTTATCAGCTCATCCCTCCCCTCCCATCTGCTTTCTTACACCTCTCTAGAAGGAAAAAGGAAGCCAACAAGCACACCCCTTTGGACATCTCCACAGCAGGACCAGAAAGAGTCATTACTGGTTCTCTAAATAGACTGAGCACCTAGCTTCAACAAGTTTTAATCCTATTCAATCACAGGAGAAAAAACCCAACTATATATGTATACACACACAGAGCATAGCACTAAGCCAATCATGACTTATGTCTCCAGTATCTTGACAGTGTTTAAACTCACAGCACTCTTAACTTGACATTTATTATATCAAGATGAATTTATTCTTTTTATTCTAAAAATATCATTAGTAGTCAATTCAACTAAACTTCTGCGAGTTTCTAAAACCACTCAACTTTGTTTAAAAGTGGTTTAATTTGGTTCAGTTTAAGTCTATTTAAAGCAAGACAAACTATGGTTTGAGAACAAAATTACAGTTCATACAGAGATATAAATCAAGCCGACTTTTTAATCGCACTTTTATTAAAATTATTTCACAGTTCTTGTAGGCAAAGCTTAATGTCAGAAAGACTGAAGTAGTATGCCAATGCACACAAATAAGCAACACAAAGGTGTTTTGCAGCAAGGATGGATTTTTTCCCCCCTTCTTACCTTTATATTGGAGCTATGCACTTCTGCAAGCAGAATCTGTTCAGGTTTTAGCCCACACAGTTCACTTAACTGTTTTTTCAAACCTGTGTATTTTTCATCCATGTTCAATCTGAGGCCATATCGAACAGGAGTAGTACCATCTAATTTAATTACTTTAAAGAGGAAAAGAAACACTCAGGTCAGCAAAGCAGGAGAGGTTTAATGAGAATAATATATTACAGCTACTTCATTACTAGCAAATATTTTTCTCCCGCTTTTAAGATTTTTCTTTTCTTATCAGCCAGTTTTCAAGGTCTGTAGCTAAACATCAGGAAATCCCTTGCTGCAAAGGCAGTAGAAAATGGTTTCAAATTTGCCTTTTTATCATCTTTCCTTTTGCTTCTTTGCCAACAATACATGGTATCCATAGTATAGTTCATGACCTGTACTTTTTCTTTGTACAGTCCTCCTTTTTCACTCTGGGCAGATTTAGAACAACTTCCACAACACAAAATATTCAGTGAAGAGAGAGAAAATTCTCAAAAAAATCTCAATTTTATATGCTTCTGTAGTAAGCCCTTTAGTCAAGCCCAAAAACAGGCCATCTGTGCTCCATTTTTGAAGGCTTTATTTTACTTTAACTGTATTCCAATGAAAATTCTTGTACTGTGTTAAAATGTTTATACTATTTTTAAGAGTAACCACTAACAAACCACATTTGGATGTTTTAGAGCTGTTCTACATACGATAGTTTTATTTAAGCAATGAGGAGTTTATAGGGAGTTAAACACTACGACTCACCTGTAATTTCTAGGTGCATGTAGCTATCCATTGGCAAAGGCAAAGATAAAAAATTAAAAGGGTCAAACCTAACACTTATATGTCCACAAGTTTTACATTTTACTTGTGACTTCAGCTGCCCATGAAATAAATCTACAACAATAGATCTGTTTCTTCTCAGATGGTTTTCCCAGGCCTAAAATGAAGTACAAAAAGATAATACAAAGTTAGGAACTGAACACTATTTGCTTGAATGACAGGAAGGAGGATATGCTGGAAGACTTCCAAAGTTTCACTGGCCTATGGAAGTCAGTTGACTTCCTATTTATTAAAATTGGTAAACAACTTCTATGGAAGTATTTAGCTTCACCATGAGTTAAGGAAAATTATTTCAATTAACACAATAATTTATGTAAGATATAATTTAAAGTACTCCTGAAAGGATCATCAGGTATCTTGAAAAATTTTGATACTCCATGATTCTGAGGAGTTAAAATGATTGTGAAGTATGTTCTTTATACTTTTATTATAATATTTAAAGCTCATGCTCAGTTGAAAGGTGAACTTGACTCCTCAAATCACAGATCTAACAAGCTTCAAAAGTTAGTACAGTCCTGAAAGAGCATTACCACAGTCTCATCAACAACTTACCAAACAACCCACCCAGCAAAAAAACCAGCCTCAAACCCAAAATCTTTAACCCATACCTCTGCTGCTACTTCCCAGTCTGGTCGACCATCGCTGTCTTTCAATTCAACATATGGCTTATCATGAACTCTGTTCAAATCCTCATGAAGACCATCCAAAAGAAAAGCCAGAAGCTCCTGTGAGTCTTGCTGCTGGAAGCCATTAAATCTCGGAGCATATTTTGCTATTGTCCACTATAATAAAAGCCAAAAAGTTACTTATCATAAGGTAATAGAAGTTGTAGCAAGAATTCAGGCAAATGCTTAATCTTTTCCCCTATGAAGGCTGTAAAGAACACATCTTATACCATAAAGTGATTCATACCAGGTAACTCCTTCAACCTTACAGCCACTGAGCCATGATTATATTCCACAGATTGCTGCTCCAGTACTGAGCACCAGAACCGATGCACCCTTGCCTCCTCCAGATGTGCCTCTTATCCCTACACAGCCCCTTCCTGAACAGCTCCTCTACATTCCTTCCAGGTAAGAGAGCAAATTCTGTGACCAGTTTGGAGGAACACCCATGCCATTATGTGGGCACCAGCTTCACTGCCAACTCCTAACGTGAAATCTATGTCCAAGTTTCCTTCCCTTTCTCCAAGGGAAATACTGATTTGAGTCCCAGAACCATTACAATACAGGTGACATCAGGAAAAAGTGCATTAGAACATTTCTGCTATCCAAAGAAATTACTGCTTTCTACCTTTACACAACAGACGTACCCGCAGCTTTAATGGTGCTATGTTCTTCTGAGTTCCACTCCACAACTCCTGAACCAAATCCCCATAGCACTTGGCCATGTGTCCTTTCATTCCTATTGGATTTGTCCTAGAAATCAAAGTAATTAATACCACACTAAATGTTACACAAAGTTCAAGCATGGGGATAAATAAGCAATTGCAAAGACTTCTTGCTGAAGTGTTTTAACTCTCTCAGCAACATGAGAAGCTATATTTTTATGTCCCTAGCCTAGGAACTGCTGTATAGCTGACTGAATTTATAAGGATTTATTCACACTGTTGACTTTTGAAAGCCTGAAACATTTAAAGGGAATGTTATAGCACCTAAAATGCCAGTGGTCTCAAATAGAAAATTACCTGTTGAGCTCATAAAGGTGCCTTCCTGAGATGAAATACCGTGTTAGAGGCTGAGTGTTACTGACGCACTGGATACTGGAGTTCATGAAACATGTGTTACCCAGATTGCTTAAACCAGTAGCACCCTTTTCAGTAGGAACTGAGAAAAAGAAAACACAATTATACCAGATGTGAAAAATTCAGAATGGTGTATCAGTGATCTAGTATGATCTTTACACTGTAACCAATTCAATTTAACCTGTTCCAAATTGTAAGAATGCAGCTACCATAGATGGAACACAGAGACAGCCTTCAAACTATCTGCTTGCTCTACTTAAGCTAACAGAAATTTTCTTGGATCTGATCCCCCCCCACATACCAGTACAAGCCATACAAACTATTTTCAGGTAAATAATTATGATACTGAAATTCTTGGGTTAATTCATTAACCTTAATTATTCCTTACCTTAAAAAAAAAATCCAAGATAATAAACCAAAAATCCAGAATTTGCTATGTACCATTTGCTACTGCTACATCTGAACATCTACAAATTTATTGATACATTCAACCCTCCCACGTGTCCAGCCTCTAGTTACTAAAGCAGAAAGAACAAGGAAAGCAGCACAGGCATAAAAGACCTCTTCCAATGTTAAGAGCACTTCTATTAAAAAGAATTTTTTCAACATAACACAGCCTCTTGGATTTTTCTTCTCATCATTCAGTTACTATGCACTTACCTTTATGTCTGTCTATTTTACTGCTGTTTGCTATAAAAGACATCTCTTCTGGCCAGCTCATGTCTTTGTTTCTAACTAGAAGAGAGATACGTTACAAGGATTTATAAAAATTGTTACATACTTCAAAGAGCTTATACAGCTGAAGAGGTTTAATTAAGATGTTCTAATATTTAACAGAGATAAGAAATTTGTTCTTTTTAGTTATTTTTACTGGTTTTCATTTCAATGTTTCAAATCATAATTGGAAATCATTCTAATACTGTCACCATTCCAACCACGTCAGTACCACCTTTAAGAAGCAGCTTTAAGATTTCTTTCCTGTTGGTTAGAGAATTTTATGGTATGTGTTCTAATACTTAATAAGCATCCCCCAGATTTGAAATAAATCTGTTCACCTCATGAGCAATCCACTAATATTTGTTGTTGTTACAAAGTCACAAAAGATTTCAGTGTGCTTCATAAGGAGGACACATTTCATATGTTTCAAGATAAAGCGGGACAGAAAAATGCAAGCTTTCCTAAATGAGCTTTACTACCAGCTCCCCTTGATTAAATAGGAGCTGAGCCAAGTGGCAGAAAGGATGAATCCACTCAGCACACCAGCCTGAGTTGCAATATAAAATGTGCACAGACACAATCTGGGTGCAAGCCCCAGATTTCTATATAGCCTCTGTGATGCAAGGTCAACAGTTGAGTGGGTTAAGTATGTATGATTCTGTTTCTCATTAAAAAAAATTAGGCAAAAAAAGTCATACTAGTTGAAAACTCAGTGATCCATACCTCCCAATACCTTTGACAAAGGCTTAATAAACTTGTGACTGACAGCTTTTGTTCAATCTCTGGTATTTGTCATTACTGCAGGGGTAGTGGATTACTTGAAGCTTTGCTATTTCTTTTGATACAAACATATATGGAGACAGAAAACCAGTTACAGATGCTCTTCCTGCTCAAAACATTTTCAAAAATAAGATATTTGGGCAGAAGGCCTATATATTTGTGTAGTTTGGACAATTATAGAAATGGATGCTACACAGAATCTATTAACCATACACACACACTGGCATACAGCTATTAGTTTTTAGTGGGTGAAAAAACTGTAAGTCCTTTCGATACCTTCTATTACTAAATGCTGCTCATCTTGGATTTTAAGATATTCCAGTCTGTGATCTTCATCATCCAGCAAAGTAAGATAGTTCTGCAGAGGAAAAAATACTTCATATAGTTATTATTTCTAGATTTGAAATTACCTGAGAATATATTTTGATCTCAAAGCAATGAAATTAAAACAGTATTAACAATTTCTTCGCAAAAATGAGAACACTGTTTTCCTACCTATGGTAATTAAGTACAGTAGTTCACTCATCTCCAGAAGCATCTGGTTCTATGCTTTAATTTTATGTGGTATTTCTTAGAATGTGAGAATTGCATGCACTAATGATTTGCAGGAATATATTCTGCTTGTTCATTGATTTGTTCAGGTACACATTTGAAAAAGATCCCGGATGGCTGCTGGCCTCTGTGCCAACAGAAGCATACAGCATCTATGTGTGTCAATGACATAGTAGGTTTTATTTCCATTTAAAACAGTTTCTATAAAACTTCTCATCAAGCCTTTTAGTATGTTAACCAACTGCAAATTTTTGACACATAGCACAGGATAATTTAATGTTTATCAGGCTACCAGGTAAACAGAATGTAAGTTACAAGGTCAGCAACACCAAAATCTCAGTTTCACTGCTTGGAGCGTACAAAAGTAAGTGGGAAGAATCTTCTAACCCAGGTAGTTAAATTGCAAAGGAAGCTTACATCCACCTTTTGTCTCCCCTATGCATTTAATAGCTTCTAGAAAAGACTAAGATATACAATATCCAATAGCTGAATAAACCCAAGAAAGACCGTCATTACCTCACTATTGTATAACCAGAGGCGCATATCTTCTTCTTTGATACGGAGCCTCTGGGAGAGATATTCATGTATCTCCTTAATAGTCTGCATCCGACTAAAGCAGCCAGTGTAAGCCAACACTCTTTTCAAAGGAGCATTTGGTGAAGGAACATTCCCTGGATTCACAATCATAAGAAGGAGGAAAAAGATAATGCATATTCCCACAGGCCAACTGAAATCACATCGGTAACAACTTACACTCTACATAGGCTATAAGTACTTTCTAGGAAAAAGAAGTACATATTCCTCTTCTACTTTTGTTTAGGGATAAAAAAGTGAGTTAGATTGAAAGCTAGTTGTTACTAACCCCTTGGGGCAACAAACTTGCTTTCCCAAAGCAGATAAATTTACCTCCCTTCTTACCAAAATCTATTAGAAAAATTGCTACCCTAAGAACCTCACAGGAAATACACAATTGAAAGTGAGTTTTCAAGGACTGGACTATTCTTTCAGTATCACAGGCTATTACACCAGTAATTTTCAAAATAAAGGACTTTGGAATTTCAGGAGAATTTTCTTGTTAAGGGAAAAGTAAACAAGTGAAAAATAAGGTAAAAAACCAATCAGTCTGACTATTCTCATGAACAGCATGACTCTGCTTCGCTTCAGATGAATGCTCATCTGCAAAGATGAAACCACCCTGGCAGTTTCACAATAAAAGCATTCTTCATCACTACATTCCTCAAAATATATTCTGTGAAGGTGCCTGGGGTTTTCACCAGAATTTCTCAACAATCTCACGTTTGCAACACTAATTAATTCCATCAGTTGAGATTGTTGCTCTTTTCTGCAATACAAGCTCATCTTTAAAGAAAACATCTGCACAAGAGAGCAGACCAACTTCACATGCTTCATTTTTTGAGCTTGTTCAGTTTAAATTTAGGAAGTTCCCCACTCCTCACAGGTCTGTAACATCCATGAAAAGCTTTTATTACCCAGCCAAACCCAAATGGGCAACTAAACTACAAGAGAAGTGACACTGTTCTACTTTAATCGTCAACAGATTAAAATAAAATAGTACCATATGAAAAGATGCAATATTACATGCAATTTGTAAAACTACATTGTAATCATTTTACAAGTCAGCAAAGCATCAGTTTTGCTTCAGTATACCAAGCCAAGTACTCATTTATTATTTTTTCTTAAAGAAAATGAAAAGCATTTTCTGAGATTAGGGATCTGAGGATTAGTTCTAAGATTACAGCAAGAAAGCATATTTGAAAACTCAACAAGATTAATAACTGATTGGACAAATAAATTAGTGCAGAGCAAAATAATTCCAAATCAAGATCAAATGTGGCACATCAAAGATTCTTTTTACTTGAATTTGGGCATTTTAGGATGTCCAAACAAAGCAGTTTCCATTTTATTACATCAGGTAGGAGAAATGAATTTGGGTAGCAGGCAGTTTCTGTAGAGGAACTTGATCAAGCAGGCAGCCACTATCTCCACGTTACGTTTGAGATTCTACCAAAGCAGTGAAACACCGAGCATCTACAGGAGGATTTTAAACACAGGCTAAGGCTAGGAAGGCTAAGGGATTTAATTTTCAGTAGTCAGGTGAGCACATTGCTGGACATACATTACTCTGGCTGCATATGTACATCTGTGAGCATCCAAACACAAATGTATGTGACTACTACTTCAACCCTACTGTGCAAGGGAGTACGTAACGCTGCATACGAATTGGTGACTGCAAACAAAACCCTGCAGCATCTCTCAGCTGAAATGTGAAGCTGTAATCTAAAGATTACTCTCATAGTGAATTTACACTTTTGGTGAGCATTAGCACCACAATTACAGCACATATTTTTTAGTTGATGTTTTAATTTTCTACTGAATTGTCTTTCTGAACTGCATCATGTAACAGTCTTCATATTCCACTAATCCAACCCCTCTCAAAAAGCATTAAATAATTTAGGGCATTAAAGCCTAGCTGCCCAAGTAGCTCAGATCCAGCTGAATTTATTTTACTACCCTATAGACCCTCCCCAACACACAGATACACATATTCTGTAGCTACAAAGTTAAATGCCAACAGGATTAATTGGCTCTGCCCTTCTTCATCGTTCAGCTCCTGCAGTGCTCGTTTCTCACACTGAACTCACCAATCTATTTGCAGTAACTATGTGACTTAACTGACTTCACTGAAAACGTTCCCTCACACCTCTTCCTTTCCAGAGAAGATAGGAGGAAAGCTTTTAAATCTTTACCAAACGCTGATTGTGCCTTACAGTTGATTAGCTGGTGGACAAGCAGAGTGGCAGCAAGCTTCTACAGCTGCGGGTCTCGCTTGCTTAGAAACTGCACGCGTGTATTCTTGCTGCATTCTTAAGTTACCTCTAGGTAAATGCTGAGGAAACATTCTCAGGCTCATCATACCCATATTCACCCAGATGTTTGACTGCTGCGTTCGAGTGGCAGGCTGCTGTCTCAGGAAGAGCAGATAGCGAGGAAATAACTCTAGTTCAGGCACATTTGTTTTGCTGTTTTTGATCACCTAGTGAAGACGTTTAAAACACATTTTAGAGACTGCTGTTCCAAACCTGTAGGAAATCCCAATAGGAACAGGAAGTAATGATTAAAGCAGATGGTTAAAAAAATAAACTGTTTTACCAGGAGACAAGAAATCCTCTGAACTTCTTACGGGGATTTAGGGAAATACAGACAGGAATAATAATTTACTGATTTCTAAGCACTTTTTGAAGCTTATTAGTTGCAGCTTGTTAAAAGCAAACACCTTATTTAGTGGAGCATAGCTTCCCGCACAACACTATGGAAAACAGTTTTATAATTCCTGAAATATATGTGAAATTACAATGAACCTCATTAATTCTAGTCAGTGCATACTTGAATAGAAACATTTCACAGCTGTTGGAAAAAGGTCACACATGCTGAATAAGACATTTATTCTCAACTTTCTGAACTACAGGATTGAATTCAAACCTTCCTATTTTAAGAACAGACCAAAACTCACTTTCGATATGTTGAAATTGCCCCAGAACACACAGCTTTTCAGTCACCATTTGTTCTACAAGCATTTTGCTCTCTAGATCTGCCCAAATGCAGACATAGAGGAACAGCAAAAACACTCGTTTTTATGCCCATGAGAAGCAGAATAAAACACTCAGCTTAAGTTGTGAGAAGCAATATAACACCCTCAAGTGCCATGGTATTAACCTTCTGTTACAACAAAACCGGTGATGGCTTTTTCTGGAATGAAACCACATATTAGTTCCTACTGTGGGGTGAGAGACCGGGACTGTAAGTGTTGGTACACAGTTGCAAGTAACTGAACGGCCTTCAATAGTTCAAGTGTCACAATATTCCTTAAGTATGGACTGAAAGTTGAAGTTTACACATACATTATTTCCAATTTTTGCTCACAGGATACCCAAACTAAAATTCTCTCATTCTGAATAGAAATCTCTTTTCTACCGACCCTACCACAGAGTTTGTGCTGGGTATAAAGAGATGTGGCCTTTTCTGGAGCATGAAAGGTGTTTGTTTCCATGGAGAACGTGTGGGAGGAGGGTAATAGAAGTCAGTGATTTTTCACTGTAAAATAATTGCCAGAACAACAGCTAACAGATCAAATTGTCCAAAATCACACAGCTAATTCTCCCTCATTTGTGACACTGAATATTTGTGAGACTGATCACCTAATCTCTATTACTGCCATTAAAAAAATAAACCCTTACTTCCTTCTTTCAAGTGTACCTCCTCTAAGAGACTGACACCGAATAAACCAACCGATATACAGAATACAAGTACTCAACAGAAATTACAGGAAGTTTCCACTGCCTCTAAGAGAACAGAGGAAATGGCTTCCTTTTTTTCTTGCCTCTAAAATCAGCCTAGTTTATAAATTCAGTATTCATAATTCAAGGCATGCCAGCTTTAGCTCCAAATGATTATGACCTGCTAATCGTTTTGTGATATTACACGCAGAGAAACAGAGATAGCTCAATAAATTGTGTGCAAATTATATGATTTAACAATGACTATTGCTATATAATTACGGCTTCTTTTCAGAAATACTGATGCTGTTTTAACTGCAACCAAAAAAAATCTTATTGGGATAACAGAGAGTAAATATTAATCCCCTTTGTAAACTCCATTGAAGATATACAACATTCCCATTTGCAAATTATATTCTGCAATATTCTGTACTGTGCCCCAAATTGTTTTTTAATTAAAGATATTACAGCTTAAACACAGAAAGTACTAGTGTCAGTTACAGAAAGAGAATTCCAGTTCTACAAAGTTTTTTCTTTTAACAAAACTTTTATGCAAACAAGTACTGGTACAACCTTACCTTTGACAGGCTCTTTCTAATGAGTTAATTTCATTGCACAGTTTCAAGTGACTACAGGCAACTAGATAATTGTTGATATGAAAATACAGTGTTACCAATTTACAAATAGGTATTTTATTACACAATGAATCCAGGTTAATCGTAAAAGTGTTTCATAATTTCATGGTGATTCACTGGCTTTTCTGCTCACTATCAAATGTAAGAAAGGTAAAAACACACTGTATATGAATTATTTGCAGACAAGTGAGTATTCCAAAAATTTGGAGGTGTACTATTGATTTTGTGCTGAAGAATGAGAATGATCATCACCTGCCTCACTGGTAAGGTTTTTAGTTACTCACTAGAAGAAACAAAGGCAATTATCATAATACTAGAAGCTTATCACAAATGCTTTATGGAAAAAAAACCTTTGACAATTTAACCAGTCTGTGCCGTACTTAAAGCTGGTATGTTCATACACAAGTTCTTTTTAGGAATACCTACTCCTGCTGCTTTTTAGATCTTCCTCAAATCTTGCAGCCTGTGTTTTCTCTAACACTGAACCTGAAGGACAGCAATTGTTACCTTCCTCCACTTCACAAAATCCTTGGAAAGCAGAAATGCATTTTCAAAGCTGCAGGTTTCCTAATTCTAATTTTATTGGTTTTGCAGACCAGTTGAAAATTTATCTCAGGTATTAAAGATGACTGATTTCATGCCAAGCCTTTTAAACTGATCTCAAGTTTACCTTTGCCTGCTTTAGCAATCATAATCCATTGAGTGGCACTTCTGCCCTGTTCCAACATCCCCTGGGCTTTGTGCTCCAAACCTCCTGGCAAATATCCCACAACTTTCTACTTGTGCCTGTTTCTGTGACTTTATTTTCCCAGCTTTTTGTTTAGACTACCCATTTTGGATGAAGTGGGAGATGACCACAAAAGACTACCCTTTGCAACTGGCAGAAGCTTGGCCACATTAGGTTGTTTATACTATCTCAGTGGTTATGGCAAACAATCAGTGTCTATAATCACAACTTACCGGCCTGGGCAAGGACAGATTTGCTCCATACCAATGGTAAAGCGCTCTCCAAACTGGTTCTGGTACCATTATGTAGTCCTTTCCTTCAATCAGCTGTGGAGATCGCTTTAATCTTCCACCCTCCATTGTTAAAGATGCAGCCTTCAAACAAAAAGGGATCTTGTCAGATCTCAAGTGGAAAAAACCAGTATACAGCTACAATGATTTTAGTTTGTGAACACAGAATACTTGAATTATTAAAAAACTTTCAAGTAGCAATCAGCATCTGCATTTCATACTGAAAATGGTATTTAAATGTAACATTAATTAAGGCTCAAGTTTCACTACTTACTATTTCTCTAACAGGCTGCCCAATATAAAATTTGTATTAGATTTCTCTCGTGTCACTCAGTATGACAACTACAGATACTGCATCAAGAAATCCAATCCATACTCATCATCTTGGTGATTTGGGGTTTACATTTTGTTTGCATGAATACTGGAAAAGCTGTCAGCCTTGTTTTACTGAACTATTTTCTGGTTTTATGCAATAGAAAAAATGAAGTGTTTAATTATTAAAATATTTAACAGATAATGCTCAAAGTTGTGTTTTCAGAAATGTCTTTTTCATTACTAAGTTTTGTGAAGCTGTTTAAGAACATTTTGAATGTTTCTCTTCTCACAAAACACTCAACAGTAGCCTCAGAAACAGAGCACAATTTGCTCCCCTTGAGTAAGAAACCCAAACTTCATTATATGACAAAGCAGTGTTAACTTAAAATTAAGCCACTAGCTGAAAATAAAATAAACAGCACACAAAAAGCTGTGACAAAATTACGAAAAAATAAACTTCTGCTATGTTCACACAACTCAGACACACTTACCTTCACTGGTTCTTGTGTAACCAGGGGTTGGTTATCAATAGCTCCTGGTTTCTGAGGATTGAGTTGTAGCAAAGTATTCCCATTGGTTCCAAGGAAACATTGGTTATTATTGTCTGAAGTATTATGCTGCCTAGCAAAACATACATCTGTCCCCGGTGTACCAGGGTAAAGGGTATCTGTAACAAAATACAAGAAAATAAACCAAACCTCTCTATTTCAGTTCAGGAGTCCATAATACAAACAAATCCATTAAACTGTTGTATCCCTCTTGAAGAGGTTTGCTGTCCTTCATATATCAGGAAGACATGCATCTCTTCCAAAGTGCACAGTGACCCGTATACCAGTATTCTAAAGCTTGTCTCCCTGCCCTTCCTCCATTCCCCATCCCCCAAAGTGATTAAATTGAAGTGACAATTTTAAGACACAGATTTTAAAATACCAGCTGCAACATTTAACTGTCTTGTAAAGAAAAAAAAAAACCACATCACCTCAAATCCTTATAAGAAGTGACAGAAAATCATCACTAAAATCTTTTCTCCCATCACAATAGCTCCTAGGATCTGCACAAACTCACTTAAAACACATGCCCTGTAAAACTGTAAGTATGTTTTTCCTGCTTCTTTCTTCTTTATTAGTACCTGAGGTCATCTCACTGCAGGACATAGTACAACGCCAACTAGGTATGAGCTAGAAACAGCTTCCTGTGAAAGTGGGGGGAAGAGTGGGAAATCCACTCAGAAAATAAACGATATGACAAACCCAAAAATCTCAGAAACAATTCTGGAAACTAATCACAGCATTAAAAAAAGATGAGCTGCTGTTTAAACAAGACTGTTTCTTGTTTATCCATCACAGACTAAAACAATCCCAGTAATGCACTGCTGTCCACACACAGGCCACTCCTGCGATCTAAACCGTGTTATCTTTTCGCCTGGAGGAATCCATGCACTATCTAGTTTTCTCATAACATGTTCTACATTAAACCTCCAAGGAAATAAGTATTATGCTTACTGCTGCTAGTAGACTCTGAGGCTTCTGATGCAGTAGAAATATTATCTGAAAACTTTTCTTCTGTTGCACTGAAGTAATTAAGACCTCCCATTTTGTCTTCTCCCTGTTCTGAAGTACTGGCTGCAGCAGCTACGAGTGAATTCTTACCTCCATTCAAGACAGATGAAGGCTCTATCACAACAGGGTTTGCATCCTAAAATTGATAGGCAAGTAGCAAAGTTAATTATAAGCTGATACCAAAGCCATTTAGCACCAACCAAATCAATCACCAACATTCAGGGCTGTGTGACCACTTTTGCATATCACAATATGCTTTATGGAAAAAAACCAATACTTTCTAGATCTACTGATGAAAAATCTGCAGAAACAATCAGCCAAAATTAAGCCAATCAAACTGTTCTGCACAATATAAAAACAGAGAAAGTAATTCTGACATTTCACTATCTAGGTACCAGAAATTCAGTGATTTTATATGGCATTAATGACAGACTATAAATATTTGAAGATTTGTCCTTGTTAAATTTCATATGGTTAAATAAGAGGAAGCACATAATAGCAACAAAGATAATTCTGCCCTCAAGCCTGCAACATTTAAGTCTTTCCTAAATTAGTTCTGAAACAAAGTTCCTTTGTTTCCTCTGGAGGAACAGCGCTGCAATCTGTCTCACTCTTAGGAAAGATAAAGGTGGGGAATAAAACCCTGTCATCCCCCAAAAGCACAACTTGCCAGTCCACTACAGACAAGATGTAAGAGGAATCCTACCCAATTTAGAGCACGGGTGGCATTAAGAAACATCAACAAATGATAAAATAGAAAAGGAATTAACTGAGCCTTAGAGAGGAAAAAGAAAATCCATGAAGTGACCACCACTGTTAACACCACTTGAAAAGGTGGTTTGTGCTGTCCCCTATTTACCACATCATGGAACATAATACCTCGTCGAATAACAAAAGTGTGTAATAAAGCCACAAGTGTGAGGCTAAAAGGTATGCTAGAATTACAGTAATCATTTCTAGAGTTTCACAGAAATTCTGAGTGTTCTTTGCTCCAGAGGTAGACAGAGTGACTAATGGCACTGGGCTGTTCTGCAGAGGGTTAGGTATGAAGTCATGCACACATCTGAGCACTCCTACTACAGCAAGGATCAAATTACCCAGTATTTCAGGCATTTAAGCCATCATTTGTCCAATTCACTGTGCACAAAGGGCTGTAATTACACGGTTAAAGAATATACTGCAGTTTTTAGAGTATTTTTAGGTATTCGTATTTATAAAACAAGTAAAATACTTGCATGATTACTTATCACTCTTCTGAGAAATAGTTTATTTCACTTGTGTAACCTCAGAGAATATTCACCTCCACTTAAATTCAATTTTATTCGTTTTATTAAATACACTCTCTTTTGTAAAATTCATAGTGATGCTTTAACTTGAGTATTTGACTTGGAGAGTGTTAAAAAGCACCCTGTAAGGTTTTAGTGGGATCCTCTGGTCACCATCAGGTACTGGTCTACTTTTCATCACTGCCTATAATTCAAATTCTAGCAATTCCCTCCTTTCTTTGTCCAGAAAATGCAGAGTGTACATTTGTGGCCCAAGCAAAATCAAAACAAGAGCAAGGTAGTTTTGTTATTAAACAGACCAGATGACTTAGGGCAGTACTAAGTGAGAATATGTTTTTATTTGAAAAATATTTCAATGTGCAAGCACAATGAATCAAAGTACACCAAGAGGTGACAGTTCAGTGGAATTATAGTGAAAAGCACACAAGAACGATTCAGCAAAGCAAGTATTTTCCACTCTGAGGCAGAAGATGCTTGCTTTCAAGCTTTACTGGTTAAGCTTTACTGTCTCTATATCAAGACATTTACAAAGAAACCATTTACTCAGCACACATCATTGTTATACTTACATATTTGACATACTCTTTCCACTGGTGCCACCATGGCATTGCAATAAGAAACCAGTTGTGCCCTGGCTGAAGGCCGTACCTGCTTTCTCTTTCTAACCAGCCTCTGCACATAAAGAATGAACTTTGTGAAGTATTTATTGAAACAGGGAAATAACAGTCCTTCTTTTGACAATGTTAAAAGGTGATTCTAAAAGCCATTTATGATTCTGAGCAAAACCACATACCTAATAATCTGTCCTTCCTCCTCCGGAGTGGCAGGTCGAAGCCCTAAAACTATATGACACACCTGGAAATAGAAAGCAATTCTTAGTAAGAACTACACCACACTGAAACGAGCATTAGGTAAATGAAAGGACAGTTCTAATGGGACTTTTCAGAAAATTCTTTTTAATTATGTAGTAAGATTACCAAAAATTAAACAAATCACTAAAAAAGGGAAGTGTTTTGATCTACGAGATTCATGACCTGTTTCCACTGTTCAGAGAAAAATACCAAAAACGTGAAATGCTGAAGGTGAAGAGAAAATGAGTTTTCATTGTTCTCATATCTGAAGCATATTTGGTGAAAGAACAAAGTAAGGGACACAGATGGGATATACAAAAAGTCTCTATGTACTGGAGAGAGGGAATGAGGAGCTGGGAGAATGAAAGGTGCTGGAAGAGGATAAGCTAAAGTTTAAAAAACCAACACCCCAAGTCAGCAAGGGGAAAAAATGGGGAGAAGTGGTTATATAAGGGACTGAAAGGAAAACGGGCACATCAAGAGACTGAGGGAGAAGTTTCAAGCAGCCCAACCAACCAGTCACCACCAAAAATGCTCTCAAAATTATAGAATGTTCTCTGAATGGCTTTCACTTTTTTTGCCTTTTTTTTTCTCCAAAGAAACAGAAGAAAAAGACACCATCCCCCAGACAGCTGCTTGATTTCGGTGGGGTTTTCTTCTTTGTACAAGACAGCAGTCCCAGAAAGCCCATCTTTTTACTCTTCCTAGGAAAACCATTCCAGGCTTGTCTGGTTTCTCCCAGGAGCTCCATCCCCAGCCATGGGGCAGCGACAGGGAACAAGGGAAGGATGAGCAAGGGAACAGGCTGCCACCACTTTGTTTCCCAGTGCAGGGAGGAAGGTCAGCTGTCTCCTCTCCCAGACGGTTTTTCAAATTGGTTGCTACTCATAACATGATTTATAGTCTTTTCCTTATGTCTCTTTTGAGACTATCAATTTGCATCTCAGCTGGAGACTTCTAATGACTGGTGAGATATCTTATTTAAATTTATATTGCAGCGTGAGAGACCATTTCACATTCTGAATAAAACAAAGGCCATTAGCTGCTGGGAAGCAACAGATTTTCCAGCACACACAACACAGCTGGCCCGTATGGTTCTTTTTAAACTGGTGTAACACTGTGCTAGAATCAGATTCTTCATACAAACTAACCCTGCTGCAAACAAACCACTTAGTTGACAAGCTTTCCAAGGCTCTCCCCTCAGACTGCTGAGCTTTTCTGTCTGCAGAGGAGACGCTCACGCTCGTGACAGTTCAAATGAATGCCCAGACAAATCAATGGCAGACTCTGTCCTGCATGAGTACTCTTGTCAAGAGTGGCATGAGATGAGGGCACCTCGCGTGATAAAGTTAGCAAAGAAAAAACAAAATCTGAAATGAAAATGTAGCAACTCTGTCAGGAGAAAAAAATACTGTAAATGAGACTCCCAATGAGCAACATGTAACAGTGGTGATGTGTAACCATCACTAACACAAATCCGTTGATTGTTCAATCGTTCTCCCTCAATATTGCATAGATATATATAAGTTCATCAATATTAAGTCATGAGAGGATATCTGATACCAGACAGTCCAAAAATAAAGCTAGTCCTTCTGGAGAAGTTTGCAGTGTAAGCAAAACCTGATGCAATTGGAGATAAAAAGAAGCTGCAGAACTTTCTGATTTTCTTCTTTCAGCTGTGGTGTAGCTGATGGCTGCAGAAAACTGTCAGTCACTCCAAATTTCTTGGAAAAGGATAGTTCACAATATAAATCAGAGAGCAGCCCAGGGTCAGAACAGGAGAATCAGCACTATGCTATTCAGGTAGCCTGTCACAGCAATTATCTATTTTTTTAAAAACCCACAAGGTTTCTCTCTGATGAAATATTGTTCTGTTACAGTTTGATGAAGCTTCACTGGTAAGATAAGACCAGAGCCCACTGGTTCTCTCCCTGGAAGAACTGAGGCTGTCATACAGAGCTGGAGGTGAATGCTAAATTAGGGCAAAATCTGCAAGGCTCCATTAGGATTATTATTATTATTTAGACTCAAAGTATCAACCTCTATGGAAAATGGGTAAGGAACAGACTGCAGTGAATTTTTTTCATTCTCTTAGGGGGTTATTTTCTGCACAAAGTGAGTCAGAGCTAAAATACAACTGTTTTAAGGATTTATAAAAATCCAATTCAAGCTCAATTAAAAATAAATTCAGTACACACTTAATCCTCAGCTTCTGCCACCCAACAGTGATACGATAGCACTGCTTTCAAGGACTGCTTCATTAAGAAAGCAATGAAAGCTTCCTTAGACAGCCTTAGCAGAAAACATAAAGAGGTAGCAATACCTTAAAGGGGCTGTAAAGAGGTAGCAATACTCATTTCCACTGTCCTTTCTTGGCAAAGATTTGCAAGAATAACTGCTAAAGAACACAACCTTTTTGTAATGAAAACTGTAACTGCTGAAATACTTGGAATTTCTTTTCATTTTATTAACAACTCACTATGTTCACTTTAACAAATTAAGCTTTAGGCATTGCCTGACACCAAGAGGAATAATAATCAAACACAGAATCATTCCTTCCAGGTGATGCACAACTGCAAAAGCACCTAACTTACTCCAACACACAGAACTGTAAGCATGTTGGCATGAATGCTGACACTGCACTTCACGGCCATGCTAAAAGCTCATGAGTTAATTGCCATAATTTCCAAGTTTAAATTTCCTCTAAACTTACCTGAAAAAGTAGATTTAAAAATTCATTGGCAAGCGCACTCTTCACACTCCATATCTGGTAGTCCTCCAGAGTGAGGTGTCCAAGCTTAGTTAAAGGGAGGAAAAGGGGGGAGGAAGAAACATCAATTAACCCATTTCTATGAAAATGCTCATTCAACATGTCACACAATGCATGACAAAGCCAGTGATTTGATAAAAATTAGCATCTATCGCTCTGATAATAAAATTGATCCAATGAAAGAAGAAAAATCCAGTTTTAGCATAACATATGCAACCTAGAGAAACAAAAAACTCACGGCATGTAACCTCTGTTCCTGCTTTCTATAATTCAGATTGAACATTCATGCTCAAGTGCAGCAGGCGTACCTCCTCAAACCATGAAACCAGGAGAAGCAGTATGGCACTGATCACTTTGTAGGAAACGAAACAAGACTAAGACAAGACTTTGTTCAAATAAGCTCTGCACATACAGATATTGTATTCAGTCAGAAACCTACCATCTGCCTTTGTGGGTCGGGAAAAACTGTTTTAGATCACCAAGTCCTTATGATCTCACCTTACAACACAAGTCCTATTAATTCTTAATCACCTTCATAGCTGCTGTAGCACATAACACTGAGCAGTGTCAGAGGACCTTCTGATTTTCAACAATTCCATGGTAGTATCAATTGGAATGGTTTTTATTGCAATATCATTTACAGCCATTTTTACAGCAGTAGCAATTACTCCACCTCTTCTTACAGACCATTTTCTCCAGAGTTCACACAGGTCAAAGCTAACATGTGAGAAGAGGTTAAGTAATTTACATAATTACTGCACCATCAGCTCTCCTTCCAGCACTGTGTTCATGATGAAACTATGAAAGAGATTCTGAAGATTTAGTTGCCTTTTTAACTCTTTGGGGAAACGAGACTGCTATGTGCTTGCTTAGAAACTACCCTTTTTAAGAAAGCAACCAAGAAAACCCTCCAAGGGTGAAAGAAAAAGCTTGCTGAAGCTGAACTTTCTACTGCTTTGGTAGTGAGAGAATTACAATGAAGTATTTGCCCACCACTTTGCAGGAGTACAAACAGGCAAGACAACTATTCAAAACAAGTAATTAAACATTTCTAGACATTCTTTCTAGTTTTTCCTAAATTATTTACAGTCTCCAAACACTCTTCCTAATTAGTGAAGCAAAGAATGAAATAATGGAAACAAGTTTCCCCTCTATTGTTTGCAGATGATGGCACTTATCTCAAAAAAGCAAGAGTGCAGTGAAAGATTTACACACAGCTAAGTGCAACATAAATTACTAGGACTTTCTGTTGTGTGTCACGACAGTCATGACAGATGCCTCCATAGTTTCACAGATAATATTATTGTAAAGCAGTTTGATAATGATAAGTTACTACTCCATTAATACAGCTCTGTTGCAGTGTAGGAGGATAATGTGGCTTTACACAGCACAAAATAAAAGGTATGCTAATGGTTTTTTTCATAAGACCATTTTTAACATGAAAACAGTTTCTCCAGAAGAAAAAGTCAAGCATCAGATTTAAAACTGGTATTAATTATGCATTGCAAAGTCTTGCGAATGGTATTATACTTCAAATTTATTTCATCTGGTTATCTATTTTTTGTTTAGTTTCATATATAGAAATGGCTTATAAAATTCAAAAGTGTTCTTTTGCAGAACAATGTGGAAAACTTCAATGAGAAATGACATTTCTTGAAAGAGATGCTTTTATTGACACATCTCTGCTTTAAAGAGAGCACAAGGTTTTTGTTTCTCATAAATAAACTGAAGATACTAGAGTATAAAAATTACAAGGAAAGAAGAGCAATTCCTACCTTTGTGGTATCATGCATATTCAAAATATCTTCTACAATTTCAGGCAAATCCATGTCCAATTCCTTAACATAAGAGAAAACAGAGTTAAACTCTCACAGCACTCTCTGGAGTCACAGGTGTTCAGAATCAAAATACAACCTTCAGAAACCTTGATGATCTCTCTCTCTCTGCAATTTGCAAATGAGCACTTCCAGACAGTTGTGCTTTTGTACCTAAGGTTTCTTTCTACAAAGCAGGAGCCTTCACAGTCAAATCACACTGCTTTGGTTACTGGCAGGTCAAAGTTACACAAGGTAAGTAACATCCAGTTACCAGCACTACTCTGTTATAGTAGTTTAAGCAAGCCTGTGTTTCACTGAAACCATGTTCAAACAACATTTCGATCCCTACTTTGGAAAGATGATTTCAAGAAACAGAAACAAATGAATAAATACAACTTACAGGTATTTTATCAGTACGGTTATCTTTCCAGACCTCTAAAAGTGCAACCACCATTTCTTTCAGCTCAGTGCGAGACAACACACCATCCCGGTCAATGTCGAAAACCTTGAAGCAAACTGAGAAAAAAAGGAAATTACTTTTCTATGTCAGAACTACTCAACACCTTCCCCCCCCTCACCCGCCCCAGAATCTTAAGTCTGCAGAGCCACAAGAACATGATTTAGTGCTGACAGTCTTGATGAGGCAGGATGCATGTGTGGTAGCAAGGAAATGGAGCAGCTGTGTTTAATAAACTGGAATCTAGATTCCTGCAATTCTGTGCCGTGTTTTCTGATGTGACACAGAAGGGAACATATGTGCATCCAGAAATCTCCTGTGAATGATGGTGTTTAAATTACAGCAATATGCTTTGGAAAAGTAAGGAATAAAGGTATTTTAAGGCACAAGTACCTTGCAGAAAGCCAGCTTAAAATGGGACAGTAAACAAGCCAGAACATGCTATTTACCACAAGACAATCAAATAGGATGTTCGGTTTATGTTATATACAATGAATAGGTAAGTGTTAAGATTTTGAGATATAAACTTCTGCATTATGCAGAACACTGAAAAAAAAATTTGAAAAATTTTTTCCAAACACAGTGATAATTTATATGAAGCATATAAAGATATGGCTATATATACACATATATTTAGATGCGTATATATACATACACACACTTAGGTTTAATCATCCTTTATAAAAGGAAACCTTGATAGTAAAAATTCCTTTTATTTTTTAACTTAAGTCTCTCACCTTTCGCATACACAGACTTGTTCAGAGGAAAAAAGTTCTAAAAAGGTGGAAACAACTATACTTCCTTGCTCAAACCAAAAAACTTCCCTAAAATCAACAGTTAAAATTTCGCATACTTACACTTCTGTCTTTCTGCCAAGGGTCCCCTGCAACATGCTGAGAGCCCACAGGAAATTTCTTTAAAATCTATGTGATTGTCACGGTTTTCATCAAAAGCATTAAACAAACCTGCAAACCACAAAAGCATCTGGCTGAAACAGCTGACAATTATATTTAGCAGTTACACGAAGGGTTAATGGCTAATGTTTGGAAGATGTATTGACACTTATGTTTGTAACTAATTCTTACTAAAGTGTAATAAAGATAATTAAGCACTACTAACATGATTTTAAAGGTGACTTAGATCATTCATGTATGGCTGGACAAAGCCAGGGGCAGGGTGAGGAGGAAACTGAGATTTCTGGCCAGCAGCATTATTCTCCTGCCTATCTTATAATGATGGATCTATAGAGTGTAGAGCTAAACCAGCACGGTCAGGACAAGCATCTCCACAAAGGCTAAAGGACCGAAATACCAAAGATGCCTGAGGCTTTGATTTTTCCAGAGTTCCTGATGGATGAAAATTATTGAATACCATTGCAAATTTTGTCCTAAGGATGATAAAGATTTTTAGTTACCAGCCTTCAAAGCATTTAAGGGTTCTAGTCATTCAGAACACACTGCTTTTTTATCCCATAAAACCTGATTTATTTATTTTTTTAGTGACAAGTCATTTGCACTATCCACAGAAGACACACAGAATGATCAGAAAGCACTCTCGTTTCCCTACAGCAGCTGTGCAAATTGGTATCACTAAGTAGATAAAACACACAAACAAAAGGATGTGGGGATATATCCCTATTGAACTGAACATAAGTTCTGGTGCTTTAACAGCTTACATCCACCACAGACGAACTTCCCATTTTCTCCTTACTGCTGTCACTTGTCAGTAAAGCTGACCATTTGCTGATATAAAACTGTCACTCTAGGACTACTGACAAAAACTGGCACCCAAGCTCAATGTTACTTCATGTCCCTATATTGTAAATGGGGATCAGACAACTGCAACCCAACCTCCAGTTTTTACCAGAGTGGCTTCATCTTCTAGGACCAGCTTGGTAGTTAATATGCTTGCACTGCAACATATGAATCGCTTGATCACATCTCCCAAAGTCTTCCTTAACTTACACTATTAGGGACAATTGTTTTACTGACTGCACGATAGAGTTTCTGGCTTGCAGGCTGAGTTGTCATTTAAGAGATTAAATTCACACATGGCGGTTTAAAAATGACCCGTTCTATCTCATTCAGGGACAGCACTATATTTCATCATTATGGAACATTAAGAAACCCAATGAAAACATGTGAAACAGCTACAAGGCAAATTAAAGTTTCACATAAAATACAGAGTTTGATATGTTTCCTGACAACCAGCAGGATGCCACACACTTGGTCATTCCAGATTTCCCAACAAATAGAGAATTCTCAGGCATCTTTTCCCATTTTCAAACATTCAGAGCTCTGTGGAATGAATCTCTGTAATTTAAGCTTAAAATCTAGTTTTAAAAAGTCCCACTTTTAAAGCCATAAACTTTGTATCTCAGCAGACCATCAGGTACAGAACATCACAGCACAATCAATTCCTCCCAAATTTGACTGAAGTTTCATACCTTCACTCAGAGATGGATGAATGGGAGGGGAAACTAAGGGAGAAAATGTTTCTAAATCAAAGCGTCCAGTTCTCGATTGAGCTTTTAGCAGCCAGTACCGTTTCTCAAGATCGATAATGTCAGATTCTTCCACTGTATAAACAAAAACAAAACAATTTTTTGTAATATTTAGACCATGTTAGAATTCAGTATCAAGAAAAAAATCAGCTCTATTTTGTCACAAAGAGAAATGATATTAACTTTGTTATGCCTGACTCCTGAATATAAAAATTAAAAATATGAGCAGTTGAGAAATAAAGGTCTTATTTTACCTTTTTTTTTTTTTTTAATCTACAGAATCATCTTACCACTCTTCATCTAGAATTTCAACATCAGTAATACATGATCACAAGTGTTTAGAAATACAGAAATGTACTTCTAGTGCTAAAGATTCCAGCAAATTCATTTTCACATATTCCTTCTTGGTGAATCGGGCAGGAAGATATGTGCAATATGTTAATTCTCCCAAGGTATCCAGTATTTAAAACCTCTAAAAGGACATGAAGTAGCAATTAAAAAAAAAACCCAGAATTTTTATAGAAACAAATAAAAAAATAGTGCTTGACAACTCTTGAAAAACTCTTATTTGAAAGGTTTAGCCTTCTTATTCAGTAATAAGGCTAAATTTTAATGCAACATTTAAACACTGTATCTCAGCATTAGTTTTTTCCAAATATAAATAATAAAATTAAACAAAATATTTTGTCTTATAAATGCATTTAGAGTCCCAATCAACATTGGGGAGTGATTATACAAGCCTAGAAGACACTTCATACAGTAGAACTTATAAGCTAATTTGAAGAAGAGGTAAAAACCAAAACCCCAAAACCAACAGTGAGTAAAACAAGGTGCTAGGCAAAGGTGCATAAAAGTAGCCAGAGGAAAAACTCGTGTTTTTTTTCAAAACAGTACACACAAATGCTGGTCTCCTTATATTTTATGCTTGTAAGTTAATATATATTAAAAATATTATGTTTCTGGTCAAAAATACTTTTAACCTTTTTACATATGTAAGTGTGTCACAACACTGCTTTAGGTCAGTGCAAATTAATTGGTTCTCAAATAGATATGTAATGACAAAGCTGTCTATATTAAGAACTACTATGTGTGATCCCATTCCCAGATGGTTCTGAGCCTTTAAATCCATGCCAGCTTTCTAATAGGTTTAACTTGAGCTATTTGGCCTGGTTTAGTGCACAGAAACAATAATAATCCTGTAAGACTTAAAAACAGAAGAGACCCAAAAAAAGTTTTATGTCAAATTGAAATGGTATTGATTTGTTTTCCCCTTTCTGTCATTAGGAATAGTAATTTAATCAGTGACTTAAGTAATAAGCTTGAGCTAGTTGTAACTACCCAGCAGGCACATCATAACACGTCACTAACTACACAACACCTTACTCTCCTTCAGATTACTGTCTGAGGTAGAGGTGCAGGAGTGGAAAGTGTTTGCATCCTCCTATAAAATATTTTTAGGCAGCCTAACTAGAAAAGCAGCATCCATGAAAACATGTCCTCCTTCTCCTCTGTGCACTCAGTACAAGCACTAGACAGAGAGACTGCATGCACAACACCCACACCACTGTTGCAGTTCTAGGGTCACTGCTAAGCTCCCTTCAAGCTGAGGGGAGAAAGTTCATCTTCCTCCTGAACCCCAGGCACATGCTGCAGCTTCCTCACTTGCATCATTATCAGCTATTGTGCATTTACCTTGGAAGTGAGATAAAAGAATTGATCCAGAAGGAAAAGTAAATTGATTTCCTTTCTCCTTCCTAGATGGATCAATTCCCTTATCTGGCTTACCAAGTCCTGGCTCTTGGTTGTGTAGTAACCAGAGAATCATGGAACAGTTCGGGTGGGAAGGGACTGTTAAATTAGTCCAATGAGTGTGGACATCTTCAAATAGATCAGGTTGGTCAGATCCCCATCCTCAAGCAGGGCATCTACCACCTCTTTGGGCAACCTGCGCAGTGTTTAACTACTTGGTGTAAAACATCTCTTCCTTACATCTAGTCTGAATCTCACCTCCTCTAGTTTAAAACCAATGCCCCTTGTCCTATCGCCACAGGCCCTACCAAAAAGTCTGTCCCCAATACATGGGAAGCCGTAATCTAAACCCAATAAAGGGCTGGCAATCAAGAAAGAGGACCAGAGAAGTTATTTATTTGACGATCAGCATATAGGTGCTCAGAAGTGCCAGAGATGTAAGCTGCTTCATGATCTTAAGCAGGAGAGTCATGTGATGCAGAGCTGTATCTGGTACGTTCCAAGAAATACAGGGATGTCTTCATGCTTTTAACGATGTGCTTGCCACACACCGCTCAGTGTCCCAACAGACAAGAGAAAATCAAGGAAATAAAATACGCTTTCCCTCAATGTTGTTGCCTCTACAGGTCTCAGGGTGCTCAAGTACTGATAACAAACAGCTCAGTAGATGTGGCCTTAGGAATAGAGTGCCAGTATGCTGCAGGAAATAAAGTGTATTCGTGGAGTTTCAGAACTAAACCAACAAATGAAAGGTAAAAGCCACTTTATGAGACAGACCCTTAAGTACATTAAGAGAATCACAGAACTATTACACCACCTAAACAAGTGCACATAAAGGGCAAGTTTGTACCGTCATTTAGAAGAATTGCATATCGCATTATTGCTCTCATTAGCAAATACAAAAGCATTATGGTCTCTCTTGAATTTGAGCATGTAAATCACTTGGTTTTATTTTGTCAGAGAAACTTTCTAATCTTTTGTTCCTTAATTACTGAAGGTAAATAATGCACCTTCCAGTGAAAGCAGTTTTCTCAGATATACTCTGCAGTAAAGAAAGTGTGTGTTTCCTTATGGGTTTTTTTTAATATAGTGTTGCATTGTTTCAGCTAGCACATTTGTTATTCTTCCTAGTCAAAGGCAGATTAAAAGGAAACATTCTCAAGTATCTGTACTAGAAGCTAGTACAATTTAGAAAATGGAGTGCAACTTCACAGATAGCTCCTACAGTGCCAACTTCACTGCTTTATTACTTTAATCTCAGAGAAGTAAGGCCATCAGAAAGCAGCTCATCTGCATTTCTGTCAAGCAGCAGTTGAAATCACACAGTCATTTAAAAGACAAAGTATTTTCAAATAATCATCTTCAAAAAGAGTAGCTGCTAAGTGTTAATGCAAGGGCGACATTACAGCCTAGGCAGGTCCAGCCCACTGACCTTCACAGGAGCCAAACCTTCTACAAAGTAAAACTGACAATTAGTAAATAACATTCTTCATACTGAGTAGACTTACACAGCTTAGGTTGGATACATGTAAGAATGTAACAGAAGAGTATTTTTCATTCATAGTACCAATGGATTGCAGCCCACTGCAATAGGTTCACTTGGATAAAATACAGATTTACTGGATTACAGCACATGTGAAAGTTTAACTCTGCAGATGAAAAGCCAGCTGTTAGGTAATTTGATTTTTTAGAGTGACTTTTTTGCACATAATCTCATAAACCTCAGGATATGCAGTGCACCATCTATTCCTCCATACATGTAAACTAAAAGGAATCTCTTGCAATTTTTGATATATAAGTTTTGTTACTGAAGTTTAAATGAAGTGTGATAAAAGCAGACTGCACTTACCCAAAAATACTAACGTGTAAGGGGAAAAAAAAAAAACATTTCTAAAGAGGTTTTATACAGATAAAGGATTTTACCTTTTCAATGTACAAATTTTTTTCCTAATGCCTGTTCAAATCACATCAGGAAGCATGAACTGGGCTCTCATCCAGCAGTTCAAATTTTAAATAACTTACGATTATTTTAACCAAAAATGTATCATACATACAATATAGTCTGAGACATCAGAACAGACTGGCTTTCTAGGCCAAGGAAGTGTTCACTGTTGTCAACTCAATATTTGATATGATTGAGATCACATAGAGATGTTCTGCACCAGTGAAATTTAACTATATACTACCAGTTTACTACCATGCGTCATTTTACGTTTCCCTCATCACTTGCCTATTAAAAATATGAAAAAATTCCAGGTCTGTAAAATGACAAATACATTTTGTTCCGCTGTCTAAGAACTAGACAAGTACAATCAGAGGAATGATACTGTCAAGTACACCTCAAATTAGAGTCTTCACATTGTAAAGGATCAACAGATGAGCACTTTCAGCAAAAATATGCACCTGAGAAACTGTAAATCTACTAAAAATCAGTTAATTCAAAAACCTGCTGCCACACTGGGATTGACAGTGATAAATCCTAAAAAGGAGCATCCGTCATTTTAATGCCCCTTCCATGAAATGGATGCCCTTCTTAAACACAACACAGGTAGCAAGCCATGAATTAATTACCTTCTGTCCCAGAAAAAACAATTCAAATATGTTTTAATTTCAGGCACTATTCATTACAATTCTTCATACAACCAGAATTAACTATGTATTTCAATATACATGAAAACTTGAATTTTCACCCACCTATTGGTACAATCCTCTCTGGTTCACAGCAGTAGAAGCATACCATATTCCCAACATTTTAACCAAAACTTGGCTTTACCGTTTACCATGGTATCCTCCACGCAAAGCCCAGGCACAGGCAGCACTCTTCATAGTGCAACGGCTGAGTCCGACCCAGAGCCTGAACAACTGACCACCAAACAGGATTTCTGCCTAAACACACTTGTTTGTCGTTTCAAATTAACAGACAGAAGACTCCAGGACATGGGCAGAGGAAGCTGCTTCCAGGACATAAACCAGTCTTGGAACTAAGAGGATAACAAAGTGGCAAGATGCAGATTAAGTGACACTGAGGCTTCTTCTTATTAGCCTAGTCTGATGTAATACTTTCTTTTTTTTCTTTTTTCTTTCCCTAATTAAAAGGTGGACACACAGAGAAGGGAATACTGCAACTTCAAGCAAGATCCTCGTGTGTCAGACATGACTACCCAGACATTTATCTAGTAGAACACAGATCAGCAGTGCCTTAAGAGAGGAATACATACAGAAGAGGTATTAAACCCTACAGTTCCTCTCAAAGCAAAGTGTTTGTAAACACTTGGAAAAAAATAGCAGAGTGTGAAATATGCTGTTAAAGACACCTTTAATAAATCTAAGATCTTCAGAGTTGACTTCTAGTGGCTTTCCATACATCTTGAAGAGATGGTGTTTCACAAAGGGATGCCACAGCTGAAGTGGGCAAGCTACAGAACGTGTATTTACATCCAGCCAGCCTTTTAAGGTGAGCAAAGTGAAGTGGACACTTCATTTCACTTTCCTTTTACAGACTCACATCTCCATCTTACCATAAAGCCCTACGGGTTTATAAAGAGGTTACTGCCACCACATTTAGCTTCTATCTCATACTGTTTCAAAAATTCTTTCATTTCAACCATGCTGCCTCGTTATCCAGGCTTTTCTCATTTATTGTGTTAAATTAGCAGTAACTGTATACTCCAAAATGCTATTACTACACTGACTATGCACTGTCTTACCCCAAGTATGTGAAAGCTGTCCAAAAAAGTGGAAGCATTTTGATGAATTTTTCTGATGACAGAAGAGTCGCTTCAATTCAAAGGAGAGTTTGGATGTTATTTAGTAAGAACTCAGTGACACAAGAACTGGAGAAGAGCTACAAATTACACGGCCCATCAATTTGAAACCAGCACCCCTTCTGATAAACAGGACTGAAAAGCCATGGCAGGACACTGAGCCACACCAAAACCATGCACTCACAAGAAAGGAACCACCACCTATGCTGCAGCAGCAGGAGTATTTCCAGTCAAATGAAGGAAAGCAATGAGGTCTCACCCAGAGTCAGTCTGACAGCAGTGTACCACCAAGTCTGGGATGGAACAGGGGATGGAGCACCTGGTCTGAACCAGGCCTGAACCATGCTCATGTTACTTAAGACAACGAGGTCAAGGAGAAATATAGGAGTGACTTGTGTTCATACTGAACGGTAAAAAGAAAGGAGAGCAGAGACTGTCTGAAACCAAGGGTAATGCTGACAGAAAATTCAGACACAAACTGCTCACAAATACATGTAGAAGATGTACTGGAATAATTTTCCCAACTGGATTAAAAGAAACCCCAAACACTAAGTCTCTGAATCTTATGAAAAGAAAAATACAGTGACTCCCAGGGTCTGTCCTTGGTGAGACAGGAGACCCTTCCCTGCATCCCAAGTTCTGTACGTCCACCTGCCCAATGAGTACAGAAAGCTGCACTCTACAGGCAGGATGGAGTCAGTTCTGGTCTGATACTTACACCAGTGCCAAGCAGCCAGGGGAGGCAATTAAATGGCATTCTCCAGTGTCTGGGAATTGCTGTGTTATTGAATGACTGCAGTTGGAATTAAGAGTTCCAGAGCAGATGCAGTGTCTCATTTGAAATTATTAAGGATGTATAATGATTTGGGGGAATATTCCCCTACAGAGAATTTTAGTGTTAGTAACAGTCCCTGACAGGATTTATCTTTGATTTAAATGCTCCACTACAGTGCTATTCAATACGATGATTTAAAAATACTACTACTGAAAAGAAAAAAAAAATCAAAGGGTACCCAGTCATACTATGAAACCGAGAAATTCCAAACTACTGCTCAGCACTGGGTCAGTACTCAGCTGTAGCAGCCTCATATCCCTGAAACTGCTTTTTGGGAATTAAGTTCCATGAGAATCTTAAGCTATTTTACTGGCTTTCATATGAAATTATTCCTGTTTACAACTTAAATGAAATGGAACAAAATTTGATTAAAAGCAGCAAGTGTGTGCAACTTCCTGTAACTTTAAAATTTCATTTCCAATTATGTGTTGAGAAATACAATTAAAGTCATCTGCATACCAAAATAAATGTTGTTTACAAATGAAAGATTGGAATTCCTTTTGTTTCTCTGATAGCTCAGCTCATTAACCAAATTTCAAGAGTCACTGGTGATCTGCAGTAAAGAGTTCGCTGCCTATTTCTAAATCAATTGTAACTTTTACTATTTTCATCGCTGCTGTTTTTCAGGGCTCTGCCACGTTACTGAATGATAGAATGGCATGGGTTGGAAGGGACCCCAAGGATCATAGAGCTCCAAACCCTCTGCCACAGGCAGGGACACCAACCTCAGGCCTGGAGCTACACAAGGTTGCCCAGGGCCCCATCCAACCTGGCCTTGAACACTTCCAGGGACGGGGCATACACTACTTCTCTGGGTAGTCTGTTCCAGCCCCTCACCACTCTTTCTGTAAAAAACTTCCCCCTAATATCTAATCTAAACCTTCCTTCCTTTAGTTTTAATCCATTCCCCCTTGTCCTGCCATTATCTGCTCTTTTAAAAAGTTGAATCCCCTCCTGCTTATAAGCTCCCTTCAGGTACTGGAAGGCTGCAATGAGGTCCCCTCACAGCCTTCCCTTCTCCAGGCTGAACAAGCCCAGCTCCCTCAGCCTTTCTTTGTAGGGCAGGTGCTCCAGCCCTCTAATCATCCTTGTGGCCCTCCTCTGAACCCTCTCCAACAGTTCCACATCTTTCTTGTATTGGGGGCCCCAGCTCTGGACACAGGACTCCAGATGGGGCCTCACAAGGGCAGAGTAGAGAGGGACAATCACCTCCCTGTCCCTGCTGGCCACCCCTCTTCTAATGGAGCCCATTAACAGGAAGCATGCTGTAGGAGGAGTGTCTGACACTCGAGCCAGGAGAGCTGTGACCCAGCCAGAGTCCAGCAGCCAGGTGAGAAATTCCTAATTGACTCAGCAAGTTTCACAAATTAGATTTAATTTTACAGCAAACATCTGAAAACCTTTCAGTCTTTCACTATATTCTGCCAACAGTCTTTGCCAAGGTTTACTAAGCATTATTTCAGTTACTTGTTCTCCCAAAAGGGAGACACATTCAGGCGTGTTAAGAATACTCCTACATTTCTTATATCTTCATTTTTTATATTGACCTGATTAGACTCCAATTATTAAACTTAAATAAAACAGAAGGCCCCAAGAATTCATACTGTACTACAATTACTTCCAAGTGCTCGACTACTTACACTCCTTACTTCTGCATCTGTTGTATGAGATTCCTATACTGTCTGAAATCACAAGGGAACTCATCGGATACATCATAAAGAAAGTATGTGTCCAGAGCTGGGGGAGGCTGCTTAGTTCACCAGCAGGTTAGTTCACCACTTTGTCTTCCCACTATCTTAAATTCCTGTCAGTTTTCCATATCCATCATTTAAAAGACACCAAGCTTCAGACATCCTAACAGAGCACAACTACTTTCTGGTTTTCTTACTGCAAAACTTAAGTGGAAAACAACAAAAATACAGTAAAATTTAATTTTATCTAGAGGTCCAAACATAACTCTCCTACAAGCTTTCCAAATCTGGGTAAGCACACTGAGCCTGTGCAGAGTATGCGGTTTGAAACATTTTACTGGGTCAAAGATGCACCTAAGCTATGGAGTTTTCTAGAATACAATGAAAAACCCGACCTCAGATCTGATCTGCACTTGAAGATTCAATGATCACTTCAAATACTCTCAAATATTTCGTTTCCACTTTTTAACCCTAACAGTGGATAACTTAAATTCTTCATTCAGTTCTACCTTCATTAAACCCAGACAACTGTTTATAAAAGCAAGCTGTCAGTAAGAAAAAGAAAACCCCACCAACTATCAGAACTCTGAACTTCTCAGAAGTCCAATGCAACATGTATCACCAGAATTTTTTTTTCCCCAGAAGTTAAATTTGTTTCCCCTGAGAACACAGGTTGTGTTGAAACACCCAGCAGAGATGCAAAATTCTGCAAACAGATCTCATGAGGCTTTAAAAATCTTGTAGCTTCTTCAGAAAAAAACCCCACATGAAGCAGCACATGAAAAAGAGCAACCCATGTTTCCTAGAAAAGATGACTAAACACTTTTTTCTGTAATTCAGTTTATGGACTCAGATGCCACAGAAGTGCCATGAAATTATAAACCAACTTGTTCAGAGAGATCAAAATGAAATATAGGAATATGAACTTTTAACCTTAAACTATGAAGAATTACAAGACAGAGCTAAGAGGCAGAAATGAGCAGATTCCAGGACTGACATTTCCAAAGACAGTGGCTCTGCTGAGGTAGGATCATGGAGTACACTATGAGAATTAAAACAGTGGCCTCATGAAGGCGTCAGTATACATAAGGGCAATTAAGCCAGATTTGAGGCTGCACAGTTGAAAATGTCAGAGAGGTAACTGGAAGTTAGAGGGGACAGTAGCTGTTAAAGGGAAAAGAGACTTTCTCTGAACACCCAGGGCAAAGGGGATTTGACAAGCTAGGATGCATGGCAGATGTCAGTTTGATACAGCTTGAGAGATTTTTCTCAAGACCGAAGTCTAGAAAATTCAGAGGGCTGGGTTTTTCTTTTCTACCTTGCCTCTCTGACCTCAGAGTATTTAGGTGTCTTCTGTAACCTTAATGCCTACTGCAATCTCTCACACAATGCAAATAAATTATCTATCAACTTTTAATTTTATTATGCATTTCCTTTCAGATGGTCAGAACAGAATTTAAATGCTCATAGTTAAAATCAAGAGAAAAATCTGTGTGTTGCTCTATGCAAGTAACCCACCCACCATTAAGGAGATTAAACGTCATGCTGACACCAAGAAAGAAAAATCTATGAGAGTGCATAAACCACAGCCAGATCGCTCAACTCACTGACAACTCAATAGCAAACGCCCTACTCCTAGGGACAGCAAAGCCCCTTAGATGCTTTAGTGTAATGTATGTTTACATTATACTTGCACATAGAGTATAATTTATCAGCTTTTTGGTTTTACATTTATTTTAAAAAACAGCTTCTCCTTCTTTCACATTAATATAGACATAAGGAAGCATTTGTTCTTTGGAGATTATTCCTCAATGTAAATCCCAAGGAGGCTTCCCTTTAGTTAATTTAGTTTCCTGACTGTATCACACACCAAGAATATTACTTATTTCATTGCAGAGAGTAAATTAAGAAGTAACACTTATTTTTGAAACAAACATGATTTCCAGAACTGTCTCAATAGCTTTACGAGCCACTATATCTGAAAGACCAAATATAAACCCAGCATTATTGTCAAGTCACTTCAGACAAATGTGTCTAAGATAGTTTCTTTTTTACATTTTTAAAATTTGCTCAGCAGCAAAATTCTGCTATAAGAAGTGCTGTAATCTCAGTATTGTTACCTCTTAAAAATAATGACCCACAGTGTCCTTGTATCTATGTGTCACAGCACAAAAAGCAGAGAACAAATTAGCAGAGAGAAGAAATGTACCTTTCTGAACAGAACTGAATCTATCTCATCAGGGTAGGGCAATTTAATGAACAACTACAGCAAGGCAACAGTTTATGTCTGTGTTTTAAAAACCACAAGTAACAAGCATCATTTACTTACAGTGTGTGACTCCAGCCAGGGTTTGATAGAAGGTTGGGGTATCACTATCATCAGTGAGTGTCACATACACACCTCCAGACAGCAACCAACGGGAAAACGTGAAAGCATCTTTGTTGTGCAACAGCCAAACCCTGAACTTCTCATAGTTTACCTTTTCACCCTGTAAGAAAAATAAGAAAACATGAGCTGTTTTTCTCTGCTTTCTCAGTACCAGCACGCAGGAACTATCCAGCTGTAGGAACAAGAACTGGGACAATCTCTGATACAAATAAGTACTAGTATTTTATTTTATTTTTTTTCTTTGGAGCCATGCCTGGTTTTCTGATTCACTCTGAAATACAGCACTGGGAGGGAAATTAGACTCCTCAGTGCTCTCTGCATTTCTACCACCTACTCAAGTGGCCTTTGGAAAGTCATTTATTCTGAACCTTAGGTTAAAGGGATTCGAAGAAAAACCGTTATTTATAACTCAAAGAAATACAGGTTATTTTTATGATTTTAAATCTACTGTGATAGATAAAAGCTTTTCTGTGCCAGACAACAGGTGCTATCAAATCATAAACATTATTCTATCTGTGCAAGTATACAAACAGCACAGAAAAGATTTCTGAATAACTAATAGTATGATTAATCACTGCAGTAGCAGGTCCATTTTTTGCCTCTATTGACCAAAACCCACTTTGGAGCATACACATAAACATGATGTTCACAGTATCTTCTAACTCAGTCTCTCTTGCTGGATGTCTCCAGGAACTGCCTGGTCAGGAATATACAAAGCCCAAAGATTCACAGTTTTAAGTGCTGGAGAGGCTGTTTAATCTATTTAGTTGAATAGCTTCCAAGCTGTGGTCATGAAACCGTAGGGATGAGCAGACTAATTTCTACAGGACCTACAAAACTAACTAAAATATAAGCAAACCTATTATCAGTAGACAAACTCATTGTACGGAGATCCTAATCTTCATGGGAAATAAACAGGGGTCTGGAAAGTGAAAGTGGTTTCAAGCCATTGATTATTTAAACTTCCCTAATATCACAGACCATTAAACTTCACAGAATCAAATTGCAGAATCCAGCAATTTGCATTTGGCCACGGACTATCTGCAACTGCCAAGAGCAGAAAATTGAAAATCCACTACTTCCTGGGCCAGGTTGCTCCAATGGTTTATCACCAGCACTGCTCAAACATCTGCAACACCAGCACTGCTCAAACATCTGCAACACCAGCACTGCTCAAATAACTGCCTCTATTCCCATCGTAATGGATTAGGAGCTAGAGAAAAAGGGCCTGCTTCTCAAACACAGCAGCTTCCCAATCCAGTTTTATCAAGGCATCACATAAATACTTGAGCCAGCACAAAGGTAGAAGAATGAATGACAGTCAGGAAAAGGGTGACAATGACGTGGCCTCTGCAAGATTTACCCATTACAGAACTACTTAAGCAAAAAACCCCACCCTACTCCCTAATGCCAAAGTACCAGAAAAGAAAAAAAGCAGCTCACAATGGATTATTTTGAATTTCTCTAACAGCTTGAATCAGGGACAAGATAATTTTCTTACTACCTGTTCCACTCTACGTTCCCTCTGCTTTTTTAACTGCTTTCTGTAAACACAAGAAGAGCTAGGTCACCTTTCACTAAGACTCTGCATTGTTCCAACTGATTAGAGGAAGGACAAGAAAGAAAAGGGACAGGAAAACTCTGGATGGGGGGGGTTGGGGAAGCATTTGAAGCGAGTAATGTTCACAGCTGAGCCACAATGGAACTTGAGTGACTAGAGCAATACAGGTATCACTGCATTTGCTTCCTGTATTTCAGAAACAAGAGTGAGGACAACTCAGCTATACTTTAAAGCTTAAATTTCTAAACATGTACATGCAATAATGCTGAAGAATAGCAATACTTATAGACACCATCCTTGAAAGTATCAACTCATCCGCCATACGGCAGGAAGGAAGACCCACAGCAGGAACATTAAAACGTTCTCACTCTCCAGCAATGACCCAGTATGATTAACAGGCCAGTAAGTCCTGCTGAGCGGGTTATTACGCTATTTTCATTTTAAAAGAAAAATCAATATACGGCATTTTCTTGAAGAGGAAAATGGTACAAAGCCAGATCGGTACTTCTCTTCCTGCAAGTCTTCATAAAGCATTTCTTTATTTCTTGGACAGCATGCAATTAACTTTTAGGGTATAATTCATCACACTGTATTGATGGGAAATTATAAATAGGGAATACTGAAGTGGGTCAGCTCCAGAAACCGGCCTGCAGTATACATGTAATTTACAATTCCAGCCAAGAATGAAGAATGCAATCATTGCCTACAAAGCCAAGATAATATCACTGCCAGATTAAATGAGTCTGCCTCAGCCGTGCCTATAACCAAAGTTATCTTCAATACAGTACAATAAAATTTAAGGTAATTAAGTAATCTGATATACACAAATAAAGCTTCCAGTCGATCATTTTTTCAGCGAAATGTATGACGACTAGATTCTGCTGATCTCCAGTCTCTGATAGCAAATGAAGCAATCAAAGCTCAAAAATCTGACAATTCATCACAATCTCTACTGCCAAAGAAGTTTCTTAAACTATTTAAAAGTAACAATAGCCTGTTTCAGAGGAGGACTTCAGCAAGCTTCAGAAAGATTACATGTCTCAAACAAGTTAAAGCATAAATAAAGGTTGTAGCTCCTGGCAGGCACAGTGAGACAAAAGCAATAGTATAAAACTATTTTTAAGCAACCACTGCTGCCAGGCATTTTTAAATCCATGATGCAGATTTTCTTTCCCCTCTCAGATCTGTGTTCCAGATTTCTTCCCCGATTGCAATAGAATGTCCACACTAATGAATAAATTTCCACTAGCCCTATTAGTATTTAAATTTACTTGATAACATGATTTCCCTTGGGTAATGATCTTTCAAGCTAGCACAGTAAGTAAAGCAGCACAGAGAATGCCTACATTTTATACCAAGTTGCTATTCCCATCAATACAAATTACATGTAATGTAACAATATAAAAAACTATGAGCTTTTACCCAATTTAAACTAGGTCAAACTGTTCCCATACATGCACAAGTATATATATATATATGTCAGAGAAAAACAAACTACCCAATGCAGTATTTACTTTTTTTGTAAATGCAATAGGATAAAACCTGTAAGAAATACCTCAGAGAAACACTTCTTGAGCGACTCTGGGACCTTCCCATCAACGACGTGCAGCATCTTCTCCATCTCTTCACGGATAACATAACTCCCAGACTCATTAGAAAAGAGACTGAAAATGTCTGAGGAAACAGAGATATGTTTAAGCAACTATGTTAGTTACATTTTTCAAATATCAAGTTTACAACTGGCTGAGAACACCAAAGGCTGGGCTACAACTAAAGGGCTAGTAACACAGGTTGATTAATTTCAATATAGCTCAACAAGGTTTGGGTCCAAAACCATCTCCTTTTTCTTTTACCACTGTCCACTAATCAAAAGGAAAAGAAATACTATCAAGTCAGATTAACAACAAAGACAAAACAACAGAAGTCAGTAGGCAGATGCTTTCACTTGTTTTGAAAACCATCGATGCCGTCCTCCTCCCTCTGCCCACATACAGCGATCAACAGTCTTTCTGTAGGATCCTAACATTTACATTCACGATGACTTATCGAATACTTAATTTTGGTGAGTATAGAAAACAGAAGTGCACTGAATTTCAAAATATACAGCTAAAACCACCTAAAAAGATACTATATTCATTGGCAAATGCATGCCCTTGTTACATATAAAAGTGACTTAATATCCCACATTTCATGTTTGCTTTGCATAAGTGCATTTTACACTCACTATCCACTACCCTGATATTACTGTTGTAAGTTACATCGCTTACATTTTGCTTTTTCTTCCTCTTTGCCTCTTGTAAGTAGAACTAATCCGACTATCAAGTTATTGAAGTGCAGCCCTTTGGATATTCCTCCAAATGAACAGTAGATAACCTAGAAGAATAAAACAGAGATGTGAACCAAAAAGTTAACGGGGAGAACAGAGATCTCTGAACCAAAAGCAAAACTTACACTGAGACTCTGTGGTTTTTCAGCTAGTGACCTCACATTCAGCTAAACACATCTGAAACTAATTCTGTTACACTTTTGTAGCTCTTCCAGTAGCTATAAAATAGCCTTTACAGGGGCTTATTTTTAGTGGAACATGGGTACTTTTCATGAAGAGCAATATAAAATAGATTTTAGAATCCTCCAACCAAGACAGCTTTTTGCTTGCTCAATAGTGCTGTTTCCCCAGACTTTATCAAGGCAATGAAGACAGAACCTCCCCCAGACTAAGCTTTGATAGTCTCAAAGCCTTAGAGAGGCTGTTGGAGCATCAAGTGCTTCATTGTCCCAATCACAGGAAACACACTTCCAGCAAGCTATCAAAAATTACTGCTTCAAAAAGATGTGATGCACACACACACACACACACACAAACCCCTTTCCATCAACTACACCTTCACTCAACCCTGCCACTGTGGTCACAACAACTATTCCAGTTTAGCAGCCTGCTCTGACAAAAATGCTTGAATTTTTCTTCCAACAGAAAGCCACAGAAATTAAGACTGCTCTTCAGAAGTTACTCAAAAATCCACAGAGCAGCCACCAGGAACACCGCAGCCAATGGAAGGGCTGAAGTCCTTACCTTTCACATGAAAAGTCTGTACACTGCAGCTTAACTTACTTATCAGCATCTAACAGTGATTCAACGCTGATAGACGAGACATGAAGCCAGTCATTTTAGGAGAAACAGCAACTTACTTTTATGAAACAAGAACTATCAACTCATTTGTTGCAATAGATTACTTCACCTTGCCTCCCACATCATAGAGCACAATGGAAAATAGGTATGCTGCTCTGCTCATGGACTCTTCCTGTAATTACAGAATAGGTTTGGAAGAGACCTTAAAGATCACCTAGTTCTAACTGCCTTGTCTCTGCCATGGGCTGGGACATGTAATCCCACCAGTACTTTATTAGTGTGACAGGACAGAAATCTGCATTAGGTGTAAGAATTTAAAGCAGACAGAATTTATAAATTATTCTTGCATAGAAGAATTATTTCAGTGTCTCTGTCTTTTAATTTGATTTTCTTATAGGTATCGTGCCAAGCATCTAACCATAAAAAGAAAGAATTAAGTCTAGCTGATGGGGTACTTATTACTGTGAAAGATGAGAGCAGAGTGATTTGTCACTGATCATGGTTTGGATAGCAGATGTATCTGCTGAATTTGGTTTTTTAAATATAACTCTTTCAGAGGGAAAGATAAAGGAATAGAAATCAGCTTCCATTAAGTGTTGTGTACATTTTAAATCGTATTTTCTTTGCTCGTACCTCAATTACATTCTAACTGAACAACATCAAACCCAGGATGTGAACATACAGTTCTGTGCTGCTTTTTTATCTTTGCCCAGTAAAACCTTGTGTATATTCTTTGTATGAGAACATAACCTAACAGCAATAGCTGCCTTCAGAAGTCAGCAGTGCTTCAGACTCACCGTGGATAGATTCACTATTTTGTGTATTACCCACAAAGCACAGCGAAACATGAGTAAACTATGAGAAGAAACCCACAGATTTTAACACCTTCCCCCAGCATTTTGTTTGTTCTTAAACATATGAACTACAACCAGACACAATTCTAAACAGCTAAATCAACATTTTTAATCTGTTTTGACCTCCTAAACTCCATTTCTTTCTTTGAAACTATAAACGCATAATTAATTTTAGCTTTTTTTTTTTTTTTGCAAGTCTACCAAAGAAGCCGTAACACCTTGGGGCCCACTGACAAAAATCCACCAATCTACACCATTAAAACCTTTTCAAATGTTTTTGAAACTCCCAAGATAACCATCTGGACACTTTTACACTCACAGCTGATTAGAAAACAACAGTGAGAGGTGGTATATGCACTTGGAGTGACACTTCTAGACTATCAGCAGATCTGGAAAATTCACACGTCATTAATATTATCTTAATTGTGTGACATCCTGTGAAGCTACCCAGCAAGTTACAGTTTTAAAGCCATCAATACAATCTACTTTTAAATCATCAGAAAATACAACCAGTGTAAGGGATTGACAAATTCTCATATTTATTAGGACTTCAGTTTTGAAGCATAACAGTCATTACAGCACACAATCTACCACTGCGTGATGACCTCATGGCTGCCTGCATCCAGACAACACTCCAGTATAATAAATTTATCTTTCAGAAAACATGGGAATAATTCTAAACCAGATCTTAGTAATAAATCAAAACTATATTTAAGCATGATTAGAATTTTGCCTGTCTCTTCGCAGACACATACAGCCTATAGCTTTTCTGGTTTGGGGTTTTTTTTGTTAAGCACTTTCCATCTTCTCTCTTACCACTGTAGTTGCAGAGCTGGTTTAATCCAATGCTAGCCATTCCCCTGTCCCCATCAACTCATTCCCACCCACACTCCTGACACCTATGCCAAAGCAAGCATTCATGCAGTAGGACTGTGAAATCAGGGAACCAATTTGGGTTTGAATTAACCATTTTTGTTATCCAGTTTCACTAATCCAGCTCAAAGTGGGTGACCTCAGCATGGGAATAACTATGAAACTGGTATGAAATATCTAAGTAAATGATATTTCAAATATTACAAGAGAACATCTATACACTACCATAACCACCTAGGAGATTCTGTGCAGTCAAGTACAGTCTATTATCATTACAATATTACAATGAAGCATAATAAGAGGGAAACCAATTTGCAAGAGGCTGAAATCCCTTTGCAGAATGTGAGTGCCATGTCTCCCAAAATAAGACAGCATCTCACTGATCCAGGTCTTTGTGGCAGGAGATTTTTTACCAAAGACCTAACAAAGGTCAGTTCTTGTTACTCTAACTGTAAGTGAAGAAATCAATAAAATCAGTAAAGAATTTGTGCCTTTTACACTGATAAAGCAAAATGCAACAACATTTGTTGCCAAAAAGATTTATCTTCAAACAAATAGCTGAACACTGGAAACAGACGTTAGAGAAAATAAAATCATCTCATCCTGTTAAAAAGAACAGCATTTGAGATCACCTGCTGACCACTATTTGCTATTAACAAAAGAAAACGTAGCTTCCTTAGTAGTTTAATCATTTAAAATAATGTGTCATAATAAATTACTTGTAAATCACAAACTAACACTAATCTGACCCTTTTCAGAGACAGCTCTCTGTAAAGGTGGAAACAAACTGACAGCAGTAAGCGACAACCTCTGCAAATAGGTGCAACAAGATCACTGTAAGGCTCTGAACCTGCAGTTTTTCCTATTTAAAAAAAGGGAGAGGGAATCACTGGAAAATTCCCAAAGAATATACTACATGCCTGACTACCACATCTGCACAGGCTGGCATATGTCTCCTTTCAGTCTCCTGAGGATGACCATGTGGGGATCAAAAACGAGCTTCATCCTCAAGGACAAGGAAAGGATGGAAAAGGAAGGCTGAATACCAGAGCCATGTGGATGAGTCACTGCTCTTACTATCTCAGGTGTGGTTTCCACCTCAACCAAGAATGAAGCCAGGACTGGGAGGGACCAAACAAAACCAATCACAGGCCTTCAAGGGCACTGGACAGTCTGGCTAAGCCACAGAGTGCTGTAGTGGCAGAAAGGAGAAAAGGAAATGCCTAGGACAGACTGGCTATGTCAGATTGACAACAGGATCTGCCCTGTGTGCTTTGTGTGTAACAAGGTGTGGAAGTTCTACCACTGTTGCCTGTCCAGCAATGAGAAGCAGACTAGCAGGATTCATCTGCAGAACATGTTCTAGACCAGCTCAGAAGTACCACTTTGGAGTAAAAAAAAATCCTGCATTTTTATTTGCCTCTCTACTATCCCAGCTATTTCCAGGCATAACACTGAAGCAGCCAGATTCCCTCAAGACACTTGCCTCCATAAAGTTCTGTGTGTTACCTGTGGTAAATCTGCTCCTTGTCCACCCATCAAGCTAGTACTTTCACTGCTATCAACTTGGGACTATTAAATGATGTCTGAAGGCAAGTAAATGTAAATGAGGCTGATAACATAGAAGGACCTAATTCTACAGAAAACATTATGTAGAACCTGCAGTTTCATTATACTGTAAGACTCAGCGCTACCTAAATATATTAACTTCCCATAGGGTGCTCAAATCATCCTATTACTAAAGTTTAATCCATTTACAAATGCTTGAAGGGCTAAATTATTAGAACTAAATTTGTGCTCTATTTGGACACAATAATTGTATATGCTTCATGGACGATGTCATGGCAAAGATTTGAATTCCACACTTGCTCCTTGCAATCATTCTGATTTTACAAGATGCCTTCAAGGCTACACTGTGTATGCAAGCAATTTACCTTTATATTACATTGGAATCATTAACTTTTTTCTTTTTTTTTTTCAAATAAGCACTTACCTCTGCTGAACATTCTAGTGTAAGTTTTAATATAACCATTTCTGAACAAAAAAATCCCCACTGAGAGCACACAAAGGAAGAGAATTCTTACATTTCAGATCAACAGGACGTAAGACAAATATATATGTGAATAAACGAAATAGAAGTCAATGGATTTCCTTCACAAATTTTAGTAACATATGATCTTTCTATAGACTTTATTCTTCTCCATCACTCAAATTCAACCTTTCTGTGCTTTTAGACTTTTTAAGAAGGTATTTTATAAGTTATCTTGAATAAAGCTGTTTCCTTTCTTCACCAATCTGAAAGTGTGTTTCTAATTCATAGCTCTTCAGAGTTCTTCTACTCACTGTTGAACTTGGTACATTTCAGCTATGATATCAATTGCATGTCAAACATTACATTCATATAGCAACACACTGACTGTTCATGATCTAAACACAGAAAAGGAATTCTACAGATAATGCCCAAGGTATTAGTATTTAACATACGTAGTAACAACCACTAGCAGCAGGAATTACTTTGATTTAGCTGCTTAATCATTCTTTGGGAACAGTTTATAAACAGGGAATGGTTATGTAACACAATGTAACAGAATTAGATTGCACTTCTAAGGAGGGACCCCCATGATATATCACATATGTTATTTGTAAACCTTCCAATAAAATACAAAATAGGTCAAAATATGATGCAATTTTGTGTTTTCCAAAATTATTTCATACTGTTCCAGCTTTACTTATTGCCACACCCAGACAGTATCATACCAATTTAAATTTCAAAATGTAAAATTTAGTATAATTACATGGTGCAGTCATAATTTTTTAATAAAGTTTAAGTCTGATGTGTTGATTCTTTCCCCCATCCCACTGGGGTGGGGGTGAGCAAATGGCTGTGGCGTTGTTTAGCTGCCTGCTAGGTTAAATTGCAACAAGAGAGAGTCATCACCAAAACTCTGTCTTTAAGGACAGTTTTCTTAAAAATAAAGTAGAAGGTAACCAGCAGACATTTGAAACCTGGAGTCTCTATTCGTGACCAAAAGTTTGCTTCGTCCAAATCAGTTATTTAATCCTTAATGCTGACATAAAGGGGATTAAAACCAAAATATACACATTAACTCATAATGTAAAATTGTCAACATGTCATATTATTTCAAATTAATCATTTACAGTGTAGGATTTTTTTTTGTTTAATCTTATGGGCTACTAACAGCCACAGCATCCAGGCAACATACAGAAATTAATACTGCTTTAGCCTACGGGCAAATTATATACTTTATTTTGATTTGATATTGCTAACACACATTGCAATTTTTCCTGTTAAGCGCTTGAATACCCACATAAAAATCACACTGCCAACTGCATTACTGCAAGTAACATCCTTCTCTTTGTCAACTCCTCAGAAAAATGGAAAAAATAACATGGAAAAGATTAAGCTTAGAGAAAAAAGTAACTCTCCACCACAGTGTTAAACCTTTTGCAATACACACTTCACTACTCACATTATCTAAATAAAACTGGAAGACTTGTATGCTGCCTGTGAGGTCAACAACACTAAAAGATACTAGAAATAGAAGCTGTGATTAGATATGACATGGAGCAAGGTATCATTTGAAAGGTCTGGCTAATCTTTTCCTTCTCTATCAACAATATTTTAATTTCTCTCTCAAGACAGGGGCAAGACTATGAAAGAAAACAATTTTTTAACATGCACGTGTGCAGGATGATTTTTTGTGGCTTTTTTAAAAAACATTATATACACACACAATATTTATGTCCATGTAGCACTCTGGCTATTTTTCAGTTAATTTATACATTTCTTATACATAAAATTCTTTTAAGAGTTTGGAAAGATTAATCTGCACTTTAGAAAATAAAGGACAATTAAATCTCAGAAAAAACAGCAGCAAAATGCATCTCCAGAGTAAATAAAATTCTCTCTTATAACAGCTATGTATACTGTTAAAACTTTTTAATGTTAAAACCTTTTCTTCCCCAAATCTACACCCAGATATTCAGGTTTACTTCCAAGTCATCTACCACCTAATATCTGGGTTGGAATCAGTAGCTCAGTCAAGCACACCAGTGACAACCTGTGATCCAACTCATGGTGATACTGTATGAAAGATGGAAAAGAAATTAAATTGGGTAGGGCTTTTTGTATAGGCAGATTTGTGTGTGCACATCTACAGACACAGGTCATCAACTGCATATACCTCCTCAGAAAACCAGCAATTTCATAGATTACCTCAGCAACTTTTGGAGGGACTCCATCACCAAGAACTTCCCTGACGAAGCACTGCTGAGTCATATAATATGACAATCCACAAGTTCTCTTGAAAGCATCTTTCAGTCGCTTTAGCTCTATGTCTGTAACTGTGTTGAGTGAGAAAAGAAAAAGATTCAGTCAGTAAGGACATCCTAGAAATGTAATAGTTTAAGGACTCTTAAAACATTACACACCTTACATTTACCATTACAATAAAAAGATAGGATGAAATTAAAAGCATGATTTCACCTAAATAGTGGGAAAATCTGCCCATGAGGGAATGAAATCTAATTATTTAATCTTCCCCCCAGTTCACTGCTTAAGTTTTCTCTGACTACAACAGTGTATTATAATTTGTTGCAAATTAAGCACCATTATTGTCACAAAAAAGCAAAATAAATTAACTTTATTATCAGTTTTACACTGCAGGTAAGCCAGAGAAAGGATCTATAACCAACAGGGGTGAATACCAAGAACAACTCCAGCAGCATGCTTCAACTGTTTACATCAAGCAAATGGTCTTATTTTTGGTATTAAAAAATAAAAATTCCTCACCATTTACACAATCACAGGGCAGTAGAGTGAAGCATGAATTTAACAGGACTACTGCAGTTAAACTTTGGACTAAATGTCATTCTGCACCTAAGATTTTCTGATTGCCAGTTTAAACCTGTCCACAGTCTGGAAACATGAAGAGTTTAATGACATCCCGTTTACACTTACACACTGGCTTCCTGAAAAGTGGCCCTTGCTTCCAGATTTTACAGGCAGAAAGTAACTTTCTAACAAAGTGCCCAAGCGAAGCATCTCAGGGAACAGAAGGAGTACTTGGTCAAAAATCAAACTGCAGAGAGTAACACACCGCAACCCCAATCACGTGGAAGTTACCACACAGTGCAGAAAGAGCTATTTACCACCCAGGAGCCAAGAGAAACGATGCTATACATGATAGCTATTTCACTCTATTTATAGTAAGGTATTTTCTTTACCCTGATATAACAAGCCAGGCTGAAACAACACTGACATGGCCAAAAGATTGGCAAGCTTTTTGTCAGCCAAAATAAAACAGAACACTTGAGAGCTTAATCCAGCACTCTCAACTTCTACATTTCAATTAATTCATTCATCAAAAGAAAAATCACTTCCTGAAAGTAAATCACATTGAAACATTCGTCCCTAATTTTAATCCTAGCCATCACTGGAATGGAATAGCAGCTTCAGTTAACAATTGTGGGTAAAAACAGAAATTGGGTCATGTTTCTTTTCGAATTTTATTATACATTCTGGGTACTTTTCACGAGGAAAAAAAATAATCCAAGCATCTAAGCAATAAACCTATAGCACGACCCATACACTTGTGCTAGCAATTAACATGGGTTTTCCAATAGGAAACAGGAAGCAAAATAAAGATTCTGTAAAGAAACCAACCCTCACACCCCAGCCTTTCCTCCAAACATGTGCAAGAAATCAACAGAAGTGCTTCACATCAGAGGGATGCTTCACCTCCACACCTCAAACAAATTTTCAGCCAGCAGCAACCACTCTCCACCACGTGTTTAATGAGTCAAAGCTTGGGACTGCTAAGGGGACATGAAAAGGGGATGCTACTGGCTTCATCAGTTTGGCACGGTAAAGCAAAGAAACTAGATCCTAGACAACCACTCTGATGAAAATATTTTAATGCATTATATTTTCATATACACAAGCTCTTAATAAAAATAGAGTGCATTCTGGTTTTTTCTCCCCCTCAGTTAATTTTTTGAAACTCCTCACCAGTTAATCCAATCTGGTTTGTGGTCACTGAGCAAAAAAGTTTATACACAAACAAAGCATTAACAAACAAGATGCTTACAGCTTTACATGCATCATAACAGACTTTCCAGTAACCTCATTACTGCAAAAATAAGGCTGAAACATGTAGAACATACACAGCCATTGTGTTATTATCAACATTTTTGGGTTTAATTTCCTGGCTGCACAGAAAATTCAGTAGTTTTAATAAAGAATTATGAAGGAAATCCCTTTTATGCCAGCATTCAATCCCAGGTACAGATTCTGTGTCCCCTGCACCAGCTTGCTGAAGTTTCTCCCCAGCACAGCAGCACGGTGGGAAGGGTGATGGAGGCTCCATGAAAACTCAGCTGCACACCCGCACAGCGCTGTGTTCCTGCTGCATGGACAATCCTCACTGCTCCTGGGCAGAGCAGCTTCCCACAACTCTGTCACTACTGAGGCCACTTACTGCAAAAGCAGCTCAACAGGAGCACAGATGCAATCTCACTGAGTTATACTTGTGAGCTATTTTTTTGCTAGGATTAATTAAAAGAAATACAACAGCCTGTAGCCATGTAAAACTTCCAATTACTGGTTTAATAGTAAATTTTATTAATCCAATAAATGCAAACTTACTATATGTAATAGGCTAGAATATAAACTTACTTTAGTCAGTCATGTACTTTCATAATCATAAAATTTATTGGCCCATCTTACAAGATTTACCTGTATGAACAGAAATTAAAGCAATTTGTAACCTGACAACCTTAACTGAAGACCATAGTAGTGCTCCAGAGATATTTTATGTATCACCTTACACCCCTAAGTGCACAAAACAAGTTACATGGCTCTGGAAGTCACCAAACTGCAGCCACCTCTCCAGTGACAGCACTGCACAGAGCAGCATTTTTTCTTGTCCTAAGCTCTGGTCTACCACAGAGCAATGAATTAATTTAACCTTGGGAGAGCGGCTGTTTTGTAGTTTCACAGGACAGAGAAGGTCTCTAAGTAAACAGGTCTCACTGTATCGCACGCCAAGACAACAGGCACAGCACTGGAACAGGCCAACTACATCTTGGAGATGCACAATACACCCAAAAGCGCTGCAGGCAGCGGTTACTGGCTCTTCCTCAAGCACCTACAACAGCCAAGAGTGTATCCCAGGTGGCGTTCAGGAACAGGAAAAGCCAATGCAGACCTGTCTGCCATGAAACATACAAGTGAATACTGAAGGAGGGTTTGGCGAGGAGAGGACTGGGCGGCAATATTACAAACACCTTCAAAAAGAACCGTCAGCATATCATTTAACAGTAGGTAAGTTGATGCTGCTAGTCCATGTTAAATTTCAAAATCAAGTTATTAGTGTTAGAGACCACGTAATTTTATTGTTGTTTTCATGCACAAACTGCAGAACAGGTCATAGAATTACAGGAATGGTAATTACTTCCTATTCCTTCCCCAGGCCACATTAAAATGACAGATGCTGGTGATTTAAAATCATCTGCAAAGCTTTGTAAAAATAAGTTCATTATACATTTAGATCTGGGCACATGAAAGTAGTACTGAAATGAGCAGAGTATAAATCAAAGATATTATCAATGTTCACTATGGCTCTGGAGGACAAATAAAATATTCAGATACAAAATCCCTACACCAAAGTACCAATTATTCAACATAGCAATAGAACATGGTGGCGTGTTGAGAGGAAATAACACTAAGTGTTAAATTATGAAAGTAACATCTCCAGGAGCAATAAATCTATTACTATACTAATAATAAAGATTAGAACACCTACACACCCCACAATCTCCCTTTTCTCTCCCAACTCCCCAAGTCCTGTGCAGGAAGTGTCACAGACCATGGAGATATTTTTAATCTCGCCTTTAGATGTAAATGTAGTTAACAACCCTGCTTCCTACACTGACTTATGTTGCTTCATTAAGTATATTCACCTTTTCCAGAGGCACGGTCCTACCAGACATGTTCATCAGACAGCTGTCTACCAACCCCTAAGAAAAGGCCATTCACAAGCTGCTTTCATTAGACAGACAGACACTATGCTATTGGACACACTGCTGCTGCATTCATAACCTGACAGTGAAAAACAGAACACGTAAGACTTCCCAAAATAAGTTTATGGAAGCCAACACAGCAGAAGCCATCTCCACAGAGCTCCTACCAATAACAGGTGGCACGACCTCAGCAGTACGGGAGCGAAAGCAACGCAACTGGATCTGCACACCTAATTCTGTACACATCAGGACTATGGAAGCTAACTTTTTATTGTGAGATTCTAATTCAAACTAATAAAACCAAGTTTCAGTAGGTTAGATACTGTATTCTAATTCTTAAAACTGTACTTACCTACTTCCAAAAACCCATCACTGAGACAAATGGTCTTTTCCACAAAATGAAAAGTCACAGACTGTGTCATTCTGTCGAGGTAACTTTACTCATACAAACCTCCTCAATGCCACCCTAGCTGGATGGTTTCAAATAAAGTTAAAGACAGTTTAACAGAAGATTAGTGCTGCATCCAACTCTCCAGGGAATATTCCAGCTCCCATTTGTTTAATAAAGTTTAAATGAAACCATGCAACCTCAGCTAAAAATGTCACCACAACTTACAGTAATTGTAACAAACCTTCAGCTCATCCCAGCTGCTGGGGATATTTTTAGTTTAATAGTGTTACTTAAACTTAATGCTGTTTATATGGATTTATTTTTAAATTTGCATCTGTCCAGGTAATGATTTGTGCAGTGCCTTCCAAATGAGTCCTGTGCTGGAAAACTCTCTCTCCGTACGGTTTTTACCACATATAGAGTCATCCTGGAGTTTTTCGTTTAGAATAAAACCGTATCTGAAACTCAAACAAGGCAAGTCCAGAGGCCCAACTCGAGACTGAGGCCTCATTTTGCCACCCACATCAAACTGACGTGAATGTCAGAGGGGTTCCCCACCAGCCGTGTCACTCATATAAACAGGGAATCAGTCTCAGAAAAAATATGCTCCTTTTATGTAGGAGCCTAGAGCTGGCTGCATTCTGGACCTTAGCAGGGAACACAGCTAAAGTTACTACACTTCTCCCTAAAACTAAGGGGAATGTGCAAAACCAAAGTTAGTTATCTGAAGGATTTACTGATGGGTACTCAAATTCTGTAATATTTACATGTGGCCCATCAACTACTCTCAAATTTAATGTCTGTTTTCTGTAAAAATTGTCACCCACGTTGTGTACATAAAACCATCATTTACGTATCCCAGTTTCTCTTCCAGCAGCAGATACTATTCTTTTTGCTTACCCATCCCACATTACAACATACATCTTCAGAGGTACCTTAAGTTCCGTTTAACTAAACTAAGCCTGAGGAAATAAGCCCTCACAAGCAGAGCTTTGGCAAGCTTTACGGATACATTCTCTATCCACATTAGAAACTGTTTTTTTCTTTCTACATCCTGTAGCACTAATCCCACCCCCATTTTCTTGCCTTTATCTTGGAAAGGTTTAAAATGCGTTGTGAGCAATGTATGGCTCAACGTCTGTCCCTGCGAAGCAAAGGTTGTACTGAAAAGCACAGGACAACTTTATAGAACAAATACCTGTGCAAACCTCAGCACGCAGGGAGAAAAGTAACCCATCTCAGCAAAAGTTACTCTGCTGTTACAAGGCTGTTGGTGAAATGTATTAAGAGTCATCATAAAAATATGACTATGTAACTAAATATACCTAATACTGATACTTTTGTGTGTTTGCTTCCTCTCTTGCAAAAGAGAGAAGAAAATGGTTACATCAAAGCCAATCCCTCACTAATCTAAGTACCTAAACGGCATACTCTATCATACTTACAGATTCCGAAACCAGGGCAACAGACTAATGAATCTAAGCTAAAGTTTGCATATCTTACCTCAATAGTACGTTTTATGCACATACTGTAACAAAATAGTTAAACTCTTCTGTTCATTTGGGGTTTTGTTTGGGTTTGGGTTGCTTTTAATGATGTAACATTAGGAACATGATTGAGTCCGAGAGCCTAAGAAATGCCAAGCACCACAGTCTCTGCTATGCACCAGTAACTACTCACCTAAAACAAGAACCAGAGTAACTTATCTTCCCATCTTTCAGCATATGGCTGCTCTCCCTCACCTTTGCAAAGAAGTTTAAAGATTCACAGATAAAGAAAAGCAACACCAACATTTACTAGCAAGCACTGCTGTTTAAAACCACAACGGTTGTACATGAATGTGAAGCATTGTAAGAATGAAATGCTCACTTTGAAGGGAGCTTGTCTAAAGGTTAAAACAAGTGGTTAGTCAGGCATAATGGATTTATCACAGCTTATGTAAGATAACTACTATATACCTTGCCTATGACATGCAGTGAGAGTGAGCACAGTAAATGCGTTTTACATTTCTATTTAATATTTATTATGAAAGTCAAAATCAGCCACAAAAAATACCTTCCTTCACCATGCTTCTTCCCCTACCCTTCAAAATTCAAGCACAATTATGTAAAACACTGTGGTGATACAGAATGAGGTAACAAAATGCAGCTTTCAAAAGCATACAGTTGTCTGTGGAAGGAAAGGATAACAACCCAACATTTGAACTCTTCTAATACCGCACGAGACATTCAAGCAAGAGACACTTAACCTCTCCACGCCTTAGGTATCTCAACACTAAAATGAATATAAATTCTAGTCTGCCACAGACAGATGTTTGATAAATGAGCTAAGATACTCAGTAGAAGTACTATAAGCTACCACTAAGGAGCTGCTTTAATCAGTGAAAAGGATAGAATCCAAATAAACTCCGGGTAGGTGGAGTTAATCTGCCACAGCTACTGCTACTACAAACAGACAGCCAGTTAATACAATGAACTGGATACAGAAACAATGCATGTATCTGTTTTCTTTCCTTTCATCTTACTAGAGAAGAGTAGTGACTACTGAAAACAAATCAGTGATTTGGTAACCTCTTTTTACACCAGAATCACAAAAGAAACATGCAATGCATCGCTTCCATTAGTATGAGTGGCAGTAACAGCACCAAAAAGCTGATAAAATCTTTATGTCTAAAAAGCTTTCACTACATGAAAATAAATTATTTATTGTAGTTGAGAGATGACTAGCGAAACAAAAAAGCCAAATCAAGACAGAAGACCACAACGTATTGACAATGCTGAAAATTAGAGCAGGAAACAAATTACTTCATAAGCAGGAAGAAAAAAATGGAGAGGATAAAAAGTTCAGTTAAGGTGAAGGGTCAAGAAACAGCTCATCTGACTAAAGTATCTTACAACACATCTAGTAGGGCTGGTACTCTTTCCCAGAGTTATAAGCATCAAAATGCCCGTAATACTCTACAAACACAACCTCAGAATCTGAATTTTCAATGCCACTGCTGGGTGAAGAACAGCTTGCTATGTCAGTGCTTTAAAAAAACCCCAACCAACCAAAAAACCCACCAGCCCTGCAGATCTCAAGTATACAGAACAAGCAATAATTTGCAACCATCAGCATAACATTGCATCTATTCTTTACTAAAAATAACCAAACTTGAATCTTAATAGAACAGCCAACTTGATCATCCTTAAGCAAACAAGCAAAATTCACCCATCGCAACCTCTTCCTGACTTTCACCTCAGGTTTTAATAATTCTACTATTTTGATTTTTAAGTGACAATTTTACAGGTTCAATATCTAACTCACAGGGCACATAATTCTCTAACCAGACAATTATCTTCCCTGTAATCACTTGCTCAATATTTCCCTGAGGAATCTTCATCCTAGTTATACATGGAAATTTTATTACTTTTTTCATTAGTCTTTATTGTGACTTAATGGCTGTGGTTATGAAGTTGTCAAGAACCAAAGCAATTACTAAAAACCTTCAAAGAGGTAAAATGTGCAAATGAACATGAAGTATGTTTGGGAACAACCCCAAATAGGAAGAAGAAACTGCAAAATACAATTGAGATAAACGAACAAGCTATGACTAAAAATACAACCTCCACACCCACCCATTCCTGCCAAAAAGGAATCCACTTGAGAACATTTTTGGGGAAAACACAAACAAAAGAAGTTCTGCTTCACCTAATAAAAAAAATTACTCTACTCTGAAGGAATCTTTCATAAAGAGAGCATCGCAAATGGCCCTATTCAAATTAAACTGTGTATTTCAATAAAGACTTAACAGTCTTAACATGACATTTATCAATAACGGGAGTTTAACAGCAACACAGTTTTCGTATTTAAAGAAAATATTTCAATCCATTTGCATTTTTTTCCTCCTACCTATTCTTTGGGTTTTGATAGTAGTGGCTCATCTTGGGATAAAGATTCTCTTGGTTCTATCAGACCGAACCATAATGCATATCAAAGGTTTAACATCTTGTGTGTGGAAAGCGGAAGAAGATTTAGTTATTACAATAGGATTTGCCAATTTTCTGTGACACGGATACTTAGCATTTATGTGATGCTTTTAATCTTCAAAGAGCTTACTTTCTCATAGTTACCATCCTCAAAAAGAATGCCATTAAGTATTATTAGCCTGTTTTATCCATCTATAAAGTATCTCCATCAGGGCACACACTGTCATATTGCTATTTGGATTACGTTTGCTTCAAGCAAAGCTAATCAGTCCAGGTTCTGTGACAACCCTCCCCGTAAGACTAGTGTGGATAGGAATTGCTACATAATAGCCCTAACAGTGAAATAATCCTCCCACCATCTGAATGCTTAAATCTTATTGGCTATATTTTATATCCTTGGAATTAAGGGAGCCTAGTTTAATATGCTTACCAGCCCCAACCCTGTAAGCCACAGAAGAAACCTGAAAGAAGAAGAAAATTCAGAAACCTCTGCAGATGATTAAAATAACTTTTACCATATGTATGACCACAAATTTAAGTGCGACAGGCTGCAATATTAGGGGAAAAAGTAATTACTGCTACCAATTAAAGAACTGGTAAACTCATTCTCAGTGACTGAGCAAAACTACTTCCAGCCCTGATTAACCACAGGACACCACCTTTCCTGGCCACAGGCCCCTGTCAGAGCACCTACTGCTTCTTCCAAGATGAGGTGCTGTTACTGCTCCAGATGCTCTGATAAATTATTGCGGACCCTGGGGATGAGAGAACACTCAGCTAGGTGACCAGCACAGCCAGGCATGGAAACAGTATAAAGAAGGGAAGGGAAAGGAGGCAGAGGTACAAGGTTTAAGTGGTTTTAAACATGGAGCATACATCACCTTGAAGCAACAAGAGCCCTAAACTCCACCTCCAAAAGACAGAAGTATGGACAAAAATGAACCAGGAGTTAGGGAAGCCCTAAAAGTAAGCTGCCCTATCTGGGAAACCTACTTTCACCTGAGTGTAGTCATCCCTCTTTGTCCAGTTCCCAACCACTTCATTCCTCAGTTTTCTTCCTTTTTTCACTATCTTCTTCTGACACTTCTTCATAGTTTACATAGTTTGTACATGATTTCCCAGCATGATGGGTTTATCTCTCAATCCTTGCAGTATTTAGCATGGATATTTAGTCCAATTTAGGTTAGAAACAAACCTCCTCCACGTTTCTGAGCGTCCCTCCAGTCTTCCTGGCAAATACTCTGCAAGTACATATTGCCACAGGTGAGCTGAACAGCTTCTGTCACAATTTGGAAAAGCTTCTTCCATTTTATTACCACCACAAAAATAATCTAGACATTCATGGTTGTTAGGATATACAAAATTACATTACATGACTCGTTTCCAAGAAATAAACAACCTACTAAAACGAAAGGCAACATGCAAACTATGTAAATGCAAACACCAAATAAGGACCTTGATATAAAATACACTGCAATGTAACAAATATTTCATATCCCATCTCCCAACAGCAAAGATACTAATGCAGCTATACTGTGGATTGCTCTTTAATTTTTAAAAAAATATATATAGTCTAAACCTGAAAACTAAACATAATCCACAACTTCTGCATGGGAAAGCAATTTTTCTTATAGCCTTTAATGAGGACAAAAGGCAAGGAGTTCTAATTCACAATTGCTGGTATGGTTTTGATCAAGTATTTACTCAAGCATTAAGTCTCTGGCAGCTAAAACAACTAACTCCAGTGAAGTGTAGTACTTAAATGCCATGATAAGTAAAGAATAATAAAGATTCAGATAATATTTATATATTGCTAAATCTTTAGTCCTAAAGCTAGAAGAAAAACACTGGGAAGTGTTTTGGCACAAAGACATCACACACATATGTATACATACAGCTGAATGACAATAAAAGTCTCTGTATTTTGAGCCTCCCTGTTCTCAACTCTTGGGGATATATCTGTCCAAAATATAATCTCAAACTCAGATCCAAAGGGAACTATTTTTGTGTCAGGACACAGATTTACGTCTTCTGTTACACACTAACAAGTTTGCAAAGCAATCTGTGAATGGCTGAAAAAAATAAAAGCAGAATCACAAATAGAGACATTAACCTAGCCAGGCAAGAAATAAAATAAAAACTACCATGTGGTTAGTTCTGGGACCCTTTTACATGTTTGGTAGGACACCAAGAACTGAATCTGAGATGGTTTTTAACAGACAATGACAAACAATTAGCTATTTCCAAACTCCATTTCCATTGCTGTTAATTCTCCTGTTAAGGGAATTCTTCATGAATATCCATACTAGTCTTAATTATATCTGTGCTCCATTACAAAATGTATCCCTAAAAATAGTCATCATTAGATGTATAGTATTCCTAAGGTGCTACATTGAAAAGAAAGAAGCAGCGTTATTTAGATACACCATGTAATAAGCTGTATGGAATAACACCTTCCAGTCATTTTACTGACACTGACCAGCTTAGACTGATGTGACAACTCAAATTTCAAGGTTTTGTATAAACACACTGTCCACTGCTTCACAGACAAGAAATACAAAGACAGAAGAGGTATCAGAATGCTTTAACACCAGAGTGCTACAATGCCGTGAGTAGCGTCGGCAGACAGAACCTCTCCCTGAATCCCTGAAGAAACTCCCAACATATGCCCAAGGACAGTCCAGTCCCCATTAGAAGCAGTACATTTACATACCAAGCTACAAACATTTTGCATGAAAATAATCAAACATTTTATATAATGCTTTTTAACCTCTCTTCTTCTAATACTCTGGTTTCTGCAGACACTTAGCCAGCGCCCTATATTAGAATTAATGTATATTACAGTTCCTTCCTCCTTTAACTTACCTACATTGCAATCTACTCGCTATTTAAAGAGAAAGATTAGCCTGCACAAGGCATTCCCACAGCTATGCTTTAAGCAAGACGATTAGAAGACAACACTGAATTGCAGGTAACAACAAAAATGGGAAATTTGTTAGTAGCAAGAAGATCAATTTTAATTCTTTAGGAAAAAAAAATCATGTTAGCTACAAAATTGGCAAACAGGGACTAAAAGGTTCTGGTACTGGTTACTTTTCCACTGATAATACGCTCGTTAACTTCCTTGTGAAATACATACCAGGCTGGACTGACTCACTGCTGATTTTTGTTAAAGCAATGCTGCTTCACTTTAGTAATTTTTAAAACTCAAACCCAGGATTTACCTGTATCACACTGTTAGGGAAACCACAATATCAGTCTTCTTTACAAGACTAGGAAATTTCCAGTGCAGAATACGATTCTGCTTCTGGATAACACCTACCAACTAGAAACATGGATTGAAAGGAAGTGCCTCTTCAGCCCAAAATAGATTCATGATGCCATATTCAAGTTCATTTTTAGACCAAATTTAATCTGCAAAACTCAAGTTCTCATAATTACTATCCCAATACTTTCAGTTCTTTTTTTTCTACATCCACACTTATTAAATCTGGCACTTCCTGTTCTGCTTAGGATTCTGAGCTTCTTCCCACTTTTTTCATTAAGGTTTCATAATTTTAAAAGAACAATATTCCAAACTAATGCAGTAAGATTGATCATGTAAAACAACTGAAAAAACCCAACAAAACCAGTCCTATGGTCATTTGTAGAGTTCCACTGAGACAGCAGTGTGTACCTGTTAAAGTATGTAAGTTCATGACTTGCTGCACAGCCTGAGCATTTCCACTATCAATATAAATTAAGATAAGGAATATCAATCATAATGTAAGAGAAACGTAAGCATACATCCTATATTAAATACTTAACATGAAATGAAATTGCACAAGAGGATGACAACAGAAAGACCAGGTAACAAAAGACAAATACAATGGAAATAAAACCCACAGCTCGCAAGGAAGAATTCAAAAGGGTTTAGAGTAGGTTTTATTTTTAAAAGATGAAGAATAGATTTTTATGCAGAGTGCAATTATCTCTAATTTTGGCCTGGTGACATGACCTCACATAGCTTCTGGGTCCAATTCAGACTCTAAGCTAAGTAAAACAGCTCCAACAGATCTGGACATTAAATAATCATCAAAACAAGCGTTATACAGGACACTGGAAAGTACAGGTTGGGTTGCCTTTTGTAGGTGATGGTTAGAAGCATACGTAGCACTGTGAATTGATGTGGCCACCTCACTCCAGACCTCCTGTATCACGCCATGAGCTTGCAGAGAACCTGACCAGAAGTGACGTCAAATTCCTTTTTAAGGTACAGAATGTCTGTTTAAAACCAATCTAGACATCAAAAGTCAAGTGTATGGCAATATGTAAAGCCAGACAGGTATTTCTGCCTGTCTTCTCAGTTTGTCCAGGGTTACCCATTACGGGGCTGTCTTCTTTGTTTCAACAGCATCCTAGTCCCAGAAGCTCTGAACAGTTTACAGTGCATTCCACCTTACCACACTGGTATTCATGCAGGTTATGAATACCATTCCAGAAAAGAGATCCTTATTCTGCCCCAAATACACCACATGGTTAAGCACAATGAGTTGTTCGGCTCATCAGCACATTTCCATGTGACTGGAGAGGCTTGTGATGTGTTGTGATAGGCTAAAAGTAGAAGGGAAAGGAGGATTTAAACATCCTAGAGATCACGGCATGTCACTCGATACACCGAGTCACCCTACCTGTGATAGCTAATCACTTTACTGGAGGTAATGACTCAGGTAACTAACTAATTCAGTGCTTTCACCATTTTTACATTAAGTAATGTATACACCAGGAAATAACCCCTGGTCAATACAAGCTGCCCTGATTATCATTTGTCCAGACCTCTCTCAGACATATCCTATTCTGCCACAAAACCAAATAAAGGCCTTGTTGGAAATGTTAGTGTATTTTTAAAAGATTAAACAGTTTACTGAAATTACTTTCAAGAAGCACACATCTCTGGCTCCTAGAAGTCAGCCACTTTTCCACATTACACTAAGATAATGAAGGATTTTTTTCTATTGTTGTGACAAAAGGCTTCACAGTCTACACAGAAAAATGCTGTGACTGATTGTAACCTCCATCATTTTTTAATACAGATTTGGTGAACCACTACAAAAGCTATCTGCAGACACATTTTACTACAAACCAGGATCTGAGTGCTGCTTATACCCATTAAGAATCAGATATCCAGAAGAGTTTAATAAAACTGCAGCTAAGAGAGATGCGCTCTTTCCAAACATGTTCCCACCTATAAGGGATCGTGATCAATTGCAAACACAAGCTCATAAAAACCCCGCTTCTCAGAGGTGTTAAAATGCATTCCCTAAAAAAGAAATGCTAAGTATTATTGCATAGCTAAACTGAAGACACTAAAGCTATACAGACACAGTCATCACTAACAAAAGATGTCCCTGAAGAAATCACAAAAGAGAATGTGCATTAGGATTTTGCCATTTTTTATGCAAGCAGGGTATTTTTATTCCAGTAAGTGCTAGCAATAATATAGTATTCAAAGTTTTGTGAATTAGACCCTTTCAAACTCTTAGGCAGAATCAACATTAATGGATTTTTCTTCTACATTCATCTTTGCCCAAAGGCTTCATTGTCTCATTATGCAAATGACCTTTTCATATGAAAATTAAATGTTAAAGATGCTTTTTGTAGTTATTCAATACTGCAAATATCACATGGACATTCACAGTAATTCAGACTAAGTATAACTAAAAGAAAAAGCAACTGCTTCAAGCAAGCTAACAAATTAATAATTTGGTTTTAAAATACTTAAAAATTGGTAGTCTTATTTAAAATTAACCTCCAGGACTTACTTTCCAATACAGAAACTTAAACTAGGAAATAATCAATTTTACAATGAACAATATTTTATCCGTTTTATTACGAACAATACTGAAGGCTAGATCGTAGAGTGCAGTTCTGAAAACATGTATGCATGCAGAACTTGAAGTCCTGCCTATAAACCTTCAGCATGTTCTCCACCTCAGTGGATGTTCCCTGTAGAACGCAGCCAGCAGTGAACACCCCACCAGAGCTCACCTAAAGAGACGTTGGGGAGTTCAAATCAAACGCTGTGTGCTGCCAGGTAGCCTCCACTGAGCATCAATTTCCACAGATTATTCACAATAATTTTATAAGTTACCAGCAAATAGTTTAGTACTGCTGGCTACCTAGGGTGCAATAACAAAGCGGACAGCAACCACCATGCTCGTTAGATAGGAAAAGACTCATCACTCAAGGACAGGCAGAGAAACGCTCACATTTCTTCTACCTGTTCAGAGCCCACTTCATCGGTACCTGTAAATACCTTACTGTCTAAGGTTCCATCCATGGTGAAACATCAGACATTTGCTGGTGTGCTCCCAGTCCCCCAGTGAGCAGCAGTGAGACAACACAGCAGCTCCCAACCCAAGGAGGAACACAGCAGATGTCAGGTGGGTGCACAGCTCCCCACCAAGCAAATCTTTAAAATTAAAAGGCTCCTGTTAAATAACCCAGGAGGCCATAAAAACCCCAACTGGGTAGCTCTGGTTTCCAGCAGTCCTTGAAATAACTTAGTGGACAGGAACAATTCTGGTATTTGAAAACGCAACACTTGTTCTACCCCTCCCTCCATTTGTTTTTTTGTATGCTCACTGGATGTTGAATTTCTTCTTGGAGCGAAAAAGAGCAGTATTATGTTAAAAATAATTAGTAGTTAAGTCATACAGATGCCACGATAAGATCTGAATGACATACAACTCATTAGACCTACCTAGCGCTCCCCGTATACCAAATTATTTAGAACGAATGCATAAATTCACAGCCTAACCAAAAATATACTTGCTTTTCAGAAGATACCCTGTCATTTGCAAAATGACAGACATTGGTAACATCTGTTTTTTTCAAATACAGAAAAATCATAATCAGTCCTATCACAAAGCAGCAGTTGTACAATAACCTTAATTGATAGAATTAAATAGACATCTCATGCCTCACCTAATCACATAACTTGCTAATGCTGTGTTCTTTTTTTATGCTCACAAAGCTTGTCATGCCTTCACAGGGCCATTTTTTGAATGTGAGTTCATTTTTTTGAGTACTAAAGAACTGAATGCCTTACTTGTTTTATGAAATGAGACAGTACGCTGGCTTCCCTGTGAGCAGAAGGGGTGAGGGTGGTTTTACTCATTTCTCCCACAGTGCTAGCAGCCACAAAGCCTGATAATATTACAGGTCAAGTACAACAGGAGTCAAGAAGTGTGCCCCCTCCCCTTTTTTTTCCCCCTTTTCACATTTCATTAGAGATGCTTCATATCATTTGCAAAAGCTTCTTAGTTCCTATTTTTTTCTTGTTTCATTTTCTCTGTAAGACACTGTCAGGTAGATTTAGGACCCTGATGTTATATTTCATAAAAACAAGGCTTTACAGAATTAAAGATGAACAGAAATACTTCACAGAATCTAAAAGGATGAAAGGCATCTCAGGAAGTCACCTAGTGCAACCTTGCACTTGAAACTGGGTCAACACTGAACTCAGACCAGATTGTGGAGAGCTCTGTCCAGGCAGGTCTTGTAAAACTAAGGATGAAACTTCAATACTTTATCTGGGCATGTATAATAGTAAAAATTAAAAAAAAAAAAAGAGAGAGAAGTTTCTGTGAAACCAGAAACTGATTAGAAAGAGGTGACTGGGAAATTAACGAATTTCATTGATTAAAATACAAGAAATAAAGCAGAACAAGCAAGAGCTAGATGAGCTATGAGATATATAGGCATATAATCTATAAAACAAATGTTTTGAGTATTCAATTTTAGTCTGCATCAATATTAGAAAATACATTATATATATAACAACTTGTACTTTTAGCTTATATCAATATGTTTAATACTCAAAGTGAGTATTTGTTCCACTTCTGCTTTAACTTCCAGCCACCATGGCTGGAATGATATTACCTATTTACACTCATTTGGCAGCTTTCCTAACCACTTTGATTTCAATCTCTAGTAACATGCTCACAGGACAAAAATGCATCTAATATGACACTACTATTACACACAGTTCACCTGTTCAAGTGAGTAACCTGAGGACTTCCAACACAGCCTGAATCATATTACGAGGGTTTGGGGGCATCTTCTCTAAGACATTCAACTATGTCTTATTTATGAAATGCCTACATTCTTAAATCCTCTTTTATTGGACTAACATCATTGTGTGCAGATCCAACATTTGAGCACTCACTCACCAAGTTACTGCCATACTTGGTACAGCTGCACTTGGGAAACATGCAAGAAATACTAAAAACTCCCCTAAAAGATATACAGTCACCTCCCTCAGAACCACAGCACCCAGAAGCCTAAAGAGAAGGCAACATTTTCCTTTAATTCTCAAGTTCTCAACTGGCATTTCATAAAGAACTTCTAAAGACCGCAAAAGGCATCTCAGGAAAGGAAGCTCACAGTTGGTTGACTTAAGTTCACTATACAAATGTTCTGCATTTCCAATAAGAAATAACTTGGGCAGTTACAAGGAAGAAGAGGCTGAAAACCACTGAGTGCACTTCTCTAAACTTGGAACATGAAGTAAAAGAAAGTGGTCACTGCAACTTAGCAGATGAAGAATTGCAGATAAATAACCCCTCTTCTGGTAGTAACCTCTTTTCATCAGTTCATGGAAACTGAAGTAGAATTCCCCAAGTCACTTGTGCACTATAGTACATGTTCTGCAGAGACTGCTGAGGTATCCTCCCAAAACAAGCATCAGAACTGAATGCCAAAGTTATGAAATAATTACTGCTCTGTGAATTTGAGCGGCTACTTGCAGCTCTACAGATTTATAAACAGGAAGTGTGAAGCTATGCATTCATACCTGCTTTAATCATATGACAGAGCCCTAAAGCCATCAAATACTGGCTGACAAAGCAAGTCTCACTGTATAATCTAGACTGTCTCAACACTGGATCCAATTCATTCTGATAGCTAAAAAAACACCCAAAAAAACCCCAAACCACCATGCCACAAGGCTGAGAAAAATCTGGGCATTTTCGTCACATGAATCTGAAAACTCAAAGCTCCTTAAACAGAACTACCTAGGATTATGCCCCTAGAAAACAACATATCTTGAAGAACATTCACCTACCTATAGTGCTCAAGAACTCTTTCAGAAATGAGAGAAAAGAACTGAGAACAATTGCCTTTGTGGGACACAGAAAGCAGAGAAAAAACTTGTGGAATGGTTCCCTCATCATTTTTCCTAAATATGCATCTGGGATTTAAGAAGTTAAATTCATCGTCTGGAGTAATAAACACCAGTCTTCTGTGGGCTCAAGGGCTGAGTCCCTGGATTTTGTCACCAGGTTGAGATCAAGACAACCTCGAATAGATGATTATATATATCCGTACAAGTTCTCTAGCATCCTGTTGTCAGATTTATTATATCTCTACACTTGAGGATGTTAATGATCAGACACCAAGTATATATCCCTTGATGTAAATAAAACAAATGTAGCTATTTTTTAAATTCAATCAAGAAACAAAAGATTATCCTCCGCAAAATTTATCCTCTACCCATCACGTAACACTACTTACTGTACAAACTAACACTTTCATGGATTAAAGCAGGTTTTCATTGCTTTGACAGGCTTGTTGTTTACCAGCTGACAGTTGTATCTCCAATTCCGATGCACACACAGGAAAGAAAACTGCCTTTAAAAATTACTGTTTCGTGACCTCCCCAGAGGCAAAGCCTCTGAAATTGATACACCTGCAGGTTTTTCCTCAATATTACCTGGCATTTTAATCGCATGCACATTTCTGATAGACAGCACTATCTTTCCTGTTCCTTCCTCCCCACCCCCCCTTTTCTAAGAGATCATTGTGCACAAAACAAAACAAAATGACACGGATCTATCAGCAGCCACTCATTTCTCCAAACAGTCTACTCACTGGCCACGCTGACGTTGAGGCAGTTCCCCCTTCTTCCAGCCCAACATACGTGCAACAAAGAAAATTTACCTTCCTTTAAGCAGAAGGAAAAGGCTGCCTTCCTCTTTGTCACGAGTTTGACAGATCCATGGTTATTCACTGACATTTATTTTGTTTAAGTGGTCATGTGACCAAATATTTAGCATACCTAAGCTGGAAATGGCCTGAGTTAGCATGACCTGCTAGCAGCGTTCACAGAAACTTTGACTATAGATTCTATAATTTCATCATTTTCAAGCGCCTTCATAACTTTATGCTCAGTCTACAATTACATTATGAAAGTTACTTAAGCACAACACACTAATAGTCACTGGAAAATACAGTCCCTAGGGATCTGCAATAAACTGGCCATCAATACCATGTAGCCATCTCTTTCCCGGGGAATCCTTACTGAAATATTCCATACACAGCACAGCATAGTGCAGGAGCTAATATAACAGCAATAGAATGTTCTTCCTTTTATCAAGTTTTATTGGCCCAAAGGCAGCTCTTTAAGGAACTAGGAGTCAAGGCTGCCAGCAGAACAAGTAAAAGATAAGGAAGACTTTAGAGCGCAACCTCCTTGGCATAACACAAGACCTAACGCTGGGCAAGTCTCAGGTAGTGCAAGCAGCCTGCCAGCCTGACAAACACAACGGTAGTAGAGGAGTCAGAAGTCAGAGGCATGTGTTGGAAAAGGCATCAAACCAAAAGGAATACCCACTGAGTGAGGGAAACCTGCCTGACGTGTGGCTCTGCCCTAGGAGGGAAGATGCTGTTGGACCTGAGGGCTAAGGAGGAAAAAAAAACCAAAGCAACAAAGCCAAGAGTCACATTACCAGTTTACGCTATCACAAACTTGGATTTGACAAAATAACCAATAATTATGCCCAGTTTGGAATGAAGCATTTCTGTTACTTCACTTATGACCCATCCATGAATTTCACCTCCTTACAAAGAAGTCATCCACAGAAGGAGATCTACAGGGTTGGGAAACGCTCTCACTGCAAGTTCAGAACCCGTACCTTTCCCATAGCAACAGGCAAAGCCGTGACTCTGGCTACTACTATAAATAAGATGTTATGAATATTGCCAAATTATGGTCAAGAGATGTCTAAAATAGCATCCCTTACTTTTCTACAAAGCCAGACGCAGATTTTACAGGGCACGGGGGGGAAAAAAGAGACTAAAAAGACTCAGTGTGACCTGCACTGGTGGACACAAGACAACTCCATCATGCCCATCCACTCGGCCACGTCATCCACAGTGCAGTCAGTCAGCTGTCTGTGCCAACCAGCAGGAGAAAAAAAAAGTAAAATTGCAGTACTATCTCATGCTCCAGGGTGAAAAAGGCCATTAACACTAGACTGCTCTCACATTTTCTTCTCCTTGAATAGAAGTTACATTTTAGCTACAGTTATTTATATTGTGAGACTTTAACCACAAAAACTCTCCTCATCTTCACAACCTTTGGTTACTCCCAAAATGTAACTGCAGCAAACAAAATTGCAGCGATTCACAACTTAGAAGTCAGCCTGATTTTCCAAAGCTTACAGAACCAGCAGCACTCACTGAATTTCTCCAAGTAGTCTGAACAACTGAAGTTAAAACTAGTGTCCCAAAAATATGAACATAGCATTCTGAATGATTACTACTTCTACCAGTATACTTAACCACTACTGATTACTTATGAAGAAATCACAGTCGAAGAATTTGTACAGTATCATCCAACATAAAACTTTCTTGGCATTTAGTGACCAGGACACAGTATTAGAGAAAACAGATCTGATTGTACTTAAATATATTTAGTTTTCTTTTGTTTAAATGCTCATCTGTTGTACCTATTTGCTATCTGGGTCCACAGAAATGCCCCAAGTACCAGCACGGTTCTGTGCAAGAATGGCCTAACAAGTAATGTTTTGATAACTAGACTGTTTTATACATACAATGATTCACTGGTTAAGTAAACTACATAGTTATTTAGCAAAACATCGATTTATATTAGAGAGCCTAAAACAACCTTTCTGTTCTCCTACAGAAAAACAGTATTAAATGCCTCATATGGATAGAATAACACCAAGGAAAATACTACATGTGCTGTGCAAGAAATAATTTTAAGTAACCTTAAAAGTTTAGTTGACATAAAAATAAGATTTTTTTTTTAAATTATGAAACGTGCAAATGAAGTTCTTAAATTTTGAAGCAGGGTAAGTTTAAATCTAACTTCAAAGCTAAAAACTTTTTTTTTTGCTTAATTATGAACTTTCTGATGTACCTCTTGATCAAATGAATGTATTTTCTACCAAAGAGCTTATTCCAAACGCTTCTTGTTACATTCAACTTCACATCTCTACTAAGCTACATTTATAACTCCAGCTCCTCTAAAAATACGTACACCAATGCTTTTAAAGACTTCCTATACTTTCACTAGAAGTGAAATTCTTGAAGGCTTTTACACTTAAGATCTGTAACGAAAGTGATTTTGGATCATGCATTTGTTTCTTCTGCTTGACAGTACGTTGCTCCATTTCCTACTTGACATGGCATCCCTCAGAGGCTCGACCATTTAAAAAAAATAGAAAATATTTAATAAAAATCCTATTTCTCATTAATTTGTTTCTCCTTCAACTAATGCTCAATGTTTCCTCCCAGTTTTCCCTTATTAATCACCACATGCTCCTCAGATTAAGTAGAAATAAAAAGGGCAGCCATCACTTGGTTTGAGTTTATAAATTTTACCAATGCTTTAAATATCAAACAGGTGAACTGCGTTAACATCTTGTGCTACACAACATTAACTCTCAACCGACCAACTACTATAAAAACTATCCTCTCTGTGAACCATTTGCTGTTGAAAATTACTGTCCCTCTTTGTCCTTGGACTTGGATATCAGTCCTAGAGCAAGGTAGCTGACAGGGTGTAGCTTGCCTGTCGCCTTGGAGCTCTGCAGCTGCAAGTATTCAGCGTTTAGCTTGTTTATATTTTCCCTTCGCTAGTTCGTCTTTAAATTCTCCAGGAGGAATCCAGGAACGGACTAAAGCAACAACGTATGTAACAAACCGCACAAGCTACATCCATCTTTCAACCCAGAGATGCAGATGTGTGCTCAAACAGTAAGTAAACATGAGGTTCAGGAGGTACGAGGAAGCCGTGAGCCGACAGGCACCGCGGGGAGAGGACCAGCACGGCGACTCCTGTCACATCGGGGGCGGCTGGATTTCCCCACGCCGTTCTCCAGGGCAGCTAAGGAGGGCCGGCAAGCGACCGGCAAAAGGCAAGGCCGAGGGCTGAGAAACAGCGTGAGGGTCTGGCGGCATCAGCGCCCGCCGGGTGCCTCTGCCCCCGCCGCCCTCCCCGCTCGGCTGCCGGCTGAGCGGCGGGAGCTGGACGGCACCGCCGAGGGCTGCCAAGGCGTGGAGGCGGCTAGGAGAGGAGGTCCTCCCTGCGGGTACTGCCCAGGCCCCATTATTAAGACAGGGGAGATAAATAAATAAATAAGGTGGGGGGGG
>VZTU01014543.1:400197-452002 GCA_013400835.1 Zapornia atra | reverse complement strand
CCGGCCGGGGGGAGGAGGCGGCCGCGCGCCCTCCCCGCCGCCACCTCCATGGCGGGTCACGTGAGGAGCCCGCACGGTGCGTCACGTGACGGGGGAGGGCGGTTACGGTCCGGCACCGCCACCCGCTCACACCCCCTCCCCCCGGCGCCTCCTACTGGACGCTGCGCGCGCGCGCCTCCCGCCACAGGGGAGCGGCCCGCGTCACGTGACGCGGTAGCGCACGCCTCCCACGCGCTGCCCGCCAAAGGCGCCGGCATGCGCTGCTCCCGCCTTCCTTCAGCGGCTGCCTGGAGCGGCGGCGGGGCCTTTCCGTTGACAGAGCCGGGGAGAGGGGCGAGAGGAGCAAGGCCACGGGGTACCGGGTAAAACGGCCCCTCGAGCACTGGCCCTGCGTCTGCACCCTGCGTGTCGGCCCTTCAGCCCCCCGTCATACCTCACAGGGGGCGGCAGCTCTCCTCAGACCCCTCTAAGTACTACTGCAAGCAGGGGGTGACAGGAGGAGGTTCCTGATCCGTTAAAAATGTCTTTCCAGGGGCTGAAATAGAAACACAGACTGAATTGAAAAGGATCAAAAAGATACCTCTGTCCTTTGCTGCTCTTGAGCATGTTTGCTTTCAGTATTCAGTCCAATACTTAGAACAGGAGGATTTCCCAAATGGCTTCGTTACAACATTAAGCCTGGTAACGCGCCCAGGGTCACTCCCGAGCAGAAAGTAAGGAGTTTGAAAGAAAACATTGATTTCCAAGGGCAGCTCATTCCAAGGATTGCTCCTGCACAGAAAGAAAAAAAAAACCAAACTAGCAGTTGCTAGTCATTCCCCACGTTACAGTTTCTGGTCTTACTGCAGCAGAGCTGGAGAAAGGTCATGCTGAAGTTCCTTTCTCGCTGATGTAAGTTCACTCCTGGGTATTTTTATAGCAAACATTCCAAACAAATTTCCTATCTGCTATGCAAAGCCAGGAATGCAATTTGCAGAGAAGCTAGCTTGAAGGCCAAATTTCTCCTCATGTAACACTACTCAAGTGCAAAGACACTACAAATGAATTAAGCTTTGTAAAGCCTCCTTACATTTTTTCCTGCTGCCATCTGAATTGTTTATTATCTCAGGATTGTGAGAAAGAATGTAATTATTACATTCAAGCATAAGATTTGCCATAAAAGATACTTTGCCTCCGTGGAATACAGACTACAGAGTTAAGGGGTGAGCTTAAGTGCTTTTTAAAAATATAAATAAAATAGTTGGGAATATAGTTCACCCATTTCTTCCATACTTACCTTTTAAAGTAGCTAGAAGCTCCCCTAAATCCTCCTAGTCCTATGCTACGTTTACATATCTCTTCTCAATACAGTCATTCTTCCAAGCAGCTTTCAACTTAGATACAATATAAACTCTTTAAAATATTTGAGAGAATAAATCTGACAAATGTGGCAACATGTCAATCAAAAGCATAACCTGGCAGTACTAGAAACAACTGGAGAAATCATTTTATCTTGTGATTAAGTGAAGTATTTCAACCCTTAACAATGGAGGAGACGTGGTTTAATTCCTCACTTCACTGTGGCATTCCTGTGTGACCTTACGCCTAGTAATAACCTTTTAATGTTTTGGTTTCTCCTCTGAATTTCAAAGATAACAATACATAGAGAGTCCCATTTCACTTGGAACAAGTTGCACTGGGACACAGCCAGACCCTGACTGGCAGAGCAGTTACAGAAAGCAATTAGATCAGGAAGCAACCACAATGGTGTTGTAAGACAGCTTCACGCCAATTTCTTCTAGCTTTCATGCTGATTTCTCCATAGCTATTTATCCTTGCCTCACCTCCCTTAAGTCTCTTACTTTTGGTAAGTTATATTATTAAACAGCAAGAACAAAACTCCAAGCAACATGGCACACCACAGAACTGACAGTGTGCTCCAGACACACCAAAGTGCAATGACAATTCCCATCCGATGCTACTGCAGCCACCCCAGTTTCTAACTGCTATTCTGCATCCGCCCAACTCCACGTTGCAATGTGGATGAATTACCCACATCCCTTTCTGTATATTTACAGAAACCCATCTCTCTCTTCAGCTTTCCAAAAACACTGACAAATTCAGCTCTTCTACAGTTGCCCCTCTGAAGTACATCATTCCACCAGTTCTTATCAGACTCCCTCTATGCCAGTTGCAGATAACATTTTCAAGTATGGATAACCAGCTTTTTATTCCATTTTCAGTTGAGGCCTCACCAGCACTTTGCAGAACTATTCCATTTTTATTGTCTATGTCCTGACAGAGCCTCTACTCGTATTGAAAACCCTGTTCTCAGGCTGCAGAGATTATTAAGGCAGTGTAGGGGCTTTTTAATGGCCATTAACTTGCTTGCCAAGTCATAAAAAAATGAAGGTAAGGTTCTAATTACAAGTCAGATGCTGCTACCAGCTTAGAGTCACAAACAGCCGAGTTGGTATTTGATGCAAACGAAGAAGCAGAAACATCTAGCAAAGAGGGCCTTCCTCTGGAGAAAGCAAAATGGATTTGGAATGATGGTTACCAATCCATGTTTTTAAAAATGCTCTTTCCAAAATGGTTGAAAATGTGTATTACATTAATGCTTGCAGCTTTTTGCAGCTAAGTTGTTTAGACTTGAACTGCTTTTCTATATGACACTTTAAAAAAATCCAAAACTAAAAGTGACATCTCTTTTGTGTTGCAGAGATGCAAATGATGTCTAAAGCAGTCAAATTTTCCTTGAAAAGTGCTTTAAAATCATTTACTTGACCCATTGTATGCATCATGGCTTGCACCAGATTTAATAACAAAGATATTCTAGATTGGAAAATCAGACTGGAGGCTTATGATGGCAGTGTCTTTGTTCAGATTAAATTAAGCATGTTCTCAAAGGCATTGAAGCAGGAACCTAGAGATAAGACATTGTATGCTAACCGTGGATTAGATCTGGCAGTAAGTTTTTAATGAAGCCTTATTGGGGACCATAAGGTTACAGATGTTCCTACTATTTAAATGTTATGTCAAAGGTAAATCAAATTAAGATACAGTGAATTTAGATTTCTATTAGATAATTGAGCTCCTGTCTTCTGGTGGAAAAGTGCTATATATGCAAATCTAACTCTAACTGGCCACATGTCCTTCTGATGCTGTGATCTATTTAATTATTCACCAGTCACACAAAGCAAATATCTTTAAGAGTCTTTGCATTATTGTCAAGTATGTTGAAAAATAGACATTTACTGTTGTGTGGAAGCTGCAGGTGGCTTGCAGAAATGTTGTCTTCTTGGCAGAGAAACTGCCAGCTAGGGAGGGTGGTTGGCAGACCATGAGACTACCAGAAATGGAGTGGGGGAAGAAAGCACACAGATTTCAGGCTGAAGTGGGCATCTCCTAAGGAGAAGGTGTTTTGAGGTGCTTTGAAAATGCCTGAACTCAAGAGATAAGCCAAGTAATTGTGGAACTGCTGCAATGAATGAAGAGCCATTCTGAGAATGGTACAAGTCCCTAAGATCTTTCCTGATTTAAAATTCACTAAGAGCAGAAACCAAAAATGCAAGTTCTAGGACCTGCTCTATTATTTACCTCTAAATCTCTGCCTCTCTTTCCCCAGAAGCTGTCTCCCCACCCTGCGATATTATTAATTTTGATGTATGCAAACTACTTCAAAACCTATAAATGCATTACACTATTCTGTGTAAATGCTGCACCCTGTCCTCCAGAATAGTTGCAATCCTGATGTTGGGAATGATATAAAGACACAAAACATTAGGCTAACTCTAATATTTCAATACTGGAAAGTAAGGCTGAAGGTGTTTTCATCACAAAGATAAAAGCTTCCAGAAACCTCAATCTAAAGCTGAAACTGCCATAGTGTTCTATAGAAACTGACGGCCCAGCAGACAAAAAAAATCCACACACATCCCCCTCCCCCAAAAAAAAACCCAAAACCCAACCACACAAAGGGATGAGGAATCGATAGAATAATAGGAAAACTCACGTCAAAGGCCTAGGTCAAGAACAGCAAAAGGAATCTTCAATTTTGGATTCCCACAGAATAGTAATCCGTAGCACCAGAGATTCTCTGACTTTCTATATTGCATAAGTATTTCCTTATAATTATTACTTGAAATATTTTTGTAAAGTAGCTTCATATTATGAATATGGGTTATTTACAAAGAGGAGAATCATGCTAAACCTTGCTCTGGGATGGATCAGCTTTAAGAATTTGTGTTAGGAACCCAGTAAGGGAGTTTTCTGAGGTTTTAATACTCCAGCAACTGAACTGCTGATCATCAAAATCAAATTTGTGACGAGAATACATGACCATTGTGAATGCTCAGTCATGTGGGGCTTAAATTTTTTCAAAGGTCAGCATTTCAGTCTTCTCTCTGTTTAAGAAACCCTTCCTTGTCTGTCCTGATCTAATCCAAGCAACTAGAGCCAGAGAAGGGAAGCCCCCCCGGCATTTAAACTTACTAAAACTAATTATTTCATTAAATAAAAAACCCTAAACCCAAGCAGAACCACAGTCCTGCAGGAGAACCATGTGGAAAAGTTTGTTTTCTCAAAAGGTCACAGAGCAGAAACGTAAGGGTGGAAACTTGTAATTGCATTTCATGGATTGTGGCCAGACGAGCCCTACTCACTGCACAAGGATTTATTCTATTAAGACATCTATGGGCTTTTGAAGCGTAGATCCCAACCAAGACGGACATGGCTAACAGAACTATCTTCGCCCTCCAGACTGGAACGAAGCTTGGTAGAGGACCGAGAGAGATGATTATCATCTATAATTTGCGTTTATCACCACCAGCGAGGGTTTGAGACACACTGTGCTGGGCACTGCCCAAACACAGGACTTTTACCCCTTCCTGCTTCACAGAGAGAACAGCAAAGCACATCTCAAACATTTGGCAAGAGCAGAAGGTGGGAGAGGTATCGAGGTGCAGTAAGAGTATGCATTCACTCTAGGCCTGCAGTGATGATAACTGATGTTTCCGTATCTTTCCCATTAGAATGGATGGATGAATGAGAGAAATACCTTGCATCATTATCTGCCAATTTAATTCTGATGTTATCGGAGGGAGAGGGGAAAATACAAAAGGCTTCCTCAAAGAACAACAGGACCACACATGCAATTTGCAGCTTGTATCACATCCCACGTTTTCTAGGAACGAGTGGTTTAGAAGAGTAGGCAGAGGGTGACAGTCGCTACAGATTAATAAGAACCAGGAAAAAGAAAAGGAAAGGAACAGATTCTTACCACGACCATCCTATGTCACATCATAGTAAGCTGTATTCCACACTATCATCAGCATGAACTCTGTGGCACAATAGAGCAGGGGAAAAGGCCATGGCTTTAATGGTCAAAGCTGAATTAAGAAAACAACAACAAAACCCACACAAACCAAACATGAAAAAACCCTTAGAAGTAATACCTAGGTGAATTACAGAATTCAGTTTTAACAAGCTCGCTGTCACTAGCATCAGCAGATAAGAAAATGAAGCCTTAATATTATCTTCTCTTTCAGGAAGCCCCACCCTATGCTCAATCAATTCTGTGTTTATGTTTTTAACCACAAATCCTGCAAACCCAGTAATCATCCCCCTGGTTGCAAGGATGTGTTAATGAACGCGGTGGTCACCAGCGTTGCATAGCCAGGAGACTTGCAGGGTTGAGATGATGTGGGTTTTCCCCCCTTACTTGCAGTATGAGGGCACTTTTTACACCTGCACTGCTGGGAAGCAGGGATCTACAGCACAGCTCTCTACAGTGTGGAGGTGACAGCTCCTGCTACGCAGGCAAGAGCAACAGGACACCTATGGTGTACACCCACGCATGGCAAATACCATACCTGTATATCAGGTTGTAGCAGATGCGGGAAGATGGGATTGAACAGCAGCTCCCAGTTCTCTCCAGGAAGAGAGACAGCAAGGGAAGTGGAATGATTCCCACAGACCTTATTTGGGCTGTGGGCTACCCCTGTTGAACTTTGACACCCCTTTATAAGAGGGTTAAATAAATATTTTTGCTGAGCCACTTCCCTCTGGTTGTTTTTGTTCAGGGAGTTTAGGCCACTCAGAATTGCTGCTCATATAACTACTGAGTACATAATTTCAGCTTACATTATTAATAGTGTTATCTATACAACCAAAGAAACGAGGCACATCACCCACAGTGTGTAAGCGATCCCCCACTTTTAAAGCAGTTGCCTTTGAAATACACAGAAAACTATAACACACCCTCCATCCTTGGTGTTCTTTTAAGTACAGCTTCCCTGTGTGTGGAAGGGCAACACAATCACACTTAAGGCCCACAAAGAACAGTAAAACACCTTTTTATCGTGGGAGACTTTGCTGACATTCCTCCAACCTAGCAGAAACACAGTGCCACAACTAATGAGAGTCATAAGGCAAGTAAAACATTAGAAACTTATGAATATCACATCCTTCCTGGTTTTCTATCAACCTGCTTGATTATGCTGTATTCAGGAGAAAGTGTGATAAAATTAATCAGCCTGCTGGAGTGAACACTAAAGGAACAGATGAGTGTTGGTAAAGCTATTGCTAGCATTGCAAAAGAAAAACTGTGACCAAAAAAAAGCAGACCTAAATCCAGGGGCATGTCATTAAGAAAGTGAGACATGCTATGATTTATCAACATAACAAAACCTGATGGGAACATAGATCTCCCATTTCAAAGTGTTGTCTGTGAGTCGATTAAGAGTCATCAATAAACAATAGGAAAAGAAATATGTTTGATAAATTCTATGCTCTCTTGTAGACAGGAAACCACTGTGTCATTGGAATGGAAGTAAGGATTTCTCTGCAGTTCCATCCTCAGCAGCAAAACCCAGCAGAAAGCACTGTGTCAAGAGGAAGTGCAAATAATTAACAGAAGATCAAATTAAAGGAGCGGCTTTGTGAGAAGTGACTGTTTACTCCGTTTCAGAACAGTTGAAGGAGGATGCCCGCATGGCCCCCAGAGTGCAACAGCAAATCGGGTGCACAGCAGGCAGCGGCTTACCACTGTGGCACAACAGGGCAACCTTCCCTTTCAAAGCAAAGGGCTGCTTTCTTCCTGGCTCAACAGCTGCTGCACACAGGGCCTCCAACATCTTAGCAGTTTGACTGTTGTGTATAGGAAGAGCAATACCAAAGCATAAAACATGTAACAACCACATGAAGGTTTTGCCAGCAGCTGGTACAATGGGAAGCTCATCTCAAAACAGCAGGACAGTGGAGTAAAACAAAAACCATGGAACCACTATCATCATGTCATTGGCACATCCTTGCACTTCCCTTAATTTCGTTTCAGATCTTGGAAGGGAAGGCTGAAGCATCTTATTTGCTAATTAAGGTTTCACATGATTCAGATACTGAACAAGCAGAGGACATCCTCAAATACTTAAACCTGCCAGGCTTCACGACCTTGCCAACTTCCTGATGTCTCAGTTCAGTGCTTTCACAACACAGAACAACTCAGGACAACTGCATATACAAATATGTCTGTGCATGAACACACTTTAATGCTGGTATGCACACACTGCCACTGATCATGATCCAAGAGTTACACCTCCCTGTCTGAGTCAAGGATGCTCCAGACACCCTATAGACAGATAAAAGAAAAAAAGACATTGCAATCTCAGACCTCTATTTATAGTGTGAAACAGCTAATGATAGTCATTAAGGATTTTAAAAGTTCTTTACCAAGTGGCATTATCTGAGATAGCATCATGCCTATAATCTGTCCAGAGTCAGTGAAGAACTGCTGATCAACAAACCTATGAAAAGTCTGACAGCTTGCCATCTGCTCAGGCTCCTAGATCACACCTCATTCCCCTAAAACCAGCAACTACTCACAACAGGATGCAGATGACCAGATTATTTAGCTGTCACTTCAGCTGAACACACAGTGGCTGTTGATGTGTTACAGTGGACTCTAAAAACCAAACACATGTCACTGCTGGACAAATAGGTCCTTTAGCATCACACCCGGCCTTTTCTGTGGCTTCACTGTACCTAAGCAACAAGGGAAAGCATTAGGAATTAAAGTTTTACCTAATATATTAAGTATTTGCATGTGGTTTATTATATAAAGCATACCGATAAATGATCCATAAAAGCCTTTGGCACTCATTCCCCTTTGATTAGAAGCCCAGCTACGCCTAGATGAGCTTTTGACCTAGCAGCTCCTTTAGTGACTGTAATAAAAATTAGGCCTGGAATATTGAGTAGATTCTTGAGCAGATTTCCTAATAATAGAAGGTAAATTCAGAGTAGCTGGAGGTTGCCAAATTGTTGCAGGTTGAAAAAGAAAATTGGTACATTCAAGGAAGGGAGCAATTTGAAGTTGTTATAAAGCACTTGGACACCACAATGACAGGCAAGAGTTTCTCCTCTCGTTTGTCTTATCACTTCACAGCCATTTCTTCCACTTTCAGGTAGTTTCAATTTATCTTTCCATTTTTACCCACAGTTAACTAACAGCTTTCTAGTAGAGATTCTGCTGGCTTTAGTGATGAGGTCCCAGCTGCGCATCCCTGCAAGCTGGTGCATCTATGACCTTGAAGTTTTCCATATAGTCAAGCAAAAACCACTTTTAAACAGTGTTTCCTATCCCCTAAGGAGCATCTCAATTTTCAGCATTAAATATCTATCGCTTTACAGCATACAAAGTGTGGTGGAACCAGCTAATACCAACAAGAGTCACTCCCCTCACAGCCTATACCCTGTTACCGCACAAGTAAGAGCTTATCCATTTCCCTGAAGTCAGCCCAGGGAGCTCTATTTTTCCTTGCTCCTCTGCAGGAATATTAAAGCAGAATGAGAATGAAGATAGCTGTTAATTCTGTGTCACGGCTAGGAAACCGAAGGTCTTCAGATCACACTTTCCCCTCAGTCTTTAATTGCAAAATTATACTTCAAGATTTGACATGAGCTTCTCACCTCCCTATTTTCAAGGTTCTTGCAAGCAAACCCAGAAAAAAAACCTACTTTTTTTCTCTTTATCTGCAGAGCCTGCACAATGCTTTAATTTCAAATAGGTGAAATACTGCTAATTGCTAGCATATTCTAACAGTCCTTGCAATTTTACAGAGAGCTATGTCAAACTAAACCAAATTATAGGTCAGAATGTGCCAGTCTTTTCATCATTATCACTAATTTCCTTTGTGGTTTATGCCCCCCTCCCCAAACACATGTCTTACCAGGTTCTTTGAGCCTCTGGCTAGCATTGCTCAGCCACTCTATAATTATTCACCACACTAGATCCAGCAACAAGACATTCACAGCATGTTCTTCTCACTTTTTGTTTAAGCATTAGGTACAACTGCAGATAATAGAAAATTTAGATTTTTGAGGCAGGAGACAGGAATTTGGGTAAAAGCAGACAACTAATAGAACTTTTTTGCTAAAAAAAAAAAGAGGGGTAAAAAAGGATTCTTGAGCAGCCTTAATGGGGTAAACACTAATCTAGACTCTAGAATACTCCCACTTCTAGATATGATGCTTAACCCATTCCTAATTTCATATTAAAATAATTAGAATGTTCCCTAAACACATTAGACATGTGATCCTTTTCCAGACCCCACACTTTTTGCCTTTGCCATCAGACCTACATTAACTCAGCAGTGCTTTGACCAGAGGTGTCCTCAGACCCTTGCCTGACATCAAGTCCCTCAGCCTCACCTTCTCCTTCCCCCTGATGAGACTCCACCTTCTAAGATAGAAACTCACACCCTGCATCTGCATAGCACCTAGCATCACAGGCTCTTACCACCCAGAGTCCCAGCTGTGAATTATACAAACAATAAATCATTAAAACCCATTTTTTTTCCTGCAGATTAATGTTATATAAGTTATGCCTGCCATAAAAATATAAACAGCGTGAAATGCACCTCTCTGCATTCCAGTGTGTTGTGGAAGATCATAAAAGCACTTAATATATTATTTAAGCCAGTTAAGCTAGATAGCACAACTGCTGTAATTAGCAACTATTCTCCAAATCCCCATATGCCAGACAAAGGATCATGTTTAGCATTTCCAGGCTGGTAGGAGAGAATCCAAACACTGCAGAAATTAAGTGGCATGAACTGCCTTTCTTTTCTTTTTAATTATTTTTTATTTTTCTTCTGCCTACCCTAGCAGAGCCTACGTTTCACTACGGTTGCTGCACTGCACTCTTAATAGAAGAGACAAGCGCAGCACATAAATAAGGATGGCTTTTTTGGGGGTTTATTATTTTAAGCATATCAGGGCGTTCAATGTCTTAAGAAAGAGAAATGAAGCCACTTCTTTTGATAGTTACAATCTGTAGGCTGGAGGGGAATTTCCTTGCCTTTTTTTTTTTAATAATAAGCCCAAAATGAATGAAAAAATACCCCCAAACCTGACTTCCTCTGGAAAATCCATGAACTGAGCATTAAGTGGAAATTTAAAAATATTACAAGCCCTATCCACACTCTTTGCATACAGGGTCAGGCACGGGGCAGCGTGAGGTGAGGCACAAGTATGGGGCTGGGAGAGAGTCAGGAAATTCAGGGTAGGATGTATATAGCTACGGCATCAGTGACAGCGGAGGGATGAGACAGGAATACTACTGACAGACTGAACTTTGTTACCTCTTGCAACCCTGGCACACATCACATGCCCAGAAGCCTCATCACACTGTGTGCCAGCAGGCAGCCAGCCCAGCAGTACCAATTGCACGAGGAACCACAGCCAGCCCAACACTCCTGTGCAAAGAACAAGATCACTAGAGGTAGATATCAAAATCTTCTAAAGGAGCAGGGAAAGAAGAGAGAGATTTAAGAGCCTCTGCTATAAAGGGAGGCTTTGAAATTGAGGGTGCCATGAGTCAGAGAGGAGACAGACCTGATGCACTCCTGGCACTGAGCCCCAGCTGCTCCAGCCAGTTGTTATTTTCCATCCCCTTCGTACATACAGATACGACACAGCAAAAGTTTTTCCCCGGTGAGCTGTTCAGAGAAAAACCTCAAGACTGGGAACAAAAAGAAAAAAAACAGGACAGGAGAACCCCTTCTGGTGGCCTGAACATTTCATTTCTCTATTGCAGAGACAGGAAAATCCCTTTTTTATTCCTCTACAGTTTTTATTATTTTATGAGTTATTATTTTCTTCCTCTCTTTGCAATAGAGAGGAAATCACCTCATGGAAGAGCAGCTTTGTGAGGAGGGCTTGCAGCATGCCCTGGGCAGAGCTGTGACCATGGGATACAGGGCACACAGAGGGAGATCACAAGATCCTCACTTCATCTCCCCAGCACAGAGCTGCGTGAAAGCAGGCCAACACTTTGCTCTCTGAACGAGCAGGGGCTTTCCCAGGAGTTCAGATTCTTCATATGTAACTGCAAAAAGTTCTCCCTGAAGGCATCCTTGTCTCAATAGGCATTTCTCTACCAGGTTGTCTCTTTCCCTCTCTGCTTCAGGCTGTCTTCTTCCACATTGAGACTAGGAGAGCTCTTTTTCCGGCTCCCAGAGTACCTAGGTTTCCAACCTGGTTATGCCCACCTTTCTCCCTTGCTATCGAGTACAAGCCCTCTGCTCCCTCCCAATCAGTGCTGAGCTCTCCCTCATTTCTATTTTTTACTCCGTCCCTCTACAGTGTGGGCTCCTCTCAGGTTTATACACGTGGTGCTTCTGCACATTTTGCTAATCCCACGCAAACCCCTGCCTCGTTGTCCAGGCAGAGCTGACCTTCTGGCAGAGGCATACCATTCCCACCATTTTCCAGACTGCTCCTATTTGTTACTTAGAGGGTGAGCAGATTTCTTAGGGAGAGGGAACAAGGCAGATAGCACCTGCCATAGATTTTATTACATAATCCAAGAGATTAACAAGAGAAGTTAAATTATTTTCAGTATTAGCAGATACCAAACTTATTCTAGAGTCTATTTTACAAGCAGTGGTGAAGGGATGGGTTTATTAACATCTCATTAACAATATCTTTTTCAGTTTGTATAAAAATCTGAAAACTTAGAAGCACAACAAGGAGGAAAGCCTTTAACTATCTGCTTACTCGCAGACTGCAAGTTGCAAAGCATGGAGGAAGCTGATAATGCTCTTTCAGTTCCTGGGGACTTCAAGCAGCTTAAAAATTAGATATATGACATTAGAAAATGCCATTAATAAGCTCAGTAACAGCTGGCTGAAAAGATAGACAAACATCTACAAAACTGTTGAAGCATAAAGTAGTGTAGGAATACACCTACGAAACATCTATCAACATACATGTCCAGCTTGTGAGGTCAGTCACCAGCAGCTTGGGGCACTGTGGAAGATTTGGCTAGCTGTGTCTTCTGCCTGGAAATACTGGAACACACCTCAGCAGATTTTACAAGTGGATAAAGGAGATGCAGATATATTTATGGCTCCTATACATCACTGGTCACAAATCGTGTTTGGGTTCTTTACCACATTCATTCAAACGAGTGATTAAATGAGCAACTCCCAGCACTTATCATAAGAAAGGAACTCCTGTGGTACATTAAAATGCCTCTAATAACACCACACAGAAACAACACCAAGACCCAAATTCTTTCAGATCTCCTAATACCAGATTTACTAACTTGAGCTATATTTATTGGTGTGCAACTGCAGGGAGAAGATGGGTTTCCAGTTGGCTGTGAGAGTTATCATCCTTAAGCACCAGGAAAGAAATTTCCAGATCAAATTAGCAAAGCCTCCGCCCCTGCAGCACCAGCAGTTGCGCCATCAAATGAAGCATTTGTCACCCTCCCAGCAGGAATAGGTTACTGAAAAGCAATCCATGGTCCAATTCCTATTTAACATTCTATCACAACACACCTGGCAGTGCCCTTTGGTTTTAGTGTTTAACTAAACCACCTGTACAGACAGTTGTTTTAAGTATAATGTAAAACACGTATATATTTATCTGCCTTTATCAGCCTTCCTTCCCTGTGACCTACCAGTAAATAAATATTGCATCAGTCGCCTGCGTATATTATATGCAACCTGACTCATCGCATCACACGTGACCTTCATGCTAAATCTGCCTAAACCAGCAAATAACAACCAGCAGCATGAACAGAGCATCTTTGCAGCTGTTTCTCTTCTGGCTACGTGCCTATTGTTGCACTGGAAGAGGTGCTGTACTAGAGAAGTTGGTTAAAGTTTGCACTCCCGCAGCTCCTGGAAGACCAAAGACACTCAAATAGTAGAAATTAATAATCACAAAAGAGCTGTCAGGGGAAAAGGGAAAGTTACAGTGCAGTGTTTTACTGGAGCTTGGGCTCCTTTCCCTTCACAGGAAGAAATAGGAGATGCATCATCTGTTTGTAGTCCTGACTTCTCCCCATCCAATTAGAACTTTGTGTCAAAGGGCTCCTGACCTTAAACAGGCAATATAATCCCACAGATTTACATAGATGTGGTCAGGATTATGCCATCTCTCAATACAACAGGCTGCAGAGTGGGAAGTAACGTTGTCTACCAGAAAGGCAGGGGGGAGGGATATAACCAGATACTTGGGAGGATTCAGAGGCACATCTCATGCCTAGTTGCACAGGAGTTGACTTGCACACAAGACCTTAGACGATGAACAGAAATAACTGAAATCTGACTCAGTGCTACCACAGAAATTCAAGAGATGGGGAAGGTTTATAGCTTCAAGTGGTCAGAGCACAGATTTGAATGTTACTGCACAGTTCAACAATGAGAATTTTGCAGCCTCAGCTGTCTGTTCTCCTGCTCTGCCACTGTACTAAGGAACACCATAGAGGACTACAGAGATCACTGCTGCACTGCAAACCAGGGTAATGGACAGCACCTAAATAACAGCAAGATCCTCAGATGAACTCGGGCCAGGGAAGTCCATCTTTACCTCCTGCTTGTGTATTTATGGCTTTGGCTGAGCTCCGAGTGCAGCACACACGGAACGGTGCAAGAACAAAGACTAGGATTTTTCAAGGGGAACTCAAGGCCTTCTCCATCTTCAGTGGAGTGTACACACGATAAGCCAAGAGAACCTCTCCATACTGTAGTCACGCGCTCCATGGAAGCCATAACCTCACAAGGACACAGATACAGCCATGCAAATATGTACTATGCCTATGCTAACAGTCATCCTATGTCCCTAGGGCTCCTGAATGGCTTTTAATCTAGCTGCTAAGGCTGCTAAGTTTGTGCTGAGGCAGGTTCGTTTCTCTTGTGCCGTAGCAGTGTCTCCTGTTAGCCGGGAACACAGCACCCTTCGATAGCCTGACTTGAGAGGTGTGGACATAACCTAGCAGCTTCTTGGTTTAAACCTCTGGAGGTGAAAAGGAGAGGAGCTGCCTGCCACACCAGGGACAGATGTCACAACTACAGGCAGCAAGAGGACAGTTGGCAACAGGCATTGAGAGACCAGCTGCATTTTCAACATCCCTTTCAACCAAACCACCTCTAACACAATCCTCAGAGCAACCAGGCCGAAGCTGGCCTAGATCTGCTTATCCATGTGCTATCACCATTGCCTCATTCCGCATCGCTTACCTTGTATTAAATCATATACAACATAGCATAAAATCCCAGTATAGGCTAAACAAGTCTTTGCATCTGCTCGGCACCAGCCTGTACAAGGCTTCTGCATCAGAGAGCTGACTGCAAAATTTCAGACGTGGGGGGGCAGAAAGCAGACACAGGAGGGAAAATGCCACAGACCCCTTAAGGGGAGGGCTTATCTTCATGGATTTTTGACATTATTAGCTTCAGTCACAGGGAAAGGCCAAACTTCCTGCAGACAGCCTGCGAACGAGACGAGAACCCATCTCTGCTTCGAGACTCACCAACAGACACTCTCTGGGCTACTACCTGCACCAGGCCTGTGGCTCAGTGGGTGCTCAGCAACACTGGTTGCACAGAGAAATGCTTGACCAAAAGCATCCAAACTTCTGCCAAGAGCAGTGCCAGTCCCTCCACACAGCCATGCCCGGGGAGACCTTGGAGAGAGGGTGGCCTTTGTACAGCCCTGGAAATCACTGGGGTGCCAGAAGCGACCTGGCACAGGGGCCCAGCCAAACGCAGCTGCAGCAATTGCACTGATTGTCCAAGGGACAGAACAATTGCACTTGTCTGACCAGTCAGGGCATGACGGGAGCCTGACACTTTTTTCTTTGTGAAAGCATCTTGCCTTGAAGTAAATTTCCTAAACAAAGGCCCTTTAAGTCCAAGTCTTCCCAGACTTCTTCCTGGCAAGTACAATTTATTCTTTCTAAAACCGAGAGCTTTAAAAAAGAGATGTTACCCAGGAGAGTGAGATCTTGCTACAGTTGGCTTTCACCACCATCTGTGAAGGAGGTAACTCTGAATTTCCATTACACTGTGATGGGAATTAAGGTCTCAACTCCAAGCAGCTCTGAAAAACACCTAGGCTGCAGCTCAAGATCCCTTTTCATGGTTGAACCTCTGATCCCCATCATACAGGGCTGCCTTTGTTATGGACATCATCCCCAGCCCCATGCGAGCCAGGCTCTCTGGCCTCACCCCACCATGGCTCAGCATGTCCCATGGGAACTGGATAAAGGCCCACCTATGAACTTCTTGGTGCACAAGCCATAGAGGAAAACTGTGACTGATCACACCAGGAGCTGCACCCACTCTCAGATAGCCACAGTGGCACACAGAGCCACGTGTGACTCAGAGCTGCACTTTGCACCACCTTCAGAGGCCAAAATAACCCTGGCTAACACAGTTACAGGTGCTGGAATCACTGCAGGTGCAAAACCAGTTCCAACCAAGAGCCCCAGAGACTCTCCCTAGCTCTTCCAGATGCAAACAAAAGCAAGGGACATTTCCCGCCCATCACCCACAGGAGCTGCTGACAGCACTGAACATCATGGCCAACACCAGCAAGGGGAAAATCCAGAGGGTTTCTTTAAAACCACAAGTCAATGGCAAAACTGATGGGGAGAGGCGATTCTGCCCCAGAGGGTCACAGTGGGGCTGGAGGGTCCCAACAGCCTCCACAGTTGGCTGAACTCTGAACCGGTGTCTGGGCAACCCGGTTGCCTTGGTCACCCCAGCACACTGTGGTCCAAACACAGCTCTGTGGCAGTTTTCCCTTCATACCTGGTGTGAGTGATTTCTTGAGGAACGGAGAAGGTGTCTGTGTCCCATGGAGGGGACAGGCTGTAAGGATGCAGTGGATGGAGGGACAGGCTGTAAGGATGCAGTGGATGGAGACAGAGCGAGAGACAGCAATATGGATGGCACAGCCAACCAGGTGAGCGTGGACAGGGAGATCAGCACGTAGTGAGGGCAAAGTCCAGCTTTGGATTCACCTCCAAGATGTGATTCGGGATCAAACTCAGAGAAGGAATACTCCTGCAGAGCATGTTGGAGAGGAAAGGACTCCTCTTCCTACACACTCGGGTTTGGTTTAAGGCAACAGAAGCTTGTGTTTAAGGCAGTTATGTAAGTGTCGCTTCCCAAAGAGAAGCGAAGGAGTTACCTATGGAAATGTTGACACAAGGAAAACAACTAGTGCCCTTTGCAAGAGAAAATATCCCCCTCCATGGGCCCAGGAGACACAAGAGCAGCAGCTCAGGATTTGGTTTGGTTTCCAATCTGGCTTGGCAGCAGGTCAGCCACGGTACCTTCGCAATCAGTCACACCTGCAGACAGAGCAACATGCTGGTACAATGAGCCTATTGTAACCACTATTTCCACTTAACAAGTGGCTGCCAGCCCATATTTGATTAATGCCATTAGGAACGAGTGACCATTGTTTACCCTGTAATTTATTAGGGGTAGGATTTCTGAAAGGGACTTCAAGTAGGCACCTGATTCTTACAGACTTTTTCATTATAGCTCGATACCTGGCTTCTTGAAGTGCCTCTGAAAATCCAACCTGAAATGATTTGGTAGGAAGATAAATGCTTCTGAGCTTTAAGACGTGGTTTTTCCTTGGCATGTTTTTAAAGGAAGGATGCAAGATTTGCACAAGCTGGAAAACTAACCTATGGCTTTGGCAATTTGTAGCCCACAGATGAGGCTCTGGCTGGTACAGCGATGGAGGCAGCTTCTGCAACGGGAAGTGAGAGTGCTCCACCATGCAAGACCCTGCTCATCTGCTCTGCAGACGGCCTCGATCATGACACCTTTAAAATTGTGAGATACTGAGTAGAGTGGGGTAATAGGAAAAGCCAGCAGCACCTCAGGTTCTCAAGAAAGGGAGCAGATAAAACCCAGGCGTTGGGTTGAGGGAGGGAAAAAAGCAGGACAGGACATTTCATTCTGCAGCTGTCTGCCATGTCTGAAAGCGTTTAACCTCATCATTGTTTTCCAGTCACCTGGACGTTGCACTTTTGCTTTTAAAGAAAACAAAACAAACCACAAAACCATAAAAACCCCAGAACAGCAACAACAAATTAATCACATCTCACATACGCTGTTGTGTTGTCTGAAACAAGCCAGCTGCGCTATCATTTCATGTGACTCCCTTGGCTACGATGCTTTGGGTCCCCTGCACCATACAGACCACAGCCAGAGATCCATCTCACACCATCCTGCTCTACCAGAGAATATGACCGTCCTGTTCCTGGCGCATCGCAGCACAACCACACACAACCACACGCAGCCCCGGTCACAGCCCGTGCACACAGCAGATAAACAAGCTGGCAGGCAGGAGGGAGGGCATCCAGACACAGAGTTTGCTCCCCTGTCACATGCAAATGTTTGCAACACATCCCAGGTCTGGCCACAGGAAGAAGTTGCATGAGAAAAGGAGTAAAGAAGTTCCCTTCCCCCTGCCTCCACAACAGCAGCTGGTTTGTAGCCTGAAATTTAGACTTTTTTACCTTTCAAGGTTAAAAAGGAATTCCCAGACATGGAAACCCCCCAATTCCCTTCCCAGGTCACCTCTGATGTGCTTTGCCCAGGGTGTAGCAAACCTCAGGATGTGCAGAAACGCCTCCTGCAGAGCATTGGGTGCACCTGACATAGGTCCTGCTGAAATCCCATGTCAGCTCTCCTATGTCTGCACACACCAAAACACAGCACTCAGTCAGGGCTTTCCCAACCACCATTTAATCAGTTTCTTTAGTGAAAGGGAATGCCTGAAACTGAAATTATTCTCTACAGTGCAAGGAACTTTTCAGACCCTTTAAGAAGTCACTTCGGAAACTGAATTTGGCACAGGACCTCCCCACCAAGAAGAGACTGAAGTACATGAAGGAAACTCTGAGTGTCATTGGGGAGCGCATCGATCTGTTCCTCCAGCAGTACTGCAAGGCCTCAGAAGTCAAGCTCTGGCACAAGTAAGGGCTTCTTCTTACTGGCACCAGTGGTACTGCACCATGATGTGCCAGCACGACGGGCTCCAGCCCCTGCTGCTCCCAGTGGGTGCTTCAACATATACTTTGGCCCAGCATTCCCAGGCACTGGAAGGGAGGTTGGATGTCAGCAGCAGACTTGTATAGCTGGCTGTAACCACTGCCTGCTCACACATTCTGTGGGTCATTTCATCAGGGACATACAGCACTTAGTCCTGCACAGGACAAGGCCAATTTTGATACACTGTCCATCAGGAACATCCCTTTGCAAGGAAAGGGGCTCCAATGTGGCCACCTGAGTTAATGGATAGTCCTTCCTACACTTAGAGGAGAGCAGTTCTTTAAAAATTTATAAGTTTTGAGGAGAAAAAAGAAAGGGTATGTGGGGGGAGAAGCCATGCAAAGGGTATGTCAGCAGTTACACATGCCATGCCAGAACTAGGGAGCAGGATGAGGAAGAGGATGAACTTTGTACTCACAAGCTCAATCCATGTCTCTTTCTTTTCCCAAGAATGTTATGGGTGTTCATCTCCCTCTTCTCAGAGATGGATGCAGATGTGCTGCAGAAGCTGCACGAATACATCAAGAACAACCAAATGGATAATTTTCAGGTAAGCAAACAGGACAGTTAATACCCCACAAGGAGTTCCTGCTCTGCTGACTTTGAGGATAACCATACCATGGGGCTTACATGGCTCGATCCATGTGAAGGGAGAATCCTGCAACTGAGAAGTCAGTTTGTCAGAAAGCCACAAACCCAGTAATGCTGGCACTGAGCTATTGCTGGTGCCAGTAGCTTTTCCCAGCTAGCTCTAGCTGTCCCCAGCACTGCAGTTCCCAGTTTTCAGGGCTTTCCCCTGTTCTCGGGTTCCCCATCATGCTTTACAGACAAATCTCATCCATAATCTTATATGATGATGTAACAGTTAAACTTTGGAAGAAGCAGCTAGCTCAGGTATGACCTGTGTTTGCCCAGGCTGATTTCTGGGCCCAAGCAGCAGCTGCACAAGGAAACGGCCTTGAAGAGCTTCCTGAGAACACCAACTCCAAAGGGTTAACCCACTTAGGCACACTTATAGCCAACCATAAATATATCTCTTGAGCAAAGGCTGGGTACACCAGGAAGTTCAAAGGTCCACAAGAAACACATACTTAAAGAAGTTGATTAAAAAGAAAGATTAAATAGATCTACAATTAAAAAGAAATCAACTAGGAAATTGTTTTGAGTAGATTAAAAAACTGTGGGAGGGGAGAGCTTGTTGGGTTACACAGACGCTGCTTTCTTCATGTCAAGAAGGCAGCTATCTGCAGCCACCCCAGAGCTGGCAGTGATAAGGCCATAAATAAGTTTGGGGCCCTGGGTAAACAGCTCTGCCCTCTGGTTAGAGAGACAGGGGGTAACTGGAATTAATGCATCACTACAGGCAACATGGAAGCAAAACTGCTTGTTGATTTTTCAGGCTCTAAAATGACATTCCAACGAGGCAATCAAACCCCTCCTGAAGGACAAACCCCAGACACAAATTCTTGTTGCCTGCAGATGGCCAGGGTGAAGCAGGAGGTGCTAACAAAGCAGCTGAGATGGGCAGGCAGCAGCAACAGGCACTCCTGCTCCCTTAAATCTGTGAGGGGGAAATGGAGCTCTGTTTCCAGCACTGCCCTTCTCAGAGGCTTGGCAGAGCCCAGGACACACCTCAGCTAAGGACAAGCCCGTCTGTCCCACCTGGCACAGGGCTGAGGGCAGCTCCCCAGAGCCCCCTGAGTAAAAAGCAAACAATCCCCCACAAACACCTTCCCATCCTCTTGCTTCCCTAAGTAAAAGCCATAAACAAAACACAGTCACACACCTCCAAGGAAAAACCCAACCCAGGGGTGGCGGGTGACACGCATTAGCTGCACTGTGTGCGACCAGGATGCACCAGTGCATCCCTAAAAGCCCGCTCCACCCTGCAGCCAGTGAGAGCCTGCTGGCTGCTCGGCACTGAGGATGAGACTGTCTCTGAAAAGGCCGACAGAGGCAGCGACAAACTCTGCCGTTATGTAATGGTTGACAAATGCCTTTTGTTATGCAAGACAAGTGGGAGAAAAATAAGTATCTTTGCCCTTTGTGGGAAGGGAACAGCAGTCAGCTCCCTACCAAAGCATAAACAACAGGCTGCGGATCCGGGGGGAACCGGCGTGCTCTACACCACAGAAATAGATTATCTGGAAACATCTCGTTATTTAGATGAGTGAGCATAAAAACACAGACTTGGGATGTAATTAGGAAGTGACTGAGGTTGTCAGCATGGTAATCTGCTAATTTTGTGAGTTTTGGTAAAGGAGAGAAGGTGGCAAGCAGCCATCCACCAGCCGTGCTCGCCGGGCATCTTAGCATCCAGCATCTCTGCCTCCTGCCCTCACGTCTGGGCTTTCAGGCTTTTCAGTATTATTATTATTTAAAAGAACACAACCATGGTTGTATTTCAACACTGGTTCCTGCTCTCTGTTTTTAGACCTACTGAAAACACCAAACCAGACCCACTTCCCAGTGTAAAGCTCAAACGGAGCATCGCTTTCCCTTCGCGAGCCCCTGGCTCCCTGACGCTGCTCAGAGCAGGGGGAATCAGCCCCGTGTCTCAGAGTAATAAAACTCTTCTGGGCTGAGGCTCTGGAAAATGATTCTCCCTTTAACAAGTCAGACAGCATGACCACCGGCACCACAGGAGTTGTTTGTCTCTGGGACTGCCTAGAAAGATGTGCAGCACAGGCAGCCATGCTCCATGGTACCACCCCAGCACCCTCTGGGAAGTTGGGCCCACCCACACCCCAAACTCACAGGGTGCCATAATGCGACAGTGACATCCAGTGGCAGCCGGTCCACAGCTCCCACGTCCCATTGCACATCCTTGAGCCTTGTTCAAACGCAGCCACCCAGCGGCACCGCTGGCTACCGACCATCTCTCTGAAGCACCTGAAAAATGAATCATCTCACTACTGCACTGAGAAGGGTTCTTGCTTTAAAATAAGGGGTTTTTTTGGCAGGCTGGGCTGGGAGAGCAGGACTGCAGGGGTAGCTGAGCTAGATGGCCACACAGGGACACGGTAACAGCACGGAAAACATGGTTTTATCGAGGTCAGTGGGTCTTGCTGCTGGGCGGGACGGAGCCTTGGAGCTCAACTGCATGGAACAAACACATCAGCAGGCGAGGAGCTGTGCAGGCAGCACCGTCATTTCTCAGCTCAGGGCTGCTGCCACCTGACAGGACCATGGTTAAGCAAGAGTTATTGCCCAAGCATGAGTCAGTGTGTGCAGTTTGTTCATATAAATATTTTTAAATGTGGTTTTTTGTTCTTTTTTTTTTCCTTTTAAAGCAATTATGCTGTCCTTCAGAAAAACCCAATTCAGCTCTGGAAGAAGAGAAAATGAAGCAGCTTTACATGAGTTGGGGTCTCTGCAAGAGTATGACAGACCTGCAGGGACACCCAGATCAAGAAGATGGTCACCAGCAGCACAACCCCTAAGTCACCACCCAGCAGGAGGACTGAGTGATGAGAGGTACTCGTGTAGTCTGTGTCACACCAGCAACGAGCAGGAAAAGCATTTTCCTGCCACCCACACCCAGCATTTTTGCAAAGGGATCAGCAGTGGAGCCTGAGGAGCTGGGCAGGTTGAACTGTTTCAGAGAAGATACATGGGAGGAGGAAGAAAACCAGCAGTGAGAGAAGCTGCTGTAGCAAAAGGCAGTAGCTAGGACGATGACATCTCTTTGTTGGCCCACGTCAGTTGGTGCTAATTACTGTGCCTGTACATAGCAATCTGGATGCTCAGAACATCCCTTAGGTTTGCCTCAGGGCCCAGAGCTTGTCTTCTGGAGCAAAAATGCAGACCGACCTGTAGCAAGCATGTTTGCTGGCCGAGCCGCTGGCAGCCTGTTTACCCCAGCCAGAGCTCAGCACACACAAACCCCAAAGGAGGAAGGAGAAAAGGGACATCAGAGGCAAAAACAGGTGTTACAGTCTGCCTGTGGAAGGAGGGTTTGTCCCACGTAAGCCTATTTTCAAGCTGCTAAAATGCAATCACATGTCCTGTGGGAGTTCTCATGTGTTCAACTATCTTGCTTTTCATCTCTTTTTCCCCCTCCAGTCTCTCTGTTTACCTCTAAAAAAGTCCAATCTGGTACATCACAGCTCTGACGGAGCACTCAAAATCCAAAATTGATAAACTAAAAGTCAAAAAACAAGAGCCAGCCAGACAGCACGATCTGGAAGGCTGTGTAGGAGTCCCACACTAACCTGCCGGCTGTGCGGCTCCAGGCAATCCTCCTCCACTTGTCTGCTCCCTTGGAAGAATGGGGAAAATACCACCAGTCAGTTCTCACGTAGATGAACACACCAGAGATGCAAAGCACATGAAATCCTAAACAACAGTGGAGCTGGAGTGTAAGGAAGGTAGCAAGGGTCTGGGACTGCTGGCTGCTTGAGAGCCCAGTGGTAAGCCAGCACAAGCAGCCTGGTGTCCCCCAGTATTTCTGGTGCCAGGATGTTTGTGGGATTGAGCCACAAGCAGAAGGCAGGAGGTCAGGCCCCTGAGGACAGCCAGGGCAGGTGCAGCTCCCAGAGGAGTTACAAGGCCACTGACATGGGTTTTAATTGTTTTTAAGGTTCCCAGACAACTTCAGAGGTCAAGAGAAAGACAGAGATGGAGAACACTGTGCCATCAACTGGACAAAACCCCATCCCAGGCAATAAAGGCAGTCTCCATGGTTTCCTTAAACCAGAAAGTACTGAAATACTTCCAGTGTCATAGCAACAAGCTTCAATCCCAGCAAAACGAAAACTACGCTACTTAAACCCACATTATCTTATTTATTATTATCCTGGAGTTTCCCAACAGCTGTGCACCAGCAGAGAGACCTGAGTAAGGACATGTAAGCATCAGACGTCCCTTTACTACCTCATTCTTTTTGTCTCAACCTCAATAATGGAAGATCAGCCCTTGAAAAGGAGCAGACAGCTGCTCCTTTCTCCTTTCCTTGCTATGACAGGAACCCTCTCCTGATGACAGCAGGACCCATTCCCCACTCACCTCTACTCACATGCAAACCCTCCACATGGTCAGCAGCCGTAAGACCAGGGAGGAGGGAATGAAAGAGGAAGGGAAGAGACCGCTGCATGGAATACATTCCATCAGTAATGGCCAGGTGCCTGCATACACAGCGCTGTTCATGGCCAGTGCAGTGGCTGCCATGCACTGATCCAGGCAGGGAGAGACTCAACTGAGAGCAAACACATCAGGACAGGAACAGCAAGAACATGGTAACAAACCTGCCTGGGCTTCAGAGTTGTCTAGATTTGTTTTATAGCAGACTCCAGGTTTAAGGAAATATCAGTAGATTGGCAGGGAAATCTTTTAGTCTGACCAGTAAAAAACAAACCAACCCCAAAGATCCTTCCTACATGGCAAAAGTCAGATGGTTGGGCAATGGCTTAGTTCCTGTCTTCAGATCTGAACCCAAGCATGAAAAATCCCTTGTAGATGCCTTTGGAAGGGCAGAACACACAGGCCATTTTTAGAATCACAACAACAGATTTCCCTTTTAAACCGCATCTTGGATCACATCCACAGACTTTGGCAAGAGACTAGAGTCCCTGGCTGTGCTGCCCACTGAGGCACTGCTGCCAAGCACTTACAGGAGATCGTTCATGAGAGGTTGTGAAGGAGGATGTTGTGTGTTGCCTTCACTGGGCAACAGATCTGGCTTCTCTCACCGGTCTCCATGTGCCTACAAGCGGACATGCAGTTATCCTGGGGGATCCCAGCCACTTGCACAGCACAGACCTGGCTCAGCAGCAGAGCACAAGCAACTGTCTTCAAATAACAGAGTATTTCTTTCAGCCAGAGGTTCTGTGCTTTCTCCAGAGCACAAACTGTATAAAACCACGTGTAGCATCACGTGCAACTGCATCAGAAGAACACTGTATGCCCTCAAAACGTCACACCAGCTTAAGATGAAACTGAGCAAGATTAAAGCCTACTCAAGACTTGGATTACTGTACAATTTTTCCAGTAGGACTTGAGGTGACTTAGAAGTGACAGGAGAGCTGTCAAGGAAAATGGAACTCTGCCAGAAATAACCTCACGGAGTTTCCAGACCAGACAATGCAAGCAAAGAAAGGGAAGGGAAAAGATTCCACCTTCAGAGGTCCCTGCTCTAAATGTAGAAGACCTCAGGTATTAACTCTGGGATGCATCGGTGCCACTCCTGCTCTGTGGCAGGGTTCTCTTCCCAGCTGTTTCATTTTGGGGTGGGCAGGCAGCGGGGCTGCTTGTGCAACTGCGCAGCTCATAGCGCTCAGCACACGTTTCCTAACTCGGGCTGTTTGCTCTTCCCAGTTTAAATGGAGCATCAGGGAATTCAGGGAAGCATTGCACAACCTAGGCCTTGGCTCTTAAAGAAAGTAACACTTCCAGGCATTTATAAAGTGTCTGTGTGTGGTATAGAACCTAAGGAGGAAACCCAAAGGGAGACACAAACCCCCATTTACCCCCAACACTTCCAATCTGAAGGGACCCAAGCAGAGGCTGCTGTTGATGGTGAGGTTCAAGACAGCAACGCACACATTTTGTGCCACAGAAAGCAGAAACTTTGCTCAGCAGGGAATGAAAGATGTCAGGAATAAGCAGAACTTGTACTGCCCACAGCATGATGTCTCCTGGCAGCTGGTCACCCCAGGCAGACAGCCCCAGCACTGAAAAGGTCCCTTTGAGTCAGAACAAGCTCCTTGTACTTCAGAAAGTCCAAGGGAGCATCTGTCTGAATGCTTAAAAACCCCAAGCCACCCACAAACTGAGCAGCCTCAGGCCAGTTTTAGGGGAGCTGGGGTTGCATTTTGTCAGCATGAGGAAGAGCAGGATCCTTGCTGATGTCAGGGGAAGAGAGTAATTCCTGGGAGGCAGCTTTTACCCAGCTTGGTTTGCTGATTCCCCAGAAATCAGCAGTAAAGGCTCCTACCTCTGCTTTTAACACCAGGTCACCTTTACCTGGGCAGGAACAGCTCATGGGTTGTCGTTGTTAATTCTTCCTTCATACCAGCTGAAGCCAACAGACCTTTCACCAAGCCTCCTGTCAGCGGTTTGTGCTCAGTAGTTTGGCTTCAGCACTTCCAGAATATCCCTGGAGAAAAGGGAGAGAATTGAGAAAGTTGCAGAAACACAGGAACACACAGGGACACCCAGAGGCTGGCATCTTTCACCCATTTCAGCTTGCACTGATACAATGTGTGGGGCTACACCACCGGGGGCACTGCCACAGCCCCGAGGCCTTCAGCCTCACCACCTCCTCACCAGTCCTCCTGATTTTACAGGGGGTGAACCTGGCACTGAGACCTTACCTGGGCTCTTCAGGGTGCAGCACCTTCCAGCTGGGCTCAACACTCCCAGCAGCCGGGTGGGTGGTTAAAGGCATTTTTTCTTTGACAACTGAAATCCCAGACCTGTGGAATGAGAGACCTCTGCCTGAGCCCAGTGCACCCTGGAGGGGTCATAGGCCATCAAGAGGTGACCTGAAGACAAACTCAAAGGACTCAAACCTGGTGGTTGAAAAAGAAGAGCTCCGAGAAACAGCAGTTTCCAAGCTTTGCTGTGCTCAGGCAGCCTAAGGGGAGGCTCGTGTGCTGTGACAGCTCACTCACACGACAGAATTTTGTATTCTCGTGGCTACTTTAGGGGGAAAAGGCCAACAAGCAGGGTGGGACCCACCTCTGGCAGGTAAGGAGGGCTCCACCCTCCCCTGGTTCACACTTCACAGGTACCTGACTGGCAGAGTCTGTCACCACAGCTCACAAACACCATCTGCAGCCATTTCCCATAAAGGCCATATCCACATCCTCACTTTGTACCCACAAGTGCATCCGAGCATTAAGGATTACAGCCAGCACCCTGGTGAACGGGGAGCAAGTGGTTTGGGTAGTGTACTCAAGGTAAGAGTCTTCAGAAACAACTTCAGCCCAATGTCCCACTCCTGGAAACTGTCTCGGACTGTCCCACCCGAGTGAAANAAAAAAAAAAAAAAAAGGATTCCCTCGATTCAGACACCACCACAAGACACAAGAGCCACACCACACCACCCAAAGTCTCATTACAGACCTGCTCCAGAAAAAGCTTGTCCACAAGCTGTCCTGAAGGCAGGAGGAGAAACCCACCTGCTCTTCCACCCAAGGCCTCTCGCTGGGTGGCTGGGACACAGCCCGCTTCAGCAGCTTTTAGGTAGCTGGAGCTGGGAGGGGGCCATGCAACTCTTCAGCAGCAGCAGCGAGCTTTTAGGGATGTTTCCAGATCAATCTGCACAGATGGTCAAACCAAGTTATCAACAAGATGTGCAGCTGCCTTTCACCTCCCTGTGCCTGCCAGAGCTCACCTCGCCCGAGGAGAGCTTAGAGGACATGACAAGGACCTGCTGCAAGCTGGCCCCAGCGTTCAGACCAACCTCTGGCCTTGCTTTAACTGAGAAAAAGCAGACCCAGCCCCATACCCACTTTTCTATGCACTATGATAAAGGGGGGCTAAGAGGGGGCAAGAGGGGTGGTATTTAATCTAACTGAATTTAACCCAATTCAATGCAGATACTTCGAGGTGCGGGAACACTATATTTATTAGGTCAATATCTCATTTTAGCAATACAGTTACAGAATATCACAATGCTGGTTACAAACAGAGTATGGTTTGATGGTTACAAATCATGTCGGGCACTGCAGTCCGTGAGAAGGAGGATACGAAACGTTAGTCTTGACACGACAAGTAGGGTGATCTCAAAGCCTAGTAATGAGCAAGATACTCTCCTATAAACAAATGTGGCACTACAGGTGGAGATTCTGGGTTCGAGGTGGGGTTTGGGTAAGTGGTTCGATTTATACAGTTATACAGTTCAAGCAACATTTTTTTTTTAAAATGCTATTAAATTAAAATCCCCTGTAGTTCAATAAAGTATAAAAATAGTACTGAACCTGGTAATATTCAATAAAATGTAGAGTTCGTTCACATCATTAAGTAGTAAAGAAACTGTAAAGTTGTAGTTACCATGGCAACATTGCTTCCCATAAAGGAATATACATAAGAGAAAAAAAAAGTTACACATATGGTACCTGCGACAATTATTTAGCGATCCAACACTGAACTTGTGCACCACAAACCAAGTTTCTAAATAGCTCTATATATTTATATAGTATATATCTTTTTTTTTTTTTAATCTTTAAATTTACTTCTGGAAAAAAAAAATGTGCACTTCAACACTCACTAAGGCCACTCATGCTATAGATACCCAGGATTGCAACGAAAGAGTGTCAGACAAAACCCTAGTGCACGCACCTTTGTATTGCCGGAGGGAAACCTGTTTCACTGCCTAAAACATTCCTGAGATTGAGGAACAAAAGCATTACTAGTGCCACCAATTTAGGGTTAATTTCTGGGTAAAGGGAATTTTTTCCCCCACCACCGACTGAACTCCTCACAAGGCCCAGAAACACAACAGGCAGCGAGCCAGACAACACCACAACCAAGAGTCAGATTTGCAGCTGATGCTTGGCCGGTGATTTTATTATTACACAATGTAATAACAAGGAAGATGATGCCCATTTGATAAAATCAGGTCTCTGCACAGGCTGGAGCTGGTACAGCAACACCTCCCTGTGCTGCTGGCCGCTCACCTGCCAAGTCCCATCCCTATCAATCAAGTAACGTTTTTGTCAACATCTTCAATCATGTTTTAGGCATGATGCATTTTCCTTTCCACACGCTACCAACACGTAGGACTGTAGGGAGGAGATGGGAGTTAAATGTGCATTTCTCTGTACCGTGAGAAGCAGCGCAATGGCACCATTAGCAAAGTTCAGGCTGCAGCACGTTTAAAGAAGAACTTCATTTGGAAAGGTAATGAGAGAACATTGCTGCCCTAATTAATAAGTTAGAATTCAACAACAAAATCCCTTCAAATATATTTAACAAGAACTCTGTGCAAACAAACAAAAAGTCTTAACCCATAAGTCTTGATACAGAGTAAAGGGAGCTCGTGAAGAGTGGGATGTCGAGGCAGACACTGGTTGCAATTAATACTGTGCTACAAAAGCGACCTAACAACTATTTGGGGCCAAACAGTCGTTGGCTGTTTTATTTCAAGTAGCTGAGGGATATATTTATTTCCAAATATCTTCCTGCAGGTCCCAAAGTCTCTGTGTACTCTGCCCCTTCCATCAAGCCATGCAGAGCAGTGCCAAGCACAGCAGAGGGACCCTGACTGCCCCTTCCTCCTCCCTCACAAACTGTGGCATTTGAACAGCACGAGACATACGAGCTACGGATTCAGACAACTTCAGGCTGCAAGTAAGTTACCAAGGGTTTAATTCAAGCAACAGGTACAATAACTTTCCTTGAAGGTGACCCCTGTCCTCACCACTTGCATCCCATTGTGTCACTTACCTCCAAGAGAAATTCTGCAGATGCATTTCGTTGGATCTCTGCTCACAGTCTCCCCCTTTAACGCCAGCACCAGGCGGCATAGCTCAGCCAGTCATGGGTGTGCTGAACCTCTATGAAACGCCAAGAATTAACTTCCTGCAGAGTTTTATAGCCAGCTGCTTGGGTCAGAGGGGGCACGAGCTCTTCCAGGGCTACCACACAGCCCCTGTACTTGCATTCAGATGTGCATGGAAAACCCACCCAGGGTACATTGTAAAGGGACAGACCGGCCTGTTCTGCCTCCCCAGGGCAGGGAGGGAGGTGCAGGGGTCCTGTCTGGCAGATCCGCACTGTTAAGCCGCACGGCATTGAGAACGCAGGGATTACACCCTCTGCCTGGCCCAGAAATCGTGAAATACTGAAGTAGTGTAGCAAGATCTACTGCTACCACACCAGCATGGGGGAACAAGGCATTCACCTTCCTTGGAAGCCATCCAGTCGGACTCCTCCTTCCTCACAAACACTAAACAAGCGTCTGTAACAGACAGGAACAGTAACCAAGGACTCACACCACAGCACTGCAAACAGCTCCCACAGTCCAAATCAGCCGCCTTTGCGAACTTGATTTAGGAGACACAGAACCAAGAACCGGAAAGGCTGGGTTTATGCTCTTACACGGAGAACGAGTATTACGCCTGCAGCAAGGACAGCAGTGGGCGAGGGCTCCAAGCTGTGGCACATGGAATGGGCAACAGCATTTCACAGGCAGCTGTGAAGCTGTTCTGCAAACCTCCATGCTTAACAGCTTCAGCAACATGCCATGGCTGCCCTTCTGAGTTAACATGCCTTGGCATGACCAGAGTTGCAGAGATGCTACGGGGAGGAGATCAGGCCAAAAGTCAAGCCAGGCCTGAATTCAGCCACACAAAAAGCTTGCTAGTAGCCCTGCAGGGATCACTGCAGCTTCTCTTGGCCAACGTCCCTTATTAAAGCGGATTCTTGGTGACTTTTAGGACCTTAATCCCTTCCAGACATGCCAGGGCACCAATGCAAGCAACATGCAGGTGAAGGAGCTTCAGGAAAGAAAGACAAGTACATCTGCCCAGAAGGATTTGAGACCAAAGCTACTGTTTAAACACACCAAGCTAGTGCCTTTGGTCACCAGAAGCACACCAGCACCCTGACCTGCCCCAGGCTGGAAGCTGTCCTCCCAGTCGCTGTAACTCACAGGCAAACCATGCAACACATACACAAAGCCGAGCTGCAGTAACACCAGTGAGAGTGGCCTCCATGAGCCAGGGTGACCAGCCAAGTAACATTCCTCAGCCCAAACACAAACCTGTGAGATTGGAGGGATTCCTCAGCCAAAAGCTGGGAATGGAGACCCACAACTGGAAACCCTGAGCCAACAAACAGTCTCCAGACAATGCAAGTGCAAATCCATGTGCCTGCCTGCAGCCTTCAAACCCTCCCACAGTGCAGAAGTCACACACCTTCGTTAGGATAACAAAGCAGACCTTCCCTGCCTCAGCTATGACTAGCATGACTTGCTTCATTTAATTGTACATGGTTTTAATAGGATTCAAGAATCTGTAAAGACTCTGTAAGTCACCAGGGTCCTGCTGTATGGGCACACAGGGAGAAAAGGGTTTGCTTTGCAGATAGCTGAGTTTATTTTTAGTGCTCAGAGCAGCCATAAACAAAACTGGCTATAAATAAAGTAATTTTAAATCCACACATCATTTTAAGTTGGATCTGCATCTAACAGCTATTGAGGAGATACTGCAGTTTAAGTCTTAATACCACAGGGGGTTTATGCAAATACTTCTTTTCACATCAGTGAAGCTATTCCAAGCATGGTATCATTAACTGCGCATTCACTAATTACAGAACTGCATTGTAAAGTTGGTATTATTCAGCCTTTCCACCCCAAAATACACTTCAAGGCACCAGCATATGAACTATTGGCCTGTAACATATCCATTCTCGGAAGAGCCGCAAAGCTGAGTTGTGCCCTAAACCTGTTTCTTCTCTGCACTCCCTTGAAGGCCAAGCAGCAGATTTCCCTGTCCCCAAATAAACTAAGAACCAGACCCCCAAACAAAATATCCAGTTTAAGTCCTGCAGGATCCACACTCAGAGGGACCTTCACTGCCCAACTGAACCCCTGAAGGTAGCAGGGAAGGGAGAAGACCCAAACCAGAGAGAATCCTCACCACGTGGGGCAGTTTGTACTGCTCAGAACTCAGGTAATAGCAGGGAGTTGTTTCTAGTTTGCTATGTCACACAGACTTCCAAATAAGAATTACCTCAACATTACCAAAAAACCAAACCCCCCAAAACCCCCAAACCAAAAAGCCACTCAACCAAGCAGCCCCCCCCTCCCCCCCAACAGAAGAAAGAAATTAAGACAAGCTAGTGAGATAGGCATTACTGAAGGGTCTTTACAGCTGACTTCTGCTTTTTAAATTAATATAAAGGAATCAGTTTCTGGTTGTACTGTTGTTTAATGTAGAAATGAAGCATCACAAAAAAAAAGACCTGTTGTGCTTTTTGGCATTTTGCACTGACCCCTGCAAACTGTACAATGAATCTGTGTTCTCCAGAAACAGAAAATGGAACTGGATTGTAATACAAAAAAATCATTAACCAGTATAAACAAGTTACTGCCTCAATGCTGAGAGCAAAAGCCCGTTGGGGAAGGAAAAAGATGGCTGCAGCAAATAGTGAAGCGTTTCTAGTTTCTGCCTGTGGCATTGACATTAATACTTGTATAAAGCTTACTAGCTAAAGACATGCCATCGCAACCGCTAACGAACGTTCACTTCCTAGTTTTGTATCTATTACATGAATATAATTTTGCACTGATCATACATCTAAATGAAATAATTCTACCGTAAAAGTGAATGCAGGGGCAGAAATATTAAATTAAAGCCACTGGTCCAAAAAACTGGTTCTAGCAGGCTGGTCCACTTCTGATTTTCCTGGTCCTGCTCAGGAGGTTAGCACTCTTGGTTGGTACCAAAAAAAAACCAAACACACCAACCCCTAGGATTGCTGGTCTATGTATCTTCTACTGCTCCTAGGGGAACACTGGTCCAGTTCAGGATATGACAGAGAACAGACGGTGGTACTTGCTTAACAACCTATGGTGGTTCACAAGGAGTAGGTTGCTCTCCAGAGTGGCTCCTCACCACTTCTCTTCGTAAGGCAGCAGCCAAGGCTAGGGCCTTCTCCCTTTCCGTGGTACTTAGGATTAACTTTGCTACAACGCATACAGCAGAAAGGCCTTTCTCCTGTAACTTCTCAGAGCACAGCTTTTATTCTTTCTATACGTCAGGCAAAAGCTCTTGATGAAACCTTCCGTTTGTAATAAGAATGCAACTCTTTTAAGCTCAAACAGTTTTATTTAATCTTTTCTCGCAGACTTTCTGCAAAGTAGCTTCTTGTGAGAAAAAGAGAAAAGAAGGGGTTGTCAGGAATACCACGTTAAAAGTGTGCGCCGAACTAAACATGCCATAACATGCTGATAAGAATTTAACACACATTCATCCGTATGGGCACTCTTCAGCAGACTGGACCAGTGTTTCAATGCAAATTCCAGCCCCCAGAGAACTACATGATTTAGGTTTCACAGTATGACTTTCCCCCCTTGTAACCTGGGGGAAAAAAAACAAACCTTAACTGGTTAATTGACCGAGTTCTTAGCTACTCTGTCCATCAACGTTCTGAGACCTCAGAAAAGACTGGACCACTTCTTCAGTGGACTGAGGGCTGGTGCTTACGTCCTCCAGAGCATCCGTCACAGAGAACTGCCGATCCCGCAACCGATTCCAATTGGCCAAAATATTGTGATATTCAAAAACTTTCTCATAATTGCCAATGGAATTGTACAGTTTGATGAGACCTCTGTAATCATATTCAAGTCCACTGTATCCTTCACCAAAAAGTTTTTTTCCTAGAGAAATACAAAAGAAAACAGAGTTAAAAAGGTAATCCACCCACAAGCTGCATCTTATTTCACATGTCATATTACCAACACTGTGAATGCTTTTGTTATAGCAACAGCAAATCCAAGATCCCAAGCAACGTGCAAGCTTCCTGGCTGACAGAGTGAATTCTGCCCCCCATCTCCTTTCAGGGTGCTGTAGCTTGTCCTCAGAGACTCTACTAGCCCATCATTAATTGCACCACAGACTTACACAAATAAAAAGTCTACCAGGCATTCCAAGGTGACAATCCTTTCATGTCCCAATTGCACCCAGTGAAGCTGGTTTTCTACTCTAAAATGGTATGTTTTTCTGGAATATGCTGTGCCTGGTAACTGTATAAAATACAATTCCAAATTAAAGGCATCTTTGGGCCATGCTGTAGCTCAAGTTTGAGTCACAGTTGTAAGTTCACTGCAAATGATAGTGGGCAAGAAAATAGTTAATGGGAATACAACTGGGCTGACAGGCACAAGTTTTCAATTTCTTCCAAAAATTAGCTGTCTTCTGTAGCCCACAAACTAACACCCAAGCCTTGAATTCACCAGTTTCCAGATGCTTCCAAGAGTGATAGCTGACAGAACACTGGCAAGAACAGCTCCAGAGTTCAGTCCTCAGGAGAATGTTTAAAAAAAGGCATTATATTTAGACTGAAAACACATATGCAATAAACACCTTTTATTTCCTTAAGTTCTTCACTGAAAGTTTTAGTACCCTCTTCACTGCTATGTCCTATAGCACAAGAACTGCTATAAAGACCCACACGTAAGGCCACCTACCAATTGCTATGGATCTCAAATAAAGCTTTTCAGCATTTTCATACTGGTTCATATCGTAGTTATAGAGAGAAGCTAGATGACCCACTGACAGGGCAACTTCATAATCTTCTTGGCCCAGAAGTTGCTCCTTAATCTGAATTGCCTTGATGTGCATTTCTTCTGCCTCCTGTGAGGATCAAATTCACACAGGTCAGTCAGACACCACTTGCTGTGCCACAAGAGGAGGAAAAAGAAGAGTAAGTTAAAAAAAACCCAACAGTGTGGTGGCTGGATAGTCTGTGGTGTTTTATAAAAGGCAGAACAGCAAGCCCAAACCAAATCAAGTTCTCCAAATTCTTATTTAAGCAGAGCAGCAGACACCCTCACGTTTTCTTGTCATCAAAATTGCCACCACCCTGTCTCTGAAGGCATCGTGCATCTTAATGGGTCAGTTTTACACAGCTTTGGAGAGGAGTTACAAAGTATGAGTTTTCCACCACAAAGCTACTACCTGGTGTCACGAACTGTGGGCATTGCAAATCATGTTTTGTGTTACAGACAGTTACATCAATAGAACCTTACCTTAAACTTCCTCATGGACTGATACAGTCTTCCAAGGTTGCCATAGTGTTTTGCTGTTTGGACATTAAACTCCCCAAAGGCTTTTTTAGCTAACTGGAGTGAGGACAGGTGTAAGTCATGAGCTTCCTGAAGTAACCTCTGCTCAGTTTCCTTGTTGTGACAGTCTATTGCAATCTCCTCCAGGATAAGTGCTGAGTACAGGAGAGAAAAACACAGTGTCACTGTGTTCCGAACACACAGATGTTCACTGTGGGGAACGGAAAACCTCTCCCAAGACATCTAATCAGGATCTGCGTTTATTACAAACTGTTTTCAAACTGGTATGACCAGATGTGTTTGTGTATTTTGTATTTTCACTCCCTCCTCCCCCCAAGTTCTCCAGCTAAGCTCTAGAGAAGTTTTTCCTGTAGTTTCTGTTTTACAAGCATGTTGACAGAGACCACTGAGTGACCACTGTTTGAACAAGACAACTCAAGTTCCATCAGCTGTGATAGAGAACCAAACACAGCTAATGACCGGTTCCCAACCACAGCTCCAGAAACTACCTTTAACTCTCTTTGAAGATGCCAAGAGAAGATGGTCTTCTGGGAGAATGTGAGTAATAATGCCAATAGCACGTTCAGCGTGGAATCTGAAAGGGTATAAACACAAAACTCAAGATAAAAATACATTAAGTTCGCAGCTGACTAATAAAATGGAGACAATAAGCAGATGCATTTAAATTCCAGTTGGAAAGCCTGCATCATTAAAGATTCTTCTCCACTTACAGTACTAGATGTGCTGCCAGTACCACAAACACTTGTACTCACAGTGCATTGTCAAATTTTCCCGAGCTGTACTGGTGAACATATGAAGAATAAGCCAAGTCTTCGTGAGCTGTAGCTACATGTATGTTTTTGCCTCCAAATACCGACTGCCGGATATCAAGAGCTGTCTAAAGTTAATACAGGAGAAAGAGAACAAATAAACCTTCCTCATTGTTAAAAAGGGGAAAAAAAATACTGGCTCTGAAATTCTGCAGGCCTGTACCCATGTACTTGAGGCTGTAAATGTCTAAAAATCACTTAGGAGTCAGAGGGTAAAAAAAGGCTTGTTCTTTTTTAAAAGCAGCAGCACTGCAGTAACGAAGGTAACTATTATCTATCTCTGTGAATTAACTGCAGGTGAGTTTGGGCAAAAACATCTGAGACAGTGTGAAACTGAAGCCAGACATTGAGTCCTGCCACATACCTGATAGATCGCAACAGACTGGCATATATTGTCTACGTTGAGCAGATAAAATCCATAGTCTAGTAGAGTATCAGAGTATTTGGGGTGCTTGGCTCCAAAATGCTCCCTGTAGAAATACACTTATGTTACAAACTGAGGCAAGGAGAGTGTAATTGAGAAGGGGTTTGGGAATGCTACTCACCGGGCAAGGTACACTGCATGTTTGATCAGCTGTTCAGCCTTCTTAAACTCACGTTTTACAACACAAGCCTAAACAGGTTGAGATGAAGCATATGAAAAGGTGCACACTCAGAACTCATCTCCTCCAGGTACCAGCCTGATAACGACTCTTCACTTCAAAACATCAACTGGGTTACTAATAGACTTTTCAGAACAGCTGCCCCTTGGGTTCAGAAAACAACCAAACTCCCCCAGTCTGGGACTGAGTCAAACCAACCCAACACAAATAACAACTCCTAAGACTCCTGAAGACAACCCGGCAACACAAGTATTCTGGAGGTACTACCCATTCTTGGAGGTAATTTAGTTCCAAGAGAAATGTGAAAGACTTTTAATTCACCTTTGAAGCTTGTCGTAAAACATCCACTACTACTTTTACAGGCAGGCCAACGGTGATCTCCTTCATAGCTTCTATACACCATTTATAAGCCTGTGGGACAAAGAGTTACCAACATGACAGAGCTGGAACTTCACCACATTGTGACATTAAGAAAAAAATATACTTGGCTTGGAAAAATAAGCTGGTCATTTACATGACAAATTTTTTAAAATTTGTGTAATTGCTTATGTGTAATGAAACTCATACAGTTATGTCTTAGAAGACAGACTTAAAAAGCTCTCAAGGTTAATACTGAATGCTAAGCATTTATGCAAGCCTAAGGTTCATACTAGTAGAACAACTCTTACAGACAGAAGAGGTTATTTTATAATTTTTACGTAATCCTCACAGTTCCTATTGTGTAGGACAGCTTCCTGGTCAGCGTACTTTGGCGCTAAAGGAAAACCATAGTTTAAACAGCAGTTACACGTAAGTCACAGGTTTTTATAGGACAGGTGCAAAGAATTCTTTCTTATGTCCTGCTATTCCTTTTACCTGTTACAATGACCTTTTCAGAACGCTTAATTCAGAGATGTGACAGTGTGGCTGGAAAGGTAATGTGAGCAACAAGCCAGCCATTGAACATCCTCACAGATCCCATAGTCAGCATTCTGAGGAGAACCAAAGCAATATCCCACTCACCTCATCGTAGTGGCTCTTGGCGAAGAGCAGCGCGCACAGCTCCCCATAGAGTGCTGCTTTGTTGGCTTGCTGACCATGCTTTGCCAGCTTGTCCATGTAAGACTGAGCGAGTTTGAATGTTTCTTCTCCCAAGTGATATTTACAGTTGCCGTTTCGAACGTGCAGCAACCTTTGGAAGACATAAAGAGATCTTCTAAACAGTGTCCAAATAAACTATTTTGATATACAGCAGTATCACGGGTCTGCAATTTAGTATTATACTTACAGCAGAACTGGGCTGTCATCCCAACAAGACTGCGCTGCCTGAATTCAGCAACACAGAAACACTATGTACAGAACATCATCACAGTACACCTAGCTTTGTCTCTTGCATGGCAAGAATTTCTACTGCTGGAGATGTCAAGCGATTTTACACATTGATGCATTTTTACATATTCAAAGCTCAAACCACTTTGGTGCGGTGACTGTTTTATTTTTCATAAAATTCCTTCTTCTCAAGACTGACAAAATCCCATTCCCAAACCCCTGTAATATACAGTATTAAGTCCCTTCTACCTCCTTCCCAAAGCATGGTACACTGGAACAGGCACTAAGTAGAAACATTGCTATTTTCATGCATTGCTGCCCTTTTTCCTCAAACCTTAAATAGTCAAGTGCTTCACAAGTGGGCATCTCTTGTTTTGGGAGTGGAGACAGGGGGAATCTTCACAAGAGATTCAGTCACACTCACCTGACTCGATATCCAGCCCTGGCTTAGCACCACCAGAAGACAACTTTGTTGGCCCAGTTCACAACCCCAAAGCCCCCCTCTCCCACCTTGCCCCATCTCCTGACCCTTCCATCAGAAGGATTAACAGAAGCTTCATGAAACCAGAGCCAAAGACTGTCAATAAACAGCAGCACTATTCAACATACTCTTTTTTCTCTACATAAGTAACAATTTCAGCTTCTGGCACTTATTTAAACCAAAAGCAAAGAAGTTTTTTCATAAGTGTAAGCTGATGCTTATTTAAAGAGATACATTCTAATTGTGTGTGTTATTATATTCCAAGCCTAAAAGGCAGAACTGTATCCCTACCTATTGCAGGCTATGAAGAGACAGCTGTTCTGTCTCCATCATCAATGCCTGCCATCTAGCACACATGAAATTTGGGTAAATTAACCTCCATCACCCCTCCTGGAAATCTGTTATTAGACAAGGAGTAATTGGGATTGGGAAACATCAGGCAAGCCTCTGCAAATCAGGAAGAGAAATACAAGAAGTGAAACAGAACGTAATGCTGTATTGCAGAGAGGTTAAAACTGAAAACATTAGCTAATGTAAAGGTACAGCATTTTCCATCTTCTGTAATACCTTATGACAGATCTTCCAATAAACTGTTAAGGTGGGGGGGGAAGAATGAGGGTTTGGTAAGTGTCTAAGCCTGTTTCGTGTTACCCTTTCCCCTGTGCAGAGATTTCTAAGTTATTGTAGCCATGCCTCCCACAAGAGTCAAGTAATACATCTAAGCTGGCCCTACAAATTCAGCCTCCTCCTCTACTTTACCATTGAAATGTATCATTAAACACTAAAGGAAATAAAGTTCACATTTTCCCAAGGAGGGAGTGGCTGGCAAGCACACAGCAGATGTGTATTAGCCACGCAAAGAGAAGATCAAAAGAAAATGAGACCTTCAAAAAAGCCCCTGAAATGAGCTACGTAAACAACCACCAGCTTTCCAATGAGAAACACAGCAATGTGGCTCAAGAACAGAAAGAAGAAAGCAACAGCCACATTTTTCCTTAAATAAGGTCTGAGACCTAAACACGCTGCAGAAGCGCATTGTTTTCTTGGTCCCAGGCAGCAGAAAGCTATTGAACATTCATGCAACAAGAGACAGGAATTTTAAAGAAGCTAGAGAAAAAGACAAAGCAACTACAGCTTCCCTAAAGAGGGAAACACTTTTGCCTACACCATTCAATTGGGAGCCGCTATACAGCATCAAAAATACAAAGCCTGAATCCCAGGAAATGGCATAAGCCAGCAGGGATAGTTCTGCAATTTAGGTAAGCACCCACAAAGAGAACATCCAGTATGTGGATGCTTCAGTGATAGTGTCTAAAACCAAATGAATAGGCCAAAACCCAAGCTAAACCTAACCCAATCCTCCAGGATAAATGGAGTTCATGTGATCCAGTTCTTAGCAACAAAAAAATCTTTTAAGCCAAAGGAGTTTTAGAAGATAAAGCCAAGAGGCAGAATAAATGCCTTAGGACGTTTATGCTAATAGCTACAAAACTCCTTTGATGTCTGCAATAATGTCTTTGAGGGAATAACTTACCCCCCACCCAAATAAAATCAGTCTATAAGAATATACAGATACAGCAAACAATGCTACACAGCAGCTTTGGAAGTACAGAAACATCAGAAAAAAATACCCAAGAATCAGCAAAGTGTGAAACACTGAACTGGGAGAAGCACATATTTGTAGTGTGTATTTGTGCCTTGGTGGGTAACATACCATGAGAGGAAGCAAACCAAAAGGAGCACAACACATGCAAAACGTAGTGTACAAGTTGTAGATATATCAAATCTTCAAATTTTCTCAAGTTTCTCCATATAATTTACTACTGCTATTACAGAGAATATAAGTTTATGTCTACATAACTCAAAACTTAAATTCCTTCAAACTTCATTCTATTAACGACACAATGTAGTTAACTCCCAGAGATCAGACTTGCTACCTCTTAGAATACAAGCAGCCACATTCGTTTAAGGACTGCTGCTATCTTCAAAAGCTGAATGTGACTTTTGTTCTCTTCAGACTCCACTGAGCCCCAGTGCAGACACAGGGGTAAGAATAAGATATTCTACAGTAGGGATTTCATGGTAACAACAAAAAGTTTATCTTCCTGCCTCGTGACTTCAAAGCTCAGTATAATTACTGCTCTCTCCCACAAAAAGGATTTTAGGTTTTGCATACCGAGAGCTTCTGAACGTGTTTCAAATGCTTTTTATTTGACACATTTCCAAAGTAGCCCCACTGCTATTTATCTGATTGTATGGGATAAGCCTGACCAGAAAGCAGTGTCTCCTCAGTTACACACAGGCCATCAGGTTTCCCTGCAAGAACAGTGGCTGTCTCTACCCAAACAGAATGAACATCTCCAGAAGAGTTCATTCTAACCTAGAGTGGGCTTTTTTTTAAACATAAAATGAAAACCTTTCCACAACTGTGTGACCACATTGTTGTCCAGCAGACAGTTACCTTTTCCCCCTTTCTTTGCCTTCTTTTGTGTGGAGAATGGGAAGGACTTTACTTCTAAGGCAACTTCTCCAGGTTTCCTAACAGTCTGACATAGCTAGGAAACATTTTACATTCATCAGGATGCAAAGGACAGTACTGACAGTGGTACTGTATCGTTCTCCAGTTCTAAGAAGGAGCGTGCCTGTGGCCAGGCCTCTCCTGGCATCATCTTATTTTGAGAAGTAAAGCTGGAAAGCCTGCAAGCTGTGGTAGCTGGCAGGGCAGAACAAGGCAGAGCAGGTACTGAGGCCACGGCCCTTCACTTGGCACATGAAATAAAAAGCTACTGGTAAAGCTTATTTACTCTTCATATTTGTCCAACCATAAGCAAGATACAGGGGGTTTTGTAGAGCAGTTTTCCAAAACATGTTTTGCCCTATATTCAGATATAAGGCAGCTAAAACCTCCAACTTAATCCTGGTTTAGCTATGCTCACCAGCACACAGGTATTCAAGAACACACCCGCAGCACGCAGAAGAGGTCAGTCATGGTGTTACCAGCAAAACCAACCTTGTTGCTTGCTGCAGACTGCATCAGTGTGCCAAACCTTTCAACACATCTAGACACAAGAGCAAGGGAACTAAAAACTGAAAGCAATAATCTTTGAAGCTTCTATGAAGGGAATGTGAACCTCAACAGACCCTACAACACACCCTGAGAAAGGAGGTAGGTACAAAACACAAGTGCTTCCTAAAAGAAAAAAAAAAATCCTTTTTCCAATGTTTAAGCTGTGGCTGAAGATCTCTGAAGATTCACAGGATCTGGACATTTGGATATTTATCTATCCACACATCTAAGCTGCTCTGCTTGAAGCAAGAGAACTCACTGGATCAGGAACCAGGAAAGGTATGCCTTCCTTCTATTTCTGCTCACCTGTATTTATATCATTTGTGTGTGGATTTGGTAAACTCTGGTTGTAAGCATAACTTTAGTAGCACCAACATAGAACATTTCTTCATGTGTAAAATGCTTGAGGAACCCCAAAGGTGCTGGATTACTCTTGCTGTCCAGCACTCATTCCCTATCAGATATCACACAAAGCCAAAATGTTTTATTTTTCTCCAGTGAACTGCTGACACTTCTTCCCCACTTCCAAGCTGACAAGCCAGGGATTAGTGTAAAACAAGCACCTTTGGATCTTCAACTCCAGCCCGGAAGGTATGTTGGTGGGGAGGAATACTAAAGGAACCAGCTGAAGCTTGATGGCTCCAAGGCACTTGGGAACACATTAATGTGCACTTCACAGTAAGACATACAGGAATTAAATGTGAGCTCACCTTACACAACATTCTACAGCACGAAACCAATGGAGGATTTCATCATGAAGGGTACATAACTGAAGGCAGGAAAGAAATACCTTCTCAGCATCACTGTACCAGCCTGCATCTGATAGGAACCCCCCTGGGGAGAAAAAAAAGTAAAAATCAGGAACAGAAAAATTTGAACAAAACCACTTTTTTTCTCTTAAAAAGGTGTTTTGCTAAGTCTTGTAAGGAGACTACTTATTGAACAGAACTGCAGACTACATACGGGAAGTCTGCAAGGTTACACCCTCCAGTCCTGAATTAAAAAGGAAGAAATAACAGAGGAGAATTCTCCTTCAGTTTAGGATGACTTTTTGGTGTTACCTAGGTTTCCTACTTTTTTCTGCCAAGAAATACTTACTAATGCTAAAATTATACAAAGTCTTAACATTAAGCATCACATCTGCAAACAAATTTTAAACTTAAAACATCTGAAATAGCCAAGGTGAGTGTGAAATAGCAAAGACGAGCCTATATATTCTCAGATAATAAAATCTAATCTATTTTTCTTAAGACAAACCAAGTAGGTTTTTAGAAGAGATTCCAAAACTACACATGGTCTTTAAAAAGAAATCACAGACATTAATGTGAAATAAAAAATAGCATTAGTTTAACTGAAGCTTGCATGAAAGTACCATGCTTTAAACATCCTATCATCACCAGTTACCTAGAACAAAACCAATCTGGATTGCTTTTTCTTTTACAGCAGAGTCCGATTCTGCTATGTAGGAGCACCGTCTGCTGAAAGAATAGGCCAGTACAGAAGCAACTTTTACTCCATGGTCCATCAAAGCCTGAAAGCAGTGATGAAGCAGATGTCTGCAACAAAAGAAAACAGAATTTGATTACACACAAAATGTTTAAAACACTGAAGTCAGTGGACTCTTGAGTGCCATGAATTCAAACGAGCAGTGATTCAGAGAAACAACTACAGCCCTCTCCCAAACCAAAACCAGATGAATACAAGCATAATTGTCAATCTAAGGCTAATGGATGACAGTTGTTGGATTAGCCAACAAATAAAGTGAGTGTACACAGAGTTCTTTACAAGGACACGCTCCAGTGTGAGGGAAACACAAGCTACCCAAACACAGTAGAGAGAAAAAGTTTGTCTGTAAATCTACAGAAATACTCTTATGGTTAATGGACAGACTGGTAAGACCAAGAAAGCTAGAGACATCTTCCAAATCAAAATGCAGATCAAGAGGTGAAAACTGAAATAGAAATTACCAATATACTAAGGTACTTACCTTTTATCTAAAGCTCTTAGCACCTTCGCAAAAACTTCTAGTTCACAAAATTCGCTACCCAGCTGGCATAAGCGGCCCTGTTGGTAAAGCTGAAAGAAAAATATAAATAACTTTTAAAATTTAAGTCTGAGTTCTTCTGGGACATTTTGCTTAGAGTAAAGATGACTTATGATGAAATCTAGACTTCAAAGTACTGAAACACAGCAGAAGTACTCCACTACCTCCACGCAGAAGCACAACTTGAATGCTTAAAAGCTGAGCACACATGCTATCAGAGCTCCATAAGCAGTTTCAAGCTGCTTCTATCTACAAACATATTTTCAAATATCTACTATGCCCACGTGGATCATAAAGCACTGCAACACCTGAACTAAAAAGCCAAGAAAAAACAAAAAACCTCCTGAAGTTAACAGCTTCTTTGAGACCAATTGCTTTGGAAGCTTTTTTCCCCAATGACACACAATCTAGCATATAACAACACAAGCAGATTTTATATTATATATAAGGATATATTAACCAACCCCAAACCCACAAGTTCTGCAAGGGGTGACTCACCAATATCCAGAGCTAAAGACAGGTATGAGCCCTGACCCTGTTTAATACCTGAGCTTACACAAATAACTCCTGCATGAGTAAGTGGGAAATGCATGAGCAGATTCACTTGAGTTTTACCAAAAGCAATGTCCAGTTTTATGTCCCAACTGACGTCTGCAGATAGGCAAATATATCAGTTGATTTGTTCATAAAAAACAAACCATGAAGACAATCCTTCACGTAATGCATGGTTAAGTTGTAGAGCTTTCTGCCCCATTACGCTATAAATATTAAGAATTTACATAGCTACAGAAGTAACAGCATAAATATAGAGCAGAAAAATCTACTGTGGGCTATTAATTCCTGACATCTCGAAGCCCCTGAACCACAAATGACTGAAAGCAGGGTATGTAACCTAAGGAAGCGTCACTGTACGCTTGCCATAGTCACATGTAGCATCACCAGCCTCTGCTAGAGGCACGGAACTGGATCACACAGGGCTGCTGCAGTACAACCGCTTGTTTTTTTTAGGTGCTCTAGAAAAAAGCACACATGCACTTTTTTTATTAAAAAAATAAAAAGAGAAATCTTTTTGTGAGGCAGTAACTCCATGGGGAAAAAGGGAGAAGCCCGTAGCTCATGTCTCACAGACACATCTCTCTAGAAGCTGCATCTTTCAATCGCAGACCACTCAGATACCCTTTCTGTTCTGTGGTACCTGTGCTATGTGCTGAGTGGACTGGGAAGCTACAGTTTACCAGCAGACCCCAACCAGATTATACACCAGAGCTTCATGCCACAGGGTGCACACAGGTAAAACACTGCCAGGTCACACTCTTCAGTTGTTCAGAAAGCCCTCATTTGTAATCCATATGTTAAGACCTTCAAACATACACTGTGTGAGACGGGCACCTTGATACCCACAGCACAGCACTCGCTGTGATCTAAGCAGGTTTCATAGCTGTGAGGATCTGGGACATGAGGACTGCAGATACCCTTATGACATAAGCAAAAGTAAGGCGCCAAGAGAACAACTTATTTAGAGATGCTCAATTGCAAATGTGGACTTAATGAATATGTTGATATTCCTTTAAGTTTTAATAATTCCTTAAAAAAAAACCCAACTTTGATTGATAAGCATCTTGCGTCTGCTTTACTGTTTTCTCCACAAACACTGGAAGCACATGAGTTGGTATTCAAAACAAAGCACCCAAGAACATCTCTTCCAGCCAGAAATTTAGTTTCAGTCAACTTTTCTTACAAAAGCACGACACCAATTCTACAGCACAGCAAGCTTGTTATTTTAACAGAACCTACAAAAAAACTTCAAAACCACTTTGACCTAATAACGTCAATTGCCAGAAATGAATGTTTTCCTNGAAGTCTTTTAAAAAACAGTGTAAGTTTGCATGCAAAGTTACTCCTCAGATAAAACTGTGCTGCATCCCTGTACTTCAAAGGGATCAGAATTTCTTCTGAAGCTATATTCTCTCTGGCAGTGAAAGAACATTCAGTCCGGTGTATTTAAACACTCAGCCACTGTTAAGTGCTCTAATTTTCTTCACCACTGTCTGATGGTACCTGTTCTATAAAACCTAAACAGTATTTTTCACAATCAAACTTCCCCCTAAATCTTGCCTACAATGCCATGCCCAAAACTGAAGGGGAGCATTAATAATTGATAGATCATTTCTGGAAGAAATTAAGTCACACACCCAAGCTATTTTACCAGGATTTAAAACAGTTGAAAGCACTATCACATGTTCAACGTTTAGGCTTTCAAGCTCCCTTTATCACCCTGCGGTGCTAACTAAAAATCCCAGAGATTACTCTGAAACTAGTTTATCAAATACGAGCTGTAGCAAGACTGTAAAAGAATGAATATATTCATGAAGCTCCATAAACACATGTTGTAATATGCCCGCTGTTACACGTGACTCTTAAATTCTTAATGCATAAATGCCCTGGATTGAGGGGAGGGAAGGTCACAAACTACACCCCAAATTTTGACAGATCACTTATTTCAGACAAAGGTAAAGTTTGGCTTACAGGCCAAAGGTCCAAGCCTGCTATCTGCACATCTTTCATCCCAAGTCAAAAGTACACATTTGCCCCATTCTGCCATGCTAAAACCCCCCAGCCCGTTTTCACTGGTATAACCAGAAATACCCATATCCTTGAGACACGTACCACACTATTCACCCCTTCCCTCCACACTGGCAAATGTTTTTCAGGAACTAGCTCTGCTTGCAGTCTCTTGAAACTATTGTTGCTGATACAGCAGCAGTTTCAAATGAAATTTAACATGGAAATAGTGGGTATACGTCAAACTGTGAAGCAATTCCAGGAGATTCAGTAACGCTCATTTGTTCATTGAGAAGCAGTTGCAAGCACTGAAGAAACGGGTCTCTTGTTAAAGCTCCAGAGACAGAATTCCTGACCACAAGCCTTGCTACATAACATGAAAAACAAAACAAAATAGTCATTCAAGAAAAACATGCCCGGACAAGAATGGCAGAGGTTTGGACTTCAGAAGAACTATTCTTTTCTCAAGAAAGAGACATCTTTTAGACACAAACCGAACCTATTTGGAGCTTATCAAAGATTCATTTTTCTTTAGCTACAGAAGAACGAGTAAAAGATTTACAACATGACTTCGAAGCTCACCAGCTCACACTGGCATGTTAATTCTGGTACTGAAGACAGGAAACAAGGTCTAAGCTCAGTGTGTAGGCATATTATTACACCATGTGCAATCAAGGCCTTTTGCATGGCTGTGAGAAAAATCACCATGATCTTCCCTAGGGATCTAAGGCTTAATAGTTAACTCCAACACATCCACCAGCATGTAAGAGCTGCATATAGCAGTGTCCCCAATTAAGCATATTGATAACATTAACTTGTAATTTATCTGTTACTGTATCATCAGGCATATGTCATTCTAATAAGGTTTTGTCAGATTCCTCTCCCTGGATAGGTTATGCCGAGCTCTAACTGCTTCCTAGCAAACACCAAAAAATAAAGGCAAAGCTTTGTTAAGCTGCTAGCAAAAGCAAAGCTATAACACAAGAGGAAAATATTTTTATCACCAGCATTCTGGGCCATTTCACTGCGTACAAGCTCAGGCGGCTTTTTTCTAAACCTAATGAAAAAAAAAATTAAAAAACCTTTTTTAAAGCAGCTGGAGATTAATTCTACCCCATTGTAAAAGGACCCTTCAGAAGAGGAACTGTAGCCTACACAGTTTGAAAAATATACTCCAGTTTGGAAGAGAACTGAAAAAGACGGATGTTTCAGTAAGAATGAGACAGGAGGAATTCCAAGGAACTCCCCAGTATATTTAGCAATGCCTAATAACGTGATGTGGAGTGTCATACCAAATTTGGGAAGGACCATACACCTAATCAAACAGCAGTATTTGGGAAAAATTTTGGCCATAACCACAGTCTTCCTTCCCTATTTGACAAGGAAAGAAAAAGTTTCCTGAGAGGCAACAGTGCATTTAATCAGTGTTGACAAATGGACTCGTTATAAACAGGGGGAGGGGAACAGCCTTAGAAACAAAAAATCAGTTCAAAATTTATGTACCTTTGAGTCTTTTAAATCAATTTCAAAACCTTCTACAAAGCTTCTGGACAAGTGCTGGTTCTACTGGATATTGTTTAGGACATAAAAAAAGAAAACTTTACAGATCTTCTTTGAAAACACACTGCCAGTTATGAGGCTGATCTTCATGAACCTCAGTCAAATAAATCATCAAGAAAAAAGCCCTAACCTTACTCAGTATGCCTAACTTCAGGGACAACTTCTAGAGCCTACTGCGCTCACACACAGCACACTCCTCCACATCTTCCCACTCACTCCTCTTTCGGTACTGCATCAAAGCTTTTTGTTTCACATCTACAAAGCCCAGCAAGAAGGACATGAAGCCTGAACCATACAGTCACACACACACACACGTGTGATTCTCTGCAGCAGTAAGTGGAAACCCAGCTTGTTTTGAAGTAAACCAGTACAACAGAAATTAAGTGGAACAAGGAATTACGGTTTCAGTAGGAGCTGAACACTTCTGTTCGTAATGGGACCTCATTATCTGAATTATGGTCAGTTCTAGTGTCTAAGACTCAACACAGACACTGAAGGACAAATAGGAAGGCCAGAGCCTATCAAGATTAGAAGTCATGCTCCATATCTAGAGGTTCAAATAAAAAAAACCAAACTGAGTAATGTGAGTTAGAAGAATGGTAAGCAAAGGCAAGAAGTTTTAAACCAATAAAGACATCACAAGGAAAGACATTTCTGTAGTCTACATTTAGACTAGAACTGAACTAAGGCACATGCTAAAATAAAGAGTAATAATAATTGGAAAAAGCCCTCATGAAGTGATGATTCTCCTTCACCATGAGACTTTAACTTAAAAAGGAGGGCATCAGAGGATACCGTTCGATTCAAGCAGTATTCTGTGAAGTCCGACTACATGTGCTACTCTGGAAGTACAGCCGGGTGACCAAAAAGGTTGTAGATGTGTGTGCAAGCATGTAGGAACCATGATCATTTCCTACACATACATTTGATTTCTGACCCTAAGATTACAGCAGCACAAACGTAATTTAAGTCTTTGTGAAGTCGCCTTGATCGGTCACAGCAGAAGTCAGACAGTGTATGACCCATTTCGCTCTGGGGTTTTTCTGCCTCCCTCATACACTGCTTGCTTATAACCTTGATTGTACTCCCCTGGTCAGAAACCCTCAAAATTCTTTTTATAAATCACTCTTCATCAGTAAAAACAATCTCTACTGCAATGCAGAGAATGGATGCTCTATTACTTGTTGTGAACAGTCAGCAAATTCTTGTTTATTAATTTTGTTTGGTTCAGAGAACACCTAGATGTGATACGAGAGCTTTTATTTGCCAAGCTTGATTTTTTGGTGGATTAGCAGAATACAGTGAGGACACAGGATAACTGCAGCACGCTCATTATTACAGAAGTTGGAGTGAGCAGGATCTAAACACACTCTCATATTTTGGTTCATATCAGGGGAAGAGCACTTCAGAAGATTTATCTACCACTTCAAAGAGAAAGTATGATTATAACCCTCTGGATTTTGAGTAAGAATTTTCAGGTGAAACAAGTTACCATAGTGCAGTTACTCAAGGTTATAGGTCTGCACTAACAAATTAGCGTCACCTCCAGTTGTTCTCATGGTTAACAGTCTCATCAGAAAACATTCAAAGAACATTGGACCCAAATTATTTTCAAGTAAAATCCATGGAAAAAAAGAAAACCACACAATCCAGAGAGGACACCCCAAAGGAAAATAAACATGGGATGAAACTCCTTTTTGGTCAATACAAGTCCAAAATCAGCCTGCTAGCACATAACTGCAACAAATACCTATGGTGGGGAACAATAACGAAGCAGTCTCTCTTCAGAAGCACCATGAGAATCAAAGAAATGAGACAATTACACCTAACAATATAAAGCTGGGGCATGGGGGAAAGAACTGAAGTCACAAGTTGCTAACTGAACAGTCATTGGGCTAGATCTTCTTTCTGTTGACAGACACAAGATTCTTTACATGAAGTCCCTTCCTCAAAACACTATCCTCTTGCCCACAAACTACAATTTTGGGTTTTTTAAAATATTTTTTTTAGGATTTACAGTTTATTCCAGTTGTCACCTACTTTTAAATACAGAAGGTTGGCATTTGCAAATGCTGCCTACCTGCCAAGAATGTCCTATTTTAGCTAAGATTCAGCATATTTTTTTCCTTGGCTTCTAAAAACCTGCCATCCTCTTTCTCTTCCTTCCCCAAAACCAAGAAATAGAACCTAACTGGTTTTATTAGGAAACAACACAACCAGGATATATATAAACCTGGCAAAGACACAAAAGAAACAAAATATGCAAGTTTTTAAGATATTAAGACTTCTTAATATCTTTTCACACAAACATATACTTGAAAATTTCCAGGATATCCTTACTGATGTTGTTCTGCCTCTATTCTTCTTCTAATGGTTGCAAGGGGAAAAAAAAAACCCAAACAAAAAACACAACCAGTACTTTTTGAAACAAACAATAATAAAAACATAATCCAGGAACACCCAGCCATCCAGTACGGGCTTGTTGTTATACTACAGTCATGATTATTTGATATTGCCTTTTTAAGTTTTTGTTTAATAATGCTACAGAAGGATAAACATGCTTAGCATCAGGAACCTGCCTGCTTCTGTCACCTAGCAGCAGAACCCGTTTCTTACCACTTCCACAACAAAGAACACCCTGCAACTGTCCCAAGTTTGATTCCTCACTGTGCACTGGGAATGCACAGGTTTATCAGGCATGTCATGCAAGTTAATAGTTCTGGAATATGTAAATTAAATGTAATTGGATTTATTTATGGAATGGGAAACAAAGGCAATATATCATGACATTGGTGACAAACACTGCATTAGAAGGTACTTTGAGGAAAAAACAAAGACCAAGACACTCTGCTAGCATTTTCCTTCCTGTAAATAATAGCACATTGACTATCTCTGCTGTGGTAACAGTGTTGCATCCTACCCAGGTTGTCTTAACGAATCCAAATTTGTTAAGGTGCATACTAATTAATACAATTTTTAAAAGTTTTGTATGACCACATCCAATCAACATCTGTGTATGAAAATAAAACATCATTTGTGCTACCTTTTAGTTTTTTCAAAATCAGTTTCTCCAGTATCACAAACCACAATTAACACCTGGATAACAAACCATTACTTACAAGGTATGTGAGAAAGATATCCCATACAATACTAACAACTGACACCCCTGTTGAACACAGCAACAATCACCACCATGTAATCAGAACAAGAACTAAAAAAATCTTCTAGCTTGTCTTGCCTTAAAGACCATTAGCAACTTTGGAAATTCTGCTTTAAAGCACTCCCTGGTCAAGATGTATTGAACAGAGCTCACTAACTCAAAATGCTATTTAATACCCACATGGTTTTGAAAGTAATTCTACCCAGAACTGAAGCAGTAAAACAAGCACCATCCACAACATGACTATCCAAAGGTGTGATGCTATCCTTATTCTACCCTAACTCAGCTGCCATTCATTCTGCTGTAGCTACCCAAATACAGAAAAGAAGAACCAGTTACTAAGCATGACATAGGGGCATAGAAAAATACACACACTGCTCCAAGAGATTGTAATGCATACAGGGTTCAAGGCACTCCTTGCAGGCAGACACCTCTGCATATAGAACACCATTTAGTACGGACTGAGGACTTCCTTTCCGTATCCCATCCAAGGTTTAGGTACATTTATGTATAAGCTAATTTGAATGTGACTACTAAAGTGGACAGGTTCTCCTACACAGAGGAGATAAAAACACCCCAAGGAGTGAAGACATGGCAGACAAGGCTACCATTGGCCACAACAGCAAGACACTCACTGCATCACGTAGCTTATTTATTCTGTACCTGGACACCTCATAGATGTGCATTTGTAAGACATAAATGCACCATTTGCTTTCCAGATTGTCAAAGACTGTCCTGTTCTAAAACACAGAAATCACAGGAAAAGCAATGCAAAGTACTGTCATTAACAAGAGTTATGCTGGCTAGTGACTCGTACAACTGGAACATGATTTTGAGGATGGGTCCTTAGCATGTTTATTATCATCTGCCCAACAAGATGATGTACTGATGTACACAAGCAGAACTGATCAGATCTCTTTAGAAGCCAGACACGGCACTGGATTTTTAATTTTTTTTTTATTATGGAACAACTCCATGTGAATCTGATTCAGTGCCATCATTAAAGATGATTGATGACACTTTGTTAGCATTCTATTAAGCTCATCTACAGATGAGTTTTTAAACAATCTAGGAATAATACATACTTGGATACTCCCATCATTAGAAGGAGTTTTTTGTTTTATGCTTTTAAAAGCCACAGAGTGCCATCCTTTCATCTGAATGAATATCAGGACTGGCAATGCCAAGAAAGTTTGTCAATAGTCATACCTACTAACAGTTAAAAATAAACTCAAAAGTTTCTTCCACATTGTTAGTTCCGTATCTTTAGTCTTTACCTGACAACTGACGTGTGAACCACACATTTACCTGTGAGCATGCACACAGGTGCTAGAAAAGGGTTTCCATACTTCTTAGCATGTGAGGCAGAGGAGGAATAGCTAGTATAAAGAAAACATACATGCCTGCTCCAATGCAGTAGAAGCAGTTTTCCTGTCTGTAAGTGAAGGTCAGCCTTCCTTACAAATGCTATTGCTTTATATGCGACAGCCCACCACCCCTAGTTCACAAAGATTCATCGAAACAATTACTTAATTTAGCACATCCTACATTTCTAGAAATTTACTGGCAGAGGAAAGAAGGGTTACCCCCCACACACCCTACAGGGTTTTTTTGTTAGTTGGGGTTTTTGTTTTGGGTTTATTTTCTTTTTTGAAAATACATTATCTCCTGAGGAATGGTCATTTCCAGCTGTTCTTGTACATAGAGAAAAGTGTATTTTGTGGACAACAGAAGTTAATGGATGATCTTAGTGTGTCTTTAACTCCGTGTATTTTAGAGGCAGATGAATGAGAAACAGCCCTTTCATGAAAGAATAATTTAAGGTTAACAAAATACATCATTAAATGAGACTTGATTCTTTTCTTCTGATTCCTACCTGATCATTAACGAAGGTACAAGAGCATAGCAAACTCTCCTCCTTTTACCACTGACATCACCTTCTCCAATACATTAAAAAAAGGAGGGGGAGGGAAGTGGGAAAGGCAAAAACACACCCCAACGCAGACAGCTTGGTCTCCCCCTACCCTCACCCCTTCTCCATCTCCGAAGGCGGGGTGACATCTTCCCCCGCCCCCTAGACTCACCCCCGACCCCAAGGACAGGCC
>VZTU01014543.1:389682-399786 GCA_013400835.1 Zapornia atra | reverse complement strand
CACGCCCCGGGGCTCTCATCGCCCTGCCTGCGGAGGATGGGGGAATGATAGGGGAAAGGAAGGAGTGGGGGAATCCGACTGCACAAAGGCGCAAGAGAACGAACGCGGAGCGGAAAAGCAAAGCCTGGGGTACGGGGTTATATCGAGGGGCTGAGAAGAAACGTGGGGGTGAGAGGAGTTCCTGTTTCCAGAAAGAAGTGAGGTGGTGAGGCTGTGACTTGTAGTGGGCCCTGGTCCAGCCTTCAGGTGACGGCCAGGGCATATCGCCATCCCCAAAGGCCTTGGGGCTGTCTGGTCTTGGGGTTCAGGGGCATTACTTGTACGGGAGGAACAGGCTGAGCGCCCCTCGGAGCAGGCTTCAACACGGGGAGGGCCTTCAGTGTTCCCCCCCCCCCAAGCTTCAGGGCCTGTCCAGCGACATCCCTCCTGTGAGCGGTAAACGTGGGTATTTACAGCTTCACCTGCAATAACATGCCGCTAATGTTGGGCCTTCTATGGCTTTCAGGTGTGTCGGCAGCACAAGGTGAGGATTTCTTGGGAGTCCCGCGTCTGAGAGGGTTTGCCAAGGTACCTGAAGTACACCTGTGTCATCTGGTGTTCCTCGTCAGCAGCCATGTGGTAAAAACACCCTTTTCCCTGCACAAATTAACTCTGTGACCCCTCGTGGAAATGGCACTATATTTTGTCAGTATCTCATTAACTGTATCAAGCTGTTTGAGGCATGTTTCTCTTCCTAATTTGCTTTCCATGTGGGGCTTGCACACACCACTAGGAACATACTGGATAGTTCTTGGACACAGATGGTAGATTTTTAGGCAGAGGCAATTAAGGTCATTTGGTTTAAAACAGAGTTGCATTGTGGTGTAGCCAGTGATTAAGCTAACCCCAGTGCAACACAGGTAAGGGTACTGAGATGGCTGCTTAGTGTACGTTTTGCCATCACACTGTTAATATGGCTCAAGTTTGATTACTGTAGTGTGGTCTTTGACAAAAATTTTTTTCAGAGTTAAGTATTTTGCATTTTCTAAACTCTTTATCATGCACATGCATAGAACAGCCTCAAACCCTAGATACACTAACTATCGTAGGAAATACTTTTCCTGTCAGGTCTTGTTTTGGATTTTTTGGCTAATATAGGACTGCTACTGTGACTTTATTTATTTTTTTTTTAAATTATAGGAGGCAGAGCTCCTGTTGTTTCACTTTGGGGACTGTTTTTAATAGTTCTAAATTGTTACGGTTCCTCCTTCCCCCTCTTTTGGACACTATTCTTTGTCCTTTACTTGCAGAAACAAATGGTATTGGCTGGGAAGAAAGGAATTTGACATAAACAGATGATGGAAGATTGCTTTATCCTCTTTTGCCTGGTAGCTTCATTGGTTGGGTTTTTTAAATTATTTTCTGAGATGGTGTGGATTTTTTCAGGAAAGACAGCTGGTTTCTATTGACAATTACACCCCACCCCTCCAGCAGAGGCTATTTACCTCAGTTACTTTCCGGTAGCTAGTTTGGAAAGGTTAGAGTTGAAAGCCTGACTGATAAGGTGGCTTTCTAGTATTTGAAAGAAAAAGCATTGATAATGCATGGAAAATGGTAATGCTTGAGCTTATAAATCTGGTAGAGGGTTTTTTTTTTTTGCTTTGAAGTAAAGGGTCTAATAAGACTTTTGGAAATAATGGCTAGGGTAAATATACTTTCTGAGTGCTGTGACAATGGACTTCTTGGTAAGTTACTGTATCTTGAAAAATTATCTAGGCTACATCTACTTTCTCATAATTTTTTGTGGGCAAAACTTGAGCCTGTCTATTCAAGGTAAATAAATACATCTATGAAAGAAGAGCATGGTATGAACTCTCTCTGTGGCATGTTATGTGTTTGGTCTGTAATTAATTTTGGTAGAGCCTGAAGAATAATCTTTATGGTTAAATGATTTAATGTCTAGGTAGAAATAAAATTTAGATATAGTATTTATGCTATATATATTTGTTATATATATAAATATAAACATATATATATTTGTGTTGAACAGCTTGGGGAGCTTTTACTGGAGAGATGTTTTTTGTTCTTAAAGGCACTATTGGAGAGTTGGTGGGATCCTTGATTCCTGGAATGTGTTTAATGTTGATGTAGTAGGTAACTATTTGAAGTAACATAGTAGCAAAGCATGTTGTGGTGGTTTAGCCATGGCTGGAGGCTAGATGCCCACCAAAGTTCATCTATCACTCCCCTTTTTAGTTGGACAGGAGAGAAGATATATTTTGAGAGGCTTAGGAGTCAATATAAGGACAGGGAGAGATCATTCTGTCATCAATGACATGGGCAAAACAGACTCAACACAGAACAAAGGAAAGAAAGCTATCTAATTTATTACACTACACACACAGTGAAATCAGAGTCAGGTAATGAGAAGCATGACCAGATCCCCTTACCCCTCCCTTCTTGGCAGACTTCACTCTAGTAATGATTTCACTCCCTTCTTCCCCCACATTGTGGCACAGGGAGGGGCAGGGACTGGGAAAATGGGGGCTTCAGTCAGTTCCTTGCAAGTTTGTTTCCTTCTTGACTGTGTGTGGGGATATTCATTCCACACCCTCCCCCTGCTGCACTGTGGGGTCCCACCCATGGGAGACAGTCCTCCAGGAACTTCTCCAAGGTGAGTCCTTTCCCACAGGGCTTTATCTCTTCATCAGTTGCCCCACTGTGGGCCACTGCTATGGTGGACAGTCATAAATCACACTGTCTCTCAGTCCCAGTCCTCCAAGGGGTCACAAGTCTCCCCCCAGCAAACCTGTTCTAGCGCAAATCTCTCTCTTGCTCATCTCTGTGTCTCTGATTCTCTCTCCATGGGCTGCAAGTGCTGTCAGGGTCTTGCTCCAATGTGGGTCACAGCATCTCCTCTATGTCTCCACCTGCTCCATCCAGCGTGGGGCCTCTCCACAGGCTACAGGTGGGGTCTTGGCCTTTTCCATGGGCTGCAGGGGGACACCCGCTCCAGCATGGGTTTCTCCACAGGCTGCAGGGGCATCATTCTTTCTGACACCTAGGGCACCTCCTCCCCCCTGGCCTTGGTGTCTGTACAGCTCATTACATCTTCTCACTCCCTTCTCTGGTGACAAAATGCAGCTCCTTGCGGGTTCTTTTTCTCCTACATGTGATTCCCAGAGGCACTGTGACCATCACCGATTGGCTTGGCCCTGGTCAACAGCAACTTTGGTCTTGAAACAGCTGATGTTTGCTCTCTGGGGCCTGCAGAAAACTTCTAGCAGCTTCTCACAGTAGCCATTTTCTGCAGTCCCCATTCTCTCCCAGCACCCAGCTATGCAGAACTGCGACACATGCTTAGAGAAATCTGTTTTGTGAAATAATTGTTTCTCCAAATACCTTTAAACCCTGTTTGTTGAATGGAATCTTTTTCTTAAGCTGTATTTGGAACTTATAAGGAAAATGGCCTCATTTAATGATGTGCTTTTCACATCCGAGAATTATTTGATGCAATTACTCATTAATAGTTGCAGATGTTAGGAACTCTTTCTGACTCCAGTGCTTGTTGGCAGAGGTTCTGATAGATATTCTTATCTTTGCTGGTATCTTTCTCTCTTCTTTTGCCTTTTTGCTATATAGGGAAACATTTAAAGGACACTTACAAATACTGGCGGTGTCTGAAAGCAAAATGGTAATGTATGTTGTTTAGGCGAAAGCATTCAGTCAGTCTGTCTTCTGTAATCTTGGCTTTTGAAGATGCATCTGGGTATCTGAACAACTCACATGTAAAGCGTATGGAGTGCAATGGCTCAGTACATCTGTGTATCATTGTAGTGGATGGGGATGCCTAATAATGGGTAAATGTATAAAGAAAAACTAATCGTAGCCTTCTATTATAAAAACTGCCCCTAGAGATCAAACAACCTCCTGGTTGTCAAAATTCCCTATGTTGAAGAAGTTTATATATAAAGATCTTAACATCTGCAAAGAGAGATGGTTGTGTAATTTCAACAGAACGTGGCTGGAGCCTGATGTTCTGCACCACAAAAAACCTCTTTAAAACCCTTTAAAAAATTCTAACCAGATATTGGTACCAAGTTACTATTTCTGGACAATGGTGAATTACTGAAGTTCACCTCTGCTAGAGGAGGTTGCTCACTTGAGCTTTTCCAAACCTGTACTAGAAACTGTGGTTTCATGATGAACTAGTCAAGATCTGCAGAGTACTGCAGAAAGTAGTAGTGTTGTCTTTGTCTTGCAGTATTCAAATCTGAGCTACAAGCTGGAAAGGTTGAGGTTTTTTGTTTTGGGGCTTGCTGTTGTTGTGTGCAGATTGATATTTCAGCCATGTTAGGAGCTATACATTTGCTAGATCTTACACAAGAAGCAGCAAGATTGCCTCTTCTACTACTGCCAGTTTTTTCACTGGTGTGTTCTTAGGTACTGTTAAGTCAACAGCAGCTTCACCTGACTCATCTTTAACTGAAATGAATTAGAAATCATTCACATAATGAGCATTTTTGATGGATGGATATAGATGCTGATTTTTGTCAGAAAGGTGGTGATTAGTGGTTTTTGAGTCCTTTCATTGACCCAGTGAGAAACTGAGATGGGATGCCTGCAGATGCTCTGCCTTTTATATGTCTATTTCAAATAACTTTGTGGTGTAATAGTATAACTACTGCAATCATACTGTTTCTGAGCCAAAAGAATGGACAGCGCTATACAGGTTGAGATATATAGGTGAAAAATACTAAACAAATCCTGTGTCTGTTTTGTAGGAATATAATTCTAGAAAGCATGGATGGAAAAGATCAAGTCTGTTTCATATGATGGCAATGCAAGACTTGTTTGCATGTTTTCATTAAGGTACTTGTCAAAGAGCAAAAATGGGTTCGTGAAACTGATGTGTTAAGATAGATGAAGCTCAATATGACTGTAGTTAAAGATTCAAGTTAAGTCATCAATGGAAAATGTGGGTTTGGGTCATAATCTGGCATAGTTCAGGCTTTTCATATTAGACCAGTGGTTCTTGTTTGTCGTGGTTGAAATATGAGATTGTATATATGAATGGTTTTAATTTTTTAATTACTATAGCTGGACATACTTAGTGGAAAAAAGGTTCTAAGAAAACAATAAAAAACCTGCTGAATTTTCCTGCAGTGTGCTTATTTTGAAGTGGGAAGGAAGTAAACTGACATGGATAACATATGAACCTACTATATCTCCTTGATGTGGATATTAAAGGAACCTTGAAAATGGTTTATGGGGAAGTTGTTGGAGGCTTCTAATTTTAAGTTCTTAACAGGAAATCATTAAACTGTAGAGGAGCCAACATAACAGACTGTTGCTCTAAAACAAGAGCTAAATGCAGAGCATTCACATGAACTTGTCAGATCTTTTTTTAATGCTGGTGGGTTTTTTCTTTCATGTTTACTGCAAACCAGATAAATATATTTTCAATTTTGTGTTCTTGATATACAGCAGTTCAGTAGGCACATTCTGGATGAAATGTTAAAGCGCTGCAGTTATGCTCATACCTCAGGGGATGTGTAGAAACTGAGTCACTAACAGGGTGTTAACGCCTTGCCTGGTTAGGTCCTGCACCCCTTAGTTGGCTAGGGAAAAAAAACCTTTACAAATGTGGATGCTGTTCCATTTTATTTTCTACTTTTACATGAGTTTCTCTGGTGTTATTGCTGAGATGACTGAGACACATTTCACACAGACTAGGCAAGAGCTGTAAGAAGTACAATAACCCATGGTCGCTATGAGTTTGGCTCATTGAAGCTTACCCTAGGGGCTGGAGGAAGGAGAAGGATTATTCTCTAACACTCAGCAGTAAGACATGAAGGTTAGTCACCAAAGTCAGCTGAGGTGCTTTACGAGTGAAGGAGGCTTTAGGAATGTAGGTTTATCAAAGACAGTTGGGCAGTCATGCTTTCTGCTGTTCTGTGCTTAAAAAGTTTGTGCCCAGGTTAGGAGATTTTTACATATCTGAGCTATTGATAATTTTATGTTTTTCATCTGTCAGAATAAACTAACGGTGGCTTTTACAGAATATAACTTTGTGTGACTTAAAATGAAAGCATGCAGCTAGAAAAAAAGAGGGCAGGATGCTGGCCACCCAGCATGGGCTTGTGATGCAGAATTAAGATGAATGTACCTATGTCAGCTCTTTTTATTGTCTGATGCAGCCAAGGGAAAGGAATATCACTGTTAGTACCTGTGTGAGCATTCTTCTGTGCTGCTCCTGCCAACGGGGGAGACCTGTTCATTAACTTGGCTGGGTGTAGACCTATAAAATGTTTAGTTTCAGATTCATGGGAGGTGTCATTTGAGGAGCACTGTTGTGCATTGGTGCACAACGCTTCCCCTTGTTTCTTCCGCCCCGGTACAATATACCTCTCCTTTCTCAGTATTTGAGCTCCTCTGGCACCTGACCTCATGCATCTCGTTCCGCTCTGTGTCTCTTTTTTGCTTTTCAGTGTTTCAGCCTGAGGATAGGTAGTCTGCAATGCTAGTGAGGTTGCTGAGACTTGGGTCTAACAGACTACTTGATGTGTTAGCAAATGTTAGAAAGTGAAGTAACTCATGGAAGTCAAGACATTGTTCTGATAGCTAACTGAACAAATTTATCGTGGTTTAAACTACAGCTGCTTAATCTATTTTGGCTAAAGGTGGGGTCATTCTTTTTTCAAAATGTAGCTAGTTTAGTTTAAGCATCTTAGTTTTCTTTTAACTGTAGTTTAAAAAAAATTCTGAAGGCTTTTACGCAACAAAAGAAATTGTGACCTTTAATTTTCAGAAATTATTTTGAGTTCATTGAACCAGACCAAGCAATAACAATGCCTGCACAGCTGCTCTGAAATGGTTTTATTTCAGTAAGTGTTAGCCAAAATGAGAATAAGCTCAGGTGAATATCTGATGGTATTTGCTTTAGAAACATTTTACACTAAATGGTTGCAACTTTTATTTTAAAAAAGCAGCTTTTAATTTTGATGTGCCATTTTATTTCCGTCTTCATGTAGCTGTGAGACCGTGAGCAGTTTCTGCTTAGCATTTGGTTCTCTTAAATATAAAAACAAGAAAAGCACTCCTTGTATTTATATAGGAGGTGTGCATGAAACAAATGCTACATTGCCTTTCGATTGTTGCCTATTACTTGGGTTCTGGAGTGTGGAAACTGCAGTGGTACTCTCCATCAAACTTCATCTTTATTAAAAGCTTTTCTCCTTGCATCTTTAACTTTTCTGTTCCTATTTTGGCAAGCATCTGGTTTAGTTCAATCAAAGTTTCTTGTGAGCTAAAGGAACTTCAGGAGAAAATTAGGAAATATGGTTTTAGTTGCTGGAGGGTCTGCTGGTTGTGTGCCCTGTAAATCTTGAAGCACTTTTGTTTTCCAACAGTGGTTTGGGAATGTTGTCGTTGCATGCAAAAGCATCTTTAATGTATTGTAATTTGATTAAATGTGTGAGTGTAGGTATGACATATATGGTGCTGTTGTCTCGATTGTAAAAGTTAGTATGGACAGAAGTAATTTTGTTCTGCTTGAAAATGCAAAAGCCATATTGGACATAAAAAGGAGGCACAGAAATGCCGTGGAGTTTGAAGAGGAGTTTCTTCCATCATAACTAATTATTTTTCCTCTTTGTTTCCTTAATTTCTTTACAAATACCAGACTACTTAGACTATGTTCATATGAACGATAGGGAGTAGGAATTAATCTGGTTTGGTTTGGTTCCTGGAGTAGCCTATGATTTTTCCACTCTATGGCTTGGGAAAGTACTACCTGTATTGAATGGTACTAATCCTTACACACCACCACTGCTGGCTATGTTTATTTAGCTATGAAATAGGGACTTGTACTTTTCAGAAGTAATAGACTTTAGTTGTCCCTATGATGACATAGATCTGACAATATTATTTTGTTGGGTTGTTTTTTGTCAATGGTTTCAAGTCAGTTTTCTTGGTTTTTTGGCTGCTTTGGGTTGAAAAGTGATTGGGGAAAAATCCATTCACCCACTTCTGTGCATGCTGCGCTCTGGATGGCTGTGAGTCTGCTTCAAGTCTGGTAATTGATGTGCAATGTTTTGTATGTTGATTAGAAGGGAAACAGGGATGCACTGGTGGCTAAGAGAGCCAATGGGATCCTGGGATGCATCAGGAAGAGTGTGGCTAGCAGGTCTAAGGAGGTGATGCTCCCCCTCTACTCTGCCTTGGTCAGGCCCCACCTGGAGTACTGTGTCCAGTTCTGGGCTCCCTGGTATAAAAAAAGACAGGGACCTCCTGGAGAGAGTCCAGAGAAGGGCTACAAAGATGATTAGGGGCCTGGAACATCTCCCGTATGAGGACAGGCTGAGTGAGCTGGGACTGTTTAGTCTGGAGAAAAGAAGACTTGGGGGGGACCTAATTAGTGTTTATAAATATCTTAGGCATGGGATGCAGGGGGAATTGGCCAGCCCCTTTTCAGTGGTCTGTGGGGACAGAACTAGGGGCAATGGCTGTAAACTGGAGCACAGGAAGTTCCGCACCAACATGCGGAAGAACTTTTACACAGTGAGGGTGACAGAGCAGTGGAATAGGCTGCCCAGGGAGGTGGTGGAGTCTCCTTCTCTGGAGATATTCAAATCTTGTCTGGACGCCTGTCTATGTAATATGATCTAGGGAGCCTGCTTTGGCGGGGGGTTGGACCCGATGATCTCTTGAGGTCCCTTCCAACCCCTACGATTCTGTGATACCTTGTGGTGCTTTGATTGGGTACAGTTCAAAGTAGTCCTTGTCTTCTTCATGTGCCTTTACAATATACATTTCATCATATAGATGGAAAACAAGCCTATGTAAAATGAGGAGATCGGCGATGGGCAGCACGCAATTTGATAAGAATTTTAGGTGAAGCAGTTTATTGGGTGAAATCACCCAGATTATATACATTTGTTACTGCAAACATGGCAAGCTAAAAAACTGCTAATTGGTTACACACAGTGTTCACACCAAACTGCTTGGTTAGTGATTATAACAAGTTCTGATAAGCATATCTTATAGCTAAAACATCGTTAGTTTACCTTTGATGTCTAAAAACATCCGCAGACCTGCTGTTTGGACCATCTATTATGGTTGGTTCTTACCATGTTCTGTTATTCCCAAATACTTTCCCATAACTCCTTCTTGGTTTAGGGTAGTCTGTACCCCTGTCTTCAAGGCTGCTGTGTTTTGAGAATATGATTATTAAAATCCTCTCAGCATGAGTAACTTTCCTGTCAAGGATATTGTCAGGGCCTATGTCTTCTGTGAGGAGAGTCAGGCTGGCAGGCCTGCAGCCTTCCCCAACAATAAAATACTTTATGAAACTTAATAGATTTTTGAAGCAGGATTTCTCAGTTTTGCATTTGGCTGATGAGGTGATGATTCATATGATGGTATAAACACCTGTAAAATAGGAAGGGATAGTTATCCTACTGGATTAGTGTGGATTAATTCATTAATGTTTGTAACAGGCTTTCAAATCCCTTGGCGCTCTAGAAATCCCAAACTTTGTTGATATATTCCTTATTTAAAAATATGGTTGACTTTAATGTGGTTAATGGAAGGAAATCCAAAGCACTTGAAGTACTTGAGCCAAAGAATTATCTACACTTTACTGCCTATGGAAGTATTTCTGCAAAATTCAGCAATGGTTTAAGCTTGTAGTGGGAAGGGGCACTGGGAGTTCAAACTGGTAGTAGACTGAAATAAAACAGTCTCTAGAAATTAAATTATAAAAATGAAATTCATAAAAGCCTCTGCTATGCAGGGACTGTCTTTAAACAGTGCATCAGCATGTCCCATGCAATGCGTAATTCCAGGTGGGAATCCTTTATGTGCGGGAGGGAAAGCAGGGCTTTCAGGCCAGGAGCGGGGAAACACTGGAGTAACACGCTGGGATTCCTGAAGCAACGTGGGGTGTCCCCTGCTTCGAATTAGTAGTTGGCGCCCTGCGTACACCTAGCCAAGGGTGCATGGAGCCTGGAGTGGTTGAGAAGCCGGTAGCCCGAGCGCAGCCTCCGGGCCTTGGCGGCCGGCGCTGCCTGCGTGGCCGGCGCTAGGGGGCGCCGTGGTGCCCACGGACGCGCCCGGCCGCCC
>VZTU01014543.1:234670-389427 GCA_013400835.1 Zapornia atra | reverse complement strand
AGAGGAGGGAGCCCGCGGGCGCCGGAGGAGGCAGCGCTGCCGCTCGGCCCCGGCTCCGGCCGGCGCCCGCGCCGCTCCGTGGCCTTCTTTGCCGTGTGCGACGGGCACGGCGGCAGGGAGGCGGCCCAGTTCGCCCGGGAGAACCTGTGGGGCTTCATCAAGAAGCAGAAGGGCTTCGGCTCGGCGGAGCCGGCCAAGGTGTGCGCGGCCCTGCGCAAGGGCTTCATCGCTTGCCACCGGGCCATGTGGAAAAAGCTGCGTAAGTTACAGGCGACTGGCGCTTTCAGCCGCCCCTTGCTCCGCCGCGTCCCCGTCCCCTTCCGCCCCGGTCCTCGCCGCGAGAGCAGGTAACGCTGCCGGCCCGCGGCCTTTCCGCCCCGCCGCCGCGCCTGGCCGTGCCTCTGTCCTGGCTTCCTCTTTCCGTTTCTGCAGGGCCCCGCAGCGAGAACTAAGGGGGCAGCAGACCCCCCTGCCTGCCTAGCTACCCTCGAGACGCCGGTCGCTCCTTCTTCTCTATGCTGTTGTCCCCTGAGCGTGGGACGTCCCGCTTTTAGCCGCCTTTCCCCCCCCCGCCCCGGCCCGCGCTCCACCACTATTGTGAGTTGCGTGCCTGAAAGCCTCCCTCCATCCCTGTGGAGGAGCAGGGCACCCGCGCTGCTGGTGGCATCGCTGCCATCTGTTTGCAGGTAATGGCGGGGGGAAGCGGGATGTAGTGTTGACTTAAGCAATTCGTAAAAGCAAGAAAAACAGGAGGGCAAACTGGGAGAAACGACAGAATCAGAAAGCTGAGGACGCGTTGTGCTGTGTAGCTGGAGATGGTGTGATTATAGAGCTGCAGTTTGTTTTCAAGGGCGTTGCAAATCAGTTCTTCAATTTATTGGGTGGTCTTAAATTGGCTGCCCTGGGGAATTGTGTGGCATCCTTCCCCTTAGATTTCCCTTGCCCAGAGTATCATGAAAAGGAAAAAAAAACCACCCCGTAATTCTAGCAACCTTGAGTGGGCTGGGACAGTGTTTTTTCCCTAGCTATCCCTTGATTGTGATTGTTTCTATGGAGTCTGATGGAAGGATTCAGGATGTGGCTGTGTCATAAATGGTAATCATTCACTCATTTTATTGTTTGATCATCAGGGAGTATGCAGGCTGCTTGCCAAAACAGAAAACACAGTCAATATCCCGAAGATTGTATAGATTGAGTGCTTAACTGCAGTAGGATAGAAGTTGAGGTCCTGAATAGGTAAGGGTAAGGAGAGGACAGTGTCAAGGCAGGTTACAGTCATCATTCTTGTACTCTTCCTTCTCCCTGAGGTCTAGTGAGACTGTGAAATGAAGTTTCTAAAAGGTGGTGGGGTTTTTTTGTTGCTTTTTCTTGGTAAGATGAGGATTATGGCTTAGAGTATGGTGGTTGTTTATATATAATGCATAGAACATGTGTATTGTGTATGCTTTTATGTATTCAGTGGCTCCAGAAAGTAGAAGAACAGCGAGCAGCATAGGAAGGCAGGCAGGAGAGTAACACGGTAAAACTGAATCAAAACCAGTGATACTGACAGTTGGGCTTGGGATGCAAACACAAAAGTCAAGAATTGGCATTTACAGCACTGTGGGTTTTCAACAAAGTGATTTGGGGGGCGGGGGGAGGTGTGATTATAGTGTCAAAACAGTTTAATTTTCCTTTTTTATTGAATAGCGAAATAGAAGTTGTGCAAAGGTCACGTACTTGGAAAGCTATCGGGGCAGGAATGGCAAGGCTGGGGGACACTGGTGTTGGGCAGAAAGGAAAGGGGTGAGTTTTAGAAGCACCAGAAGTTGGCCACAACCTTGATGCTGGGGAAGGAGTTGCAAGTGGCATGTGACCTCCTGGGCTGCAGACATGCATGATAAGGACAAAGGTGTGTGAATGGGGAAGATGGTATGGGTGACACAGATAAAATGTTTAGCTGTATAGCTGTAGTAATCCCAGATCTGGTTGTCACTGTAACTGTGACTACAAAATGGAGAGAGGTGAAGTGACAGAATGCAGGAAATACTATGTAGTAACGAGTGTTTAGCAAATAGTACTCAGCTTGTGAAAGCAATTTGAATTGTTGAGAAACAACATAGCTCTGGGTAGGAGCGTTTGATGACAGGCTTGGGTAGGTTACGTAGTAAACTACGTGGCATGTTTGGTCTTATCGATTTCTGCTGCACATGCATAACAGCCAGAGTTCTATGGGATAAAAGCATTGCTCTGGTTTATATCTTGTCATATGAAGTTGTAGCATCCTGGTGTAGATTTTACTTACAGTAAATAATTTTGCTTATCATATGTAGAGCAGATCTTTCATGTTCACAGTGTCACCAACACATAAAGGGAGACAGGGTGTTTTGGTACCGTGAAACAGGGTGGGAGAATGGTTTTGAGTTTTGGTGTAAAGGATGAAGCCTGTTGCTTCCTGTTGATGGCAGTTGGAAGAGAAGCTCGTACACTGCTGCTCTGTTAGTTCTTGGAAGCTGTGGGGTCAGTCATCCCAGTGTCTATCTCCTGAGATAGACAGGAAACATAGTGATAATGAGAGTACCAGAAAAAAAAACCCAAAATTTTGTCATGGCTAATTTTTGTGGGGTTAATTATACAGTAATTATCTGTATGCTAAAAAGTTCTTATTTAAAGCCTGTATCCAACTGGCATTGGTAGGAAAGGTGTTTACAAGAAGTATACTCAGGAGGTCCTATATTTTGGTGTGACAATACTGAGGATTGTGTTGGTTTATGTTTCTTTGGCAATCCATTATTTGCACAGCTTGTTTTGAAGTGGTGTGTTTGACTTGATGCTATTAAAAGCATTTTTCAGCATTGCTAGTTACAATTTAGAAAGAGTTGCATACTTCTGCTTTGGTTATAACTCTTTCAATTAAATTTAATTGAAGCAATAAAAGTCAAATAAGATTTTAATATCTTGTGTAATAACAAGTTTGTTGTATTTTTCACATCAGAGTCATAATTTCAGAATAATTCTTAGAAATGTTTGAGTTTATGTAAGGCTTATGTGAAAAGGACCTAGGCCACTTGAGGCAATGAAGATTTTCAGGATAACATTTGTATGGTCTATTGCTGTATTAAAAGTTCATATAGCATTTATTGTTTTAAAGTTTAATAAGAACTTGAGATTCAAACTAATTTGAAATGAGGTCTTGTAGTTCCACTTAATGTCTATAAAACCAGTCAAATAAAAGTGAAATATATTCTTCAGCAATTTTTGATTACCAGAACAATCCTGAATTGTTCTCAAAAAAAAGAAAAGCAGAACTTCCACATGTATTTTGGAGCAGTCCATGTGTTTCAGATCACACACCAACACACATCATAAGTGAATTTGCTTTTTAGGTTGTGGCAGAGTGTCTTGGATCTGTTAGAGACTTGGTATCCAGGGATAGTAACACCTACTGTTTGGGATGGATTGTTTGCTTTTAGACGAATTCCTGCCCCTTGCTCTAGTCCCATCAACAAACAAAGGGTGAAAAAGGTAAGAAGTAATTGCAAGTTGTGTGTAAGCAGTTTATAGTCCTGGGATGCTGCATGGATTTGGCTCTTGAAACTGTTTCCTGATGTAAGGAACAAATTAGATTACAGATTTGATAGCTTCAGAGACCCTGAACACTTGATGTGTGTTTGGGATTTTTTTTCCCCTTTTTCCTCTTAAAGAGTGGAAAGTGCATCTCTTAAACTGGGAAATGTATTTTGTGGGCAGGTATTGGGAGATTCCGTAGCAGGCAATGTTGTTAGTACCCAGCTAGTCACAGATGCGGATTTACCTCCTGCTCTCCCATTTCACATCAACTGGTTCAGTGTGTGCACTGCAGAGTTTCACAAACAATGTGATTTTCAGATCTAAAGCCCTCTAGGTGTAGTGAAGTCGTGTCCATCCTGGGATGTATTGCTGTTCCTAGTACATAGTTTAATCAGCCATGACAATAAACGGAGAATTAGGGATACAGGCCCGCAAGGAAACTGCCTGACTTTGTTGTTCCAGAGGGCTACATAGAGATACTCCTCTGTTGTTAGAGTGGTGGAAGTGATGCGTCATCCATGGAGGTTTCGGGTATATCTTTGAAGTGTGACTTTCATTTTGAGGGCTTTGTCGTAATTTCAGGATTTTTTTTTTTTAATATGCCAACTTGTTACTTGGAAGGGATGTTATTAATACTGGTTGCATGCTTAAGAAAAAGCTTGTGTTTCTGTTGGAGTTGGTATGGACAGGGAGGGAAAGAAGTGGCAGGTGAGTATTTAAAGAAGAACAGCAACTGGAGATGATGTTTTTACAAAAGGAAAAGTTTAATGCGTTGCTACTCGTGTTAGTTAATATATGTTCTCAGTTAATTTGTTGGAGAAGAAAATGCCTTTTGATCATACCTGGTCATTTGGACTATTGTGGTATCTTCTAAAAAGGTCTAGATTTCTTTTATAAGTTAAAATAGTATTTTGTGTCTTGCATCTCAGTACAAGAAAAGAACAAGGTAATAAGGATAGATTTTAAAAATAGAATTTGAGTTTTGCTGGATCATGGTAATATGTAGGAAAATAATTCAGCAAGGAAGGAAACTTGATAGCAATATATATTTGTATTTAAGTGTTCTATATAGTTTACACTATTTTTTTCCCCAAATGAATAAAGGAAAAGAAAAGGTGCGACCAAGTCAAGTGAAACACTTCGTGCTTCCTGTCCCGGGCAGCAGGTGACAATGTTAATTTGCTGGCTGATGTGCCAGCTACAAAACCAGTTGGGTTTACAAACTCGGAGTTATGAAACAGAATGAAGGGTAGTGTTTTTCAAGTAGAGGGAAAAACTGTTTTAGAAAGAAGTCCTGTTGCGCAAGTTCCAAGATTGGTAAAAGCACACTCTTGATAACTGAGGAGTTGAGTAAGTGGCTTCAATTGCAGTACTTGAGCACAGAAGAAAACTCAGGAGTTTTGACGCTTTTTGTTAATTTCTGGTGAGATGCAATCTCTAAAGAAAGGAATATGTGATGCTCTACATAATACTTGTCTCTAAACAGGAACAAGGCATAAACTGAAATCCCTTGGTGATAGGCAGGTCTGATTTCTGGTTCTGTTGGAGCTGAAAATGTGAGGCTGCTGCATTATTCTTTTTCTCTTCAGTGCATGATTTCACTCTCTGGGCTCTTCATTCCCATAAAGGCTGATGCCACACTCTAATATATTTTATTGCTATTGAGGGGCCGTTACACTGACAGAAACTCGTTAGTTGCAGCTTGTTTTCTGTTAAGTGCGTGGTTGAAGTCCTTATTACCACTTGGCTTCCTCCCTCATTTGCTTTCCATTTGGAATGTGTTAGATTTAATATCCACAGTTAAAACTGCCAAACAAAGTACTTCCAGTAAGCTGATTGAATGTTTGTGTTCTTGAAATAAAGCTAGTCCTAGAGCGAAAGTGTATTTTAGTATTTAAAAGCACAAAGCTAGAACTCTGTGTCAGAACTTCATGTTTAAATTATACCAGCATCTTGGTAGCTGCCACTGAGGAAACACAGCTTTTTATCATCAGCCCGTCTGTAGAATTCTGCCGCTTCTTCAGCATGTCTTCTACAGATCCTTTCTGGCTTCAGGCATCTGAGTAGCCTTCAGTGGCACTACAACTTATTTACCTCCTAATCTTTTGCTGCTTCGTAAAACTTCTGAAGTTTTAATATCTATTCTCACAGAAGGGAAGGACTGACCTAATAGTGATGTGTTTCGGTTTATTTTTTCTTGTTTGTTGTGCCATAAGAAAACCAATAGTACAGTGTGCTGGCAGCTGGCTCAGCTGTTCCTGCAAACAGGACGTGCGTCGCAGTGGAATTTCTTATGTCGTGCTGTGTGAGTGTGACTTGTGAAGTGCAGAAGATAGAATGTGACAAGGAGATGAGTCCCCCTTCTGAGTTTGCAGACATGAGTGGATACAGGGGAGAAGAAACATGAGGTTGCTGTTGGCAGTTGAAATCAGCTGATAATTGGGAACTCGAATTCTGTTTTCTGAGGGTGCTGAAGTAGGGAGGAAGACTGGTATAGCTAATATTTCTTAACTGAAATGTTGTCTCAGTCATTTTGTGGAGCTTTGGAAGAATATGATCTTGGGTGCATAGACACAAAAAATGTACAGGAGAAGGCATGAAAGAGAAATTTGTATTGAATGTAAATTGGAGAGAGTAGTAGAATAAGAAATCAACATAAAGTGTTCTGAGGGCAAAACAGTGGAGAGAGGATATTTCCCTGACCATTTCACGCTAGTATAGGTGTTCTATTGTTCTGAATTCAAGGGATATCTTCTGCAGAAGGTTTGACGCTGGGTTATAAAATGCATACTGAAGTAGTCAGTCCTCTGAAAGGAAATGTGAATATAGCAGCTGAGATATTATTCGACTTAGTGTTGTTCAGCATATAAAAGTAAAAAAGCATTTTCTTTCCTCCTGAGGGGATCAGGAATGTCCAGAAAACCTGATCAGGTAATTTTGTCTGCACATTTGACTGGCAATTTATAATGTTTCTGCTTCTTCATATCGTAACAAAATGCTTGATGGGTTCTGTTCATCACTCAAGGACCACATCTTTTTCCATATTCTTCTAGTGATGCTTGGGATATTACACCAGAGGAGACAGGTTTTTTTTAATCCAGACTTGGCGCTTTGATACTGGCTTTATTTATGTGTGTCACTTGAAGCTGCAGCTGGGGGAGGGATATTAAAAAACTTTGGGGAGGGACCTGATGGTGCTGCTTCGCCTGGCTTAAGCACATGCGAGCCTCTGTGACAAGGCCTTCATCTTAATCTTCATTACCAGTTCCACAGAATTAAAAACAAAACTATTTTTGCCTTTTTTTTTTATCATTGCAGCAGAGTGGCCGAAGACCATGACAGGTCTCCCAAGCACATCAGGAACCACTGCCAGTGTGGTCATTATCCGTGGGTCAAAGATGTATGTGGCTCATGTTGGCGATTCAGGAGTGGTGCTTGGAGTCCAGGATGACCCTAAAGACGACTTTGTGAGAGCTGTGGAGGTGACACAGGACCACAAACCAGAACTTCCCAAGGAAAGGGAGAGAATTGAAGGCCTTGGGGGCAGGTAACTGTGCTTTTTACTTCAGGTTTGGTTTCTAGATGCTATTTGTGTCTTTCTGACTGAAGTAGGCTTACGGGTGCTGGTTTTAGGGGGGGCAAACAAGCTGATGAAGTGCATAGTCTATTTGTCTTCCCTATCTATGCTCTGGTTTTTTCCCAGCTGGTTGGGGAATAAGTTATAGTGATTCATTGTTATGCTGTTGTGCTTTTTGTTAGTGGTTTATGGTATAGCAAAACTTTAATTTCCTGGTGGATTCCCATGCAGCTGAGGTGTGGTAACAATTCTAAATGTTCACTGAGAACTTTGAAAGTGGAGATACTCATATTTGGCCTACTTTTCATTAAAATATGAAGGGGAAAAATTGCCTTTGTAGATAATGATACAAACTCCAGAATATCCCTTTCGTTAAATGGTGGAAGCATGGCAGTCTTGACACACATACTCTATAATTTCTCAGGCATTTTTGTATTGTTCCTGAGGTGACAATAGCAGCTGTTGAGTAGGCTCTTAAAGCTTTTGTTTAAGGAACAGAAAAAAACCCCCTTAGATGTGAAATAAGATACTGTATTTGCTGTTTAAGTATATGCTTAAAATGTTAGAATACCACATTTTACTATCTTTACATTAGTGATTTCTTCCCTGTTAGGATTTGGCAGATGCTAGAACATCTCCACGTTGTGCTTGATGAGTGTTCCCTGTGACTGGGGAGGAAAGCAGGCAGGTTTATCAGATGGCACTAATGTTTTGAGACAAACCTCAGGGCTCGCATTTGGCTTAGCTTCACAGGAGCTCTCTGTTCTCTCGTTCCGCAGTACCGCACCAGATGGATGGGCACAGTTTCCTTCTCTTAGCAGTTCAGAGGCAGAGATCACTGAAGGTTTTCCTGTTGACATTGTTCATATGAGAACCCTGTCAGCTCATTAACCTTCAGATATTTGTATCTCTAGCAGGAGGAGGTTGATCACTTAGTTGTACTGGTAGCTTTTCAGAAAGGGTAACTTGCATTTTTGCTACATTAGTATTTGTATAGGTTTCCAAATAGTGTATCTCAGAAAGTGAAAGCCTCTGGAGGTTCAAAGAAGCATTCCCTGGAACTTTGTGTCAACAGGAAGGATTTTTATTTTTTTTTTAAATCTTTATATTTACTGATGGTCCCTCTGTTTTTCCCAAGCTGGCTGCTGCAGACTGTTGTGAGGCAAAGGGTGGGAGTGGGGTGGAACTATGCAGCTATGCTTATTAATGCCTTCTCTTTCATGAGAAAAATAGTGAAGAGCTAATGGGAGAGCATGATATAATCTCTCATTTTAATGATACTTTTCTAGTTAGAGTCTCCAAACTGGGATGAGGTCATCTTTCAGCTAACAACTGAAGCTAGCGTTGTGTGACCATTAGTTGTACAAATGGATGAGATCAACTTTAGGATGTGGTGTTTGTGACTTTGCTGCACTGTGCACACAAAAGGATGGAGCTAAACATGCCCTTGTTGTTAAGGCCTTTGAAGTTTCAAGAAATGCATCTTGAATAGCTTCAATATGAGGAATCTTGAGGCAGTTCCAGAGCTTCTCAGTTTCTAATTACCAATGGCTGTTCCTCGGGTAAAAGCTAGCTTTTAAGGGTCTAGTTCTTAACTTGGTTTGGACGAAGTTTTATGAGTTCCTTCTTCCACTGATGATGGCTCATATTATCTCTGTCCTTCTTTTATATTCTCTCTTTTTTTCTTCTTCCCTGCCTCCCCTGCCTGATATCAGCTGTCACATTGACTTGCTCTGTAGCTTCTTCTTTGACCATTTAATGCCATCTGTGAGAATTAAAACCAGTGCTCAATGCCTTAGAGCAGGTGTTGATGGTCAAATGCATAGTTGTTTTGTCCTACCTCCTGCTTTCAGCAGATAGTAACTATGAACAATTCCTCTTTTATTTCTGCCTTATGTTGGTGCATCATTAAGAAAATCCCTGCGTAAGGCTGCTCTCTTCTTTCTTTTTCCCCAAACTGTACTGCTTTTTACTGCCAGACTTTGGCAGATGGAGAAAACTGAAGGAGGAACTGTATGATATTTCCACCCAAGTGAGTTGACGTTGATGATCCTCATCTGAAGAAAGTAAATTCAGTTTTGCTTTTCCTCCAATAGATTAAAAAGATACTCTTCCATCTGGTTGTTGTGGCAAGCTAGAACTTCTTCCATGTCTTCATTCCCCTACTTTTTCTCTTTTTCTGCCCTTCATCTCTCAATTTTCCCTTTGGCTTCATAGGGAATGAAAATATCTAAGTGATACCACGTGTGTTGAAATATTTAATGGTGCTATGGACTTCCCTGAGGGTGCTGTCATTATTGACTCCGTATTTGCACGTTTAACCGGTTTTGTATCATTAGAACTAACTTTCATTACTCCATTTCCATTCCTATTTAACCCCTGCCTCTTTTTGGCGGTTTCAGTGTGATCAACAAGTCTGGTGTGAATCGTGTTGTTTGGAAGAGACCTCGTCTGACTCACAACGGCCCCGTGCGCCGCAGCACCGTCATTGACCAGATTCCGTTCCTGGCAGTTGCTAGAGCGCTTGGTAAGTCATGTTGGTGTTTGGAAAGTGAGACACCACTGTATACAGGCCACCAGAACTGGATTCTACTCGATTTTCCGAAGACATACAGCTTGGAGGCAGTCGCTTTCTTGCCTTGATTGCAAGGCCTTCTGAAAGGCTCGGTCTTCTTACAATATTTTTAATACAATATGGATCTCATCTTTCAAATAAAGCTGTAGGTGTCGTTGGTGAGTGAAGAACCTACAACATTCAGGATTTTAAATGTCAGTCTTAGAAGGACAGTACTTTGTTTCTTTTGCAGATGAAAAATGTGCAAAGCAGTATGTGTCTCCAAGATGGAGAACGCACTTGTCTTACTGAAGCAGTAGGGATAATTTTTGATCCAGGTGATAGTAAATGTTACTGCATAGCATACAAGTTTTCTTTTACAGTGAGTCTGTTTTCTTTCACGACTTAGTATAGGATGAACAAGGGGATGAGAAACAGGTCTGTATTATACCCATAATCTGACTTTGTGAGGGTATTAATAATGGGAAACTATCTCTGAGGAATACTTTATTCAGAGGACCAAAAGGCATGTTACAGTACTGGGAAAACGTGTTATGAACGGGTTCTGGGAAGTACTTTGTAATCATTGTGTGTGTCTTGCCCCTGAGTGTTAGTGTTTCCTGGTTAGGCTTTCTCCTTAAATTTCATTGCAGAATTGCAGTCTTCTACAGTTACTCTTGTTTCCTTCCTTCTTCCCCTTGACTCAGGGAAGAATTCTCTAGCCAGATAAACTTGGCATATATTTTATATCAGATAAAAAACCAGTTTGATTTTATGGAAATGCAGTATCCTAATTTCACCTGTGAAAACTGTTCTGTCACTTCTTAGCAACCTTGACTTTTACGTGGTAGTGCTGTAAGTTCTCCTAGATTGACTGGCAGTGTGTCACGGGGACTGTCTGTTCCTGGGACTGTGGTCGTCTTGATAATTGCATGGCATTCCTGTGTCTTATTTCTGAGGCAGTGATGTCAGCTTCACATGGAGTTGTCCAGTGTTGAGAATTGTGCTGTGATAACTGACATTGTAAAAGGCACCTATATACAGGGAAGGAGCCAGAGGTGGCTAGGTGGCTGAACGGTGATCTTGTAATAGAAGTAAAATGTTTATTTTATTGACATTCTTCTCTTATCTTTATTATGTGTCATATTTTAGGCAAGATAGATGCTTATTTTATGGCTAGTAAAACTTACTCGAGAGTGTGAGGAATCCTTCAGTTAACAGATGCTGTTCATCCTCTGAGCAGTTATCCCTCTTTTCCCCTTTTCTGCAGAAGGGTGCATGTTCCTCATAGGTTACAAAAAGTGAGCACTGAAAGTTGATCAATCTGTCATTCCTATGATTGCAAGTTTGTTGTTTGTCTAAATAGCTTGATGACTTTTGATCCAGTTCCTCTCAGCAAGTTGAACAAAAGGATTTGGCTAAGGTTTGTGTGCAGATGGGAATTTAAGGAATGATGCATCTGTTAGCCCCCTATTGCATTCTTTCCTGTTACGTGGCTGAAGAGGATTACTGGAGAGTTTTGGGTCCAAGAAATGAGAACCCCTATCTCTTAACAAGTCCTGGTTTCAAAAGTTAGTGTATTTGAAAGCTCAGAAGAGAGGTTTAGCTTCTTCAAGTCGTGGAGAGAGACGTTTACAATATGGTGGTGTTTTTGTGTGTGCATGCCTGCTGAAGCAGCCTACGTAGCCTCTTCACGTCCCCTTCCAAGGAGGTATGACAGACCTCCTGGGAAAGGGAACACAGCTGCTTCTCTCTGTAGGACCCAGATGGTGCACAGACGCTCACAGTTTGGAAACAGGATTTAACTTCTTTCTGTGGCCAGCATGCCCCTTACGCTGCTTACAAAAGACCTACCACGACTAAAGCCGTTTGCATTCATGCTATTGAGGCCTGCCTAACCCTCTTGGCTGGTTCCCAGATTGCTACCCTGGTTGGCACAGTGCTGCTGCCTTGGAGCCTCTCCAAGCGGAGTAATAACTGTCAGCGTTGATGTATACTGGTTACCAGTACTCTGGTCAATCCCACCAAGATGTAGCACAGTGATTCCTTTTCTTAAGTCCAAACTGAGTTGTTGTTCTTGATAGAAATCCCATACAGATCCCAGACTGGAGACAATAATTCTTAGTAGGAAAGCAAATACCTCTCTACATTGCACCATGGTCAGAAATCTGGAGTTGTGAATTTATAGTATTTAAAGTGGGAAGATTATCAGATTAGAAAACATAAGATTTAGAGGATGGGTGGGATTTTTTGAAGTTAGTCTTTCTCTCTTGTAAAATTTCAAAATACCCCGCTGTAGTCTCATCCCTCATCCAGTCCTTAGCTCTAGCACTCATTGCAAGGAGTACAGCAGAGGTGTTAGGAATAGGTTTTAGTAGGAATAAAACACTAAAACATTGGCCAAATATTTGGACAACAGAAGGAATACCAGTGCAATTAGAAGTCCTGCTGGCCAGATTAATTCTGTTCACATTCCCTTTACTGTTCTGATTGTCTACAGTGTCTTTCTGCCCTAAAATAAGCATTTCTGGTATGCAGTTTATTACCCCTGCTTCTCACAACAGTTGTGACTGCATTTAAGTAATGTTTCATTTATTTATAGCCCTGTAACAAGCCAGTAATATTTAAGCTTCATACTGTCTCTGTATATCTGTATGCTGTTTTTTCTGGATACAGGTTTTAAGTCTTTTACTGAAATATTTTCAACTGCAGCAAAGCTTTCTGCATTTTAAGCATAGCTACTTCTGCTAACCTTTTCTGGGCAGTCAAAGCTGCTTTCTTGATATTGTTTTGTCTTGTAGTAAGTACCGCAGACTGCCGTGTGATCTCAGAATTGGTCACCTCAGGACTTGCTTCCCGTTGTGAGCAGAAGAGCATTTTGTTTCCTTAGAGTGTAAATAATTTGAGTAAGTTTCCTGGCACCCCTAGTTTTGTGTTAACTGTCCATTTTATATGCCGGTCCCTAAAACAGGTGTGAGGTGACTCACATGACTTGAACCCCGTTGCGTAAGGCGAGGCTGTGAGTGTGCACATTTCTGGATACCATAGAGCAGATGCTCAGAGACAACAAGCCATCAGGAACTTGCTTGTGTGTTTCAGAGTCCATGTGCAATATTACATCATATATTAGTTATTGTCTCCCTGTGGAGACAGTAACTTCATGTGGCACTTGTGAAGGCAGCGTAGACTCCCGTGAGTGTGCTTATGTGTGCATGTCTTGGGGAAAGAATGCTGAGAGGGGAAATATCCTCCTCTCTGTACCTGTAACATAACAGCCAGGTACATCTGGCAGAAAGCTTATACTTCAGCTATAACATCTGTCTAAATACATGAACTTAGACCTGATTCTGGGATATTAAGCACCACGCTCTAAGTGTACAAGACTGTAGGTGTTTGTGTGAGTCGAATCCATTGTGGAAAAATGGAACAAAGAATTTTTATTTGATTTGGGATTAAAATCTGAGCAGCTGTGTAACTTTCAAAGATGGAGTACAAAGTAGGGGAAGTATAAGAGAGCTCTGGATAGCTCATGGTATAATTTGAAACAAAAGCAGAATGTAGAAACCAGCAGACAACTGGTGTGACTAATCATTGAGCTTTTTAGGTTGACTGCAAGTGTAACCTAAACTCATTGTAGTTTTCTTAAGTTGCTATTGAAGTTCATATCCCCAGCTGTCCCTTAGTCTGAGGAGGTCGGTGTGGTGACAGGAATAGGTCTTGACTGTGATTTAAATCATACAGGATCTCTCTTGTTGATAAATTACTTCAGGTCTAGATCTAGTAAATCTTTTATGGAGTTTTTCCTCCTTCCTCCTCCCCTTTTCTTGGGGCCTAATACAGAGCCAGGATCTGCAGCTGTCTAAAGGCTTATGTAGGTTTTTGCTGTGTGGGTGTTTTATTATTATTGAGTGATGAAATGTGAACCAAGAACCCATTAGTTAACTCACATGGCAAAATGAAATACCTCTACCTTGGTTTTTATGTAGAAATAGAATAGCCTCACCCCCATGGCCTCCACCATACAGGTATGAATTTTCATAAGAGCAGGAGTTTCACGCTGACCCTTAGAGTTATGTACCAGAGCAGTGAATGCTCACTGTGTAGCTGCTGCAGGGATGCTGGCTCTGACTGGGATATGGAAGCTGTTGTCCAGAGCAACTTACTGGAGGCCAGAACTGTTTTGTGAAGTGCTCTGAACATGTATACCATGAAACCCTAGAGAAGAGGGTATGGCTGACCTCAGATGAGCTACACAGATTCTTGAGTAAAGCTTTAGGTTTCGTACAGGTATTTAACTTTTTTTTTTAAAGTTACCAAATAGAATGAGCACACTTGCTACTTGCTACTTGTCTGCTGCTTCTTTTCTGCTCCTTTCTAGGTCCTGCCATGATCAATCACATGGAATTGCATAAGTCAGTAAACTATATTTAAGTACTGCACAGCATTTTCCAGGTTTTATTGAGACTTTGATTTATTTTCTTTTTAACTTGATCTATATAAAACCAGGCAAACTTGAGGTGCATTTGGGATTCTGGTCTTGTCCTAGCCATGCCTTCCTCTATAGTTTGTGTAATTTTCTTCAGTCCCAGGGCAAAATACATACTTGTGCCTTTACAAAATGCAGGGTATGTACTTTACTTTGCAGATATGTGTGTTATACAGATAATGTGAAGGTGTGTGAATCCATGCAGCTCCAGTGAGAAAGTTTTGGGCCCTCTTTAGCAATGTAGAAAAGCATTAACAAAACTTGTTCACCTAAAGGTAGAACTTTATCCAGTTCTTGTCAGTGCATCCTTCTGTTTTACCTCTCATCTTCAGCTAAGCAAATGCCATCTAGGGTTTATCTTTTGAAACTTGAAAATCTGCCTTAATGTTAATTTGGAAGATTTAATTCAAGGCCAGAAACTGAGAATGGCTTTCTGCATGGAATTTTAGCTCTTCACCTCTACATTTGCACACTAGTTCTTGCAGGCTTTTCTCATGCTCTTGCGTAGCCCCAGACATGCACACACCTCCCTCCTTTGATTTTTTTTTTTTTTTTTTCTAGCAGACATGCAGAGATGAGCAGCCCTGGTGAAGACTGCCTTCTGAGCAGCTTTTAATTCACCGTTCATTTTAAAATGCAATTATTTAATTTGCTGTGAGATGCTGTCTGTGCTTTCCTTCTCTACACTGTCGAGGGTGGCAATCATTCAACAGCTTTCGCTGAAATAGTATGTGAAAGAAGCTCATAAAGAAAGTCCTTATAAAGAAGTAGTGAAATTTTAAACCCTCGAGCGCTGTGTAGTATTTCTGCTCACTGCTGCCTTCTGTTTTGTCCCCATCCCTCAAACTGACCTGTCTTTACCCTCTCGGGTTGTAGGAATTCTTGAACTGTCTTTAGGCTGCTGTGGAGATGCCCTCTTGTGGCAGTAGGACCGGTTGCTGTAAGTTTTGGCGGAGACGTTTGCTACCCCAGCTCAGCCTGTGTACTCCCAAGTGGTTACTGGCTGTATCCTTGCTGAGATTTGTCTCACTTCCTAGCAGAGCTGGCTCAAGGGCAGTGAAAAAAGGAAGTTCTGCAAGTCTTCTCTTTGTACTAACAGGCTTTTTAGATAAAACTTTGATTTGAAAAGATCTGGGACTAATCAAGCTGAGTTTTTGTTTTGGACTGACTTATAAAAGTAAACTTTTCTTTCCTCTAAAACCAACAGATATTTTTGTATTCAAAACAGCATATTGCAGAAATATAAATGAAAGGCTTGATTTATGACTTCTGGACATACTTTTGTTATAAGAAGGCTTTGGGCTTAATCCAATCCAGTCTACTTAGATGATGGGTGATTTTGTTTGTAACTTCAATTGTGTTTCTGGCAGCAGCTGAGTTATAAGTACGTTTTTTTCATTGTATTTTAAAAGGGAATAATAAGCAGATAATGTAGACTGTCTTTTGATATATTCTTATACGTAGCTAAATTAGTTTCCTGCTCCTTTAGTGTATGATTTTAAACATCCATTTTTGTAAGATGCAGTGTTAGTTTTGGGTAGATCCCTATGTATTGTTTTGGTTGAAGTCACAACTAAGAAACAAGTAGGATGGTACTGGAGGATGTGGAAGGAACTACATTAATACCTTTTTTCTTTTTATTTGAAAAATAAATATGCAACCCTGAAACAAAGTAATATCCCTGGTCTGTATTTCTTTAGAGAACAAGATTGTTTAGTTCTGTACATGTTTAGGTTTTAATACAGAACAAAAATAGCATGGCTCAAAGTGAAGCCTGAGAACTTGGCATTCCAGTTCTGTAATACTAGCCTTTGGCATATCACCTCATCTTGCTATCTTGGTTTCCCCACCTGCTAAAGGGTCACTTGTCTGTGTAGTTGCTTTGGGACAGAATTAAAGATTTGAGAGCACACTGAAGCACCCAGGAAAAACTCTACTCTGCTTTGTGGCTTACTGTCATCTTTTTTTCCTTCCCAAAACTGTAGCAGAGGGTGCCATGTGAAGTGACTCTTCCTAGTTTGTCACATGCTCCCCAGCCACTGTGGGTGTTGTGTTCTCCAGCTGGCCAGAGACAGACAGACAGCTGGCACTGGCATTCTGTCTATGCAGCAGCGCTGAAAAGCATTGACTTAATCTCTGGTGCTCTGCCCTTTAGGAGGAAATAAAGTACTTTGCCCTGGTGATATGGGTTGGTTTTTGCTGGCCTGGAGTTGGTGGGGATTTGAGAATTATTCCTTAAGTAAAGTGCTCTTTATGTGGTACTGATCTACCAAGGTTTCATCTCTTGCCTGCTTGATTAGTCTGAGTCTCTGGATATATGGAAGTTGGCGAAGAACAAAATCATTAAATTGTAATTTTTTGTTTTCCTTTTGTGACACCTAGAGCTCCGGATAGCCGTCTGGAGTTGGTTGTACAACTTTGTAAATAGGTAACTGTGTATTTCCTACAGATTTTTGAGCTTGAATAGATGAGCACAGTTGAATGATAAACCTCCTGGAGATTGTTCTTACTGCATGCTTACAGCAGACTTGGAATGCTGCTTTGATAGAGGTGTACTACAGGAGATGCTTTGAAAGAATGCCTTTTGCAAAAAAATGGGTGTTTATTAAACAGTCTTTGAAGCTGAGAGTCCTTGAACTAGTCTAGGTCCTGTTCACCATTTGCTTTCAGGAAAAATCACTTGCTGTATCTCATTTTCCTTCTGCTTCCTGTCCCTTAAGAATTACATTAGTGCCGTGGAGATGTTGCTTAGCTGCAGAATGGCATGTGGCTTTGGCCAAACGTGCACCATTATTAGAGCAGCTGCCTGGTAAGGCAAATCACAGTGTGCCAGCTCTTAATTCCTGCTTCAAGCCCACACCTAGGTGTATAGTTATGCCGTGGCCTTCAGAAGGCCAAGGTGTTGTGGAGGAGTAACACGTGCTGGAAGGCTTTCAGTGGCAAATGGCAAGGTTGGGCTCCTGTTGAGGGTTTGGCCTGTGATGTGCGAGGTGTGGCTTCATTGCTTGTGTTCCTGGAATCCTCTGTGTGCCCTTGGGCAGGTTTATAATCCTTGGAGTCCCCTTGATAACCACTGTGATATTCCTAATCATGCCTATGAGGAGCCATCCTCTTGCAGGAAGATTTTCTGGAATCAATATGATTGTTACTCAGCTGGTTTCTTAGAGCAGCAGATGGATATGATGACATGTATGTAGATGAACCAAAATTAAATAGCATCAGGTTATTTTTATCATACAGCACATTTTTAATAGAAAAAATGATTCAGCTAGTAACATTTGTCACTTCTGAGTATGAACAAACTAGCAAATAAAAGCATAAAATATTATGCATGTTGGAAATTGATGGTGCCACTGACGCCAACCAAGGTCTGGTGGCTCAAAGGTGCCAGGCTCTTGTTTACTTTACCTGCTGTGCCTGTGACAGGCATGATGTGAAGAACTCTGGGTGCAGGAAGACGTGTCGTAGTGACTCATAGACAATAATTACTATGCTGGAGCTCTGCTCTTGTGTTACAGTATTTATTTTGATCTTGTTGCCAGCTGGCTTGCTTTGTTGTGAGTCTGTGGAGGGAGAATGCACCTCTATACTAGCAGGCTTGGCTTTTAATTAGCACTTATTAGAAGCATGTGTTTGTCTGCTGCTGCTGCAATGAAGGTGAATTGGGGCTTTAATGAGGATGGACCATCCGCGCTTGCTGTGGTGAAGTGGGGTAATTGAGTTGAAGTGTGTTCCCTTTCCTGATTCTGGAAAAGTCTTTTCTATTGCCTGATGGCTTAAGGCAAAGCTAATGGAAGGAAGTAGGAAGACCAAAAGCTTATTTATTGTCTTTAAAAGGGTGGTGGTAGATGTGGAAGAAGGCTTACAGGTGTGCTTTCTGAAGGCAGCAAAAAACAAAGGAAACAACCTGACAAAACCTTACTCTTAAACTGGAATTCTTAAGCTTCTGCACACTTTTTGACTTTGACATTTTAATTAATTTCTGCATTTTAAGCCATATGTTAGGCACAGAAAGGTCTAGCCAGTGCTTCCAAATGATGGTATTTTTTGTTGCTTCTCACTAGAAAAAGCTATATGTGAATGAAAAAAAATTAAAATAAGGTGATAGTGCAGCATATTCTTCATTTGAATGCCCAACACTGGAAAAAGTGTGGTTTTTATTTACCTGATAAATGAAAATTAAATTCATATGGAAATGCATTTTTCTGTCAGAGTGTTTCTTACTTGAGGATGGTTTAGAGGAAGCACTTAAACCAGTAGATGTTTTGAATGGGATCTGTTACTCAGACTCTGTTCAGGCCATCGTCACTGGTGAGGTGACCCCAAACTCATTCGCATAGCATGAAAGATTTAAAAATAGAAAGGCTCATTGCATGAGGCCTTCCAAGGGAGAGAGACGCTTTAGCTCTTATTTTCTCCTTTCCTGCTGGAACCCAGGCACTACTTGTGTTCCTGTGGCTTCTGGCCAACTCCAAAATTTGGCACATGGTGTTCAGCTGGAAGGACACTCTAACAGAGTGCTGCATGGCTTTGAAAGTGCAGCTAATCCTGTGGAAGGAGAAAGAATGGGGAAAAGAAATTACATGGGTGAAGACTTGAATCTCCTCCTCTGTGCTCTCCCTTTGTTCCTTCTCTGTGGCACCGGCATGCACCAAATACATATGCAACAAGACTTAACCATGTGTTGCTGTATTGCTCAGATGTGGAGGATCTCAAGTTTTCTTTTTAAAAAAAAAAGGTAGTTTAGCACCTTGAGTGTATAAAACGTGTAGGGGCTTAGTTTGGGGTTTGTTTTGAGGTTGGCTGTGTTTTCTCCTACAGGCAGGACTTGTTAAACAAGTGTATAGGGCAACGTGCCATCATGATGCACATTGAAGTGTAATGTTGTATATGAGGTTGGAGAGGAAAAGGGTGTTACATGATTCTCCCCCCCACCAAACCCAACCTAGTTCTGTAAACTGTACCATGAGTTCCTGTACAAGAGGTAAGGAGTTTGTCTCCAGTCTTTCTACTGTACTGGTGACAGGAGAGGCTGATTTTTGCAAGTTTTGGTGTGGGTTCCTCAAAGGCTTTGCTCCTGTTTAAGGACATCTTCAGTTGTTCAGGTAGGTTTTACTGTGGATATCGAGGTTTCCCTCTTTCCTGGGTATTAACCTGTTACATCTGCTCTTCTGAAAGCGTTAGTTCTAAGAGAAGAGAAAACCTTCTATAAACAGAGGTTGATTTGAATGTGTTTTTATTTAAATTGCTACATATTAATAAATACAATTGAAAAGTGACAGGACCAGAACAGTAATTGTGCTGAAATTACTTTGTGTTCCCAGTGGTAATTGTTTTCATAGGAAGGTTTTTCTGTAGCTTCCAAATATAACTCAAAAACATCATCTTTTTCTAGGTGATCTTTGGAGCTACGACTTCTACAGTGGTGAATTTGTTGTGTCTCCTGAACCTGACACTAGTGTGCACACAATTGATCCCCAGAAGCACAAATATATTATCCTCGGCAGCGATGGACTGTGGAACATGATCCCCCCTCAAGATGCAATTTCCATGTGCCAGGATCACGAGGAGAAAAAATACTTCATGGTGAGAGCAGTGGCTAGAAGTCAGTCTGGAAACTTCATGCCTTCTTCCTCTAAAAATTGCTTAGTCTGGCAAGAAAAGGACTGAAGAACGGCATCAGTGTTCAGCATATCAAATACCATGCCTGTTAACAGTGTTTAAATGATTTGGTTGTCACTTTTGGGGAATGTGACTACCAGGATGGTATCTGTGAGTTATAAAGAAGGCAATATGTTCCTTCTCTAAGGAAGTGATAGGAAACACTGTCTGAAAATGAAATTTATTTCACATTAAAGCATGTTGCAATGTACACAAATGTTTATTATTTTTCAGATTATTTATGCAAAGTCTGAATTAAATTCTTCTCTGGTTTATTTTACAAAACAGTTGAGAATTTATATAGTGGAGCATTTGAGCATCAGATAGTAAATAGTCTGTAAACTCTTTGAGGGTCTTCTGGAAAGACCGTTGGATATGTTACAACCAGGCTTTTTGTGCAAGTCATTGCATCAGGCTTATGGTTTAAAGCACTCGCATATACATGGGTTCTACCCTAAACTCACTTTGAAGTTATATTTCACTAAGAAGAAAGGTATGTTTCAGTTAATATTTCTTGCTGTGTTTCTGAATCAAGCTACTAGAGCACATGATATGTAGGAATACATATCTCAAGAGCTGAGTCACATAAACTCTCCCTCTTCCATTTATAAAGTGAAGTGGGCCTCATTGCTGTTTCTGTCTCATTTTCTTCTAACATAAAGGGAGAGCACCGACAGTCTTGTGCCAAAATGCTGGTGAACAGAGCACTAGGCCGGTGGAGGCAACGCATGCTTCGTGCAGATAACACTAGTGCCATCGTAATCTGCATCTCCACGCTGCAGGAAAGCAAAAGCAACTTGGAAAATGAAGAAGAATTGTATCTCAGCCTGGCAGACGGTCCCTGCTATAGCAGCCCTGATGTAAACGGCATGACGCCCTCCCGCTGCTGTACACCCCCCGTCAAGGTAATATGTTATTTCAGTGTTTTAAATGTTCCACTTTGGGGTGTAGAGCTCACTAATCAGTCTTTTGTTCCGCTAGTAGTCTTGTTATGCAACTTGCTGGGATGTGTAGCACTGGTGTAATGGTGTAGTCAGACCACTGACAGCAATTGAACTAACACTTAGAATCTACTGTCCTGTCAAACCACTATCTAATGTTGCTTTTAGCTTGTTTGATTGTTTTTTTTTAAACTGCAGTGGCTTAGGCAATAAGTATGGCTAGATAACATATTTCAGTTGTAGGATGGTAACTCCACAGCAGTTACCTGGCCATATCCTCAGTATTTCCATGGACAAAGCTTTGGATAAATAAGCCAACTTTTACCGATGGAACTTTGGAACACCAAAGGTAGAGTGTGAAAGTATAAACCTCTCAGAATTGCTTAATTCAGAGATGGAGTGTTTCCCTAACTCTTAAAGTCCTCATCATTTATTAGTGGATATTAATCTGTATTCCTTCCTTAACATAGAAGAAATTATTACTGTAATTTGCATATAGATCACACAATTTTAAGTGCATTGTTTTTTAAAAGTAAGCTTCCCAAGATCCCCTTTCCAAAAAAATCAGAAGTAGGCTGGTGAAAGAGAGGAATCAGACTGGGGGCAGGGGCAGAGTTGTGAAACAGAAAAATCCTGAGTGTGTTCCCTTAGAGAATCAGGCTGGGCTACAGTTCCTTCTCCTCCCCTGCCATGTACTTGTACGGCTTTCCTAGCTGATGAATTGCAGACTGCTTGTGGATGTGTTCTTAATCTTGGTGTGGTTTGGTTTTTTGCGTTGTGGGTTTTTTCAAAGTAACCCCTGGGTTAATGTATTCAAACACAAATGTTGTAAAGAATGTTTTCTTTCTGGACTGGAAGGTCTTTCTTTCTCTGGTTGATTTAATGCTCTTTATTAGAGGAAAAGCTGTTATAATACAAAGTCTTTCTTCAGGTTAGAAGTTTTAACCATTAACATAAAGCAGAGCTGTTGAGAAGCTCTTTTTTTTCTCTTAAGAACTGTAGTGTAGTTAGGAGTGGATGTTTGAGTCCATAATTACCAGCTGCTCCTCATTTAAGTAACTGTCCTTTGATGTTCTGCAGTATCTTTGGATAGCTGTCCTTTGGGCAAAGTAAAAAGAAAGCAAAAATTAAAAAGGGAATCCTTAACATTCCCTTGGTAGAAACAAGCTGTTAATAAAATGGCAGGCTCAACCTTTGTCTCCTTCCCTTCCATCCAGTGTAGCAAAACACATGAAAAAAGCTTAACATTTAGCAAAATCTTGTGTGAAGAAAAACTATTTGAATTCTAAATAGTCCTGAACTTAAGCTGTACCATATGTTTTGTGTGTGATTTGTTACCTGTACTCACTGAATGACTGCTGTGCTGTGTTGACTGCAAAATGTCCAGGAAAGTATCACTTCTGGGTAAGGGCTTGGTAAAAATCCTGGCTGTCTTCCCTTAAGATTCCTCCTCCCCATTTAAGTAGAATCAGTGATGTGTGAGTCCAGGTAAGCTGGAGTAAGTGGCCTCTAAGAGTGAAGAGATCAACATTTTAGACAATTAACAATCTCAGTCTTTGCAATGTAGATAAGGCAAATTAATTTTTTTTTGAGTGGCTACAGGTCTGCATTGGTAATACAGGTAAAAATGAGTTATGGTTTAATGCAAAAGTTCTCTTTGTGGTGACACTGATTCTATTTTACTCCAGTTAAAAAAACACAGATCCTATATTCTCAGTACTGTTCTTTATTAAAAGTACTATGGTAATGTAAGCTGCTGCTTTAATAACAAGCATCCAGTCGTCCTCACAGAGCACCTGTAAATATCAGAAGAAAAGGACTGTGAGAAGGAAGTTGGAAAGACAGAAAAAGACAGCTATACTGTCAGAGTACTTTAGAAATACTTCAGAAGAATGCCAGTGTCTCCAGGCAGATCATGAAATGTCTTGGCAGTTGGTCTCAAAGTTGTGTTGTTTTGCAAAATGAGAATTTTGTGTAGTTATCTGTAATATTTAGTAACTACACCATCCTGCATAATGCTGTCCTTTTCATAGCACAGAGAGGGTTGAGTTAGCTGAGAGCTACGATGGGAGGAAAAACATATTCCCATAAAGTTTGGTCACGTTGCTCTTGGGCTTCGCACAGCCTTCCTGGGAGCCCTAGGTATAAAATCCAGCATGTGCAGGAGTGCTGTTGGCTCACTGTTTTCTTTAAAATTAAAATTATGTGAAATTGAGGTATTTGGGACTCTCCAAAAACGAATGAATAAATGGTTTCTTACACCTCTCCTCAGACATTAAGCAGGAGCCTTATCACAAGGTGCCGATGTTCTTACAAAGCACAACCACACCATGATTTCAGAATATGTGCTTTGATTCACTGAAGTAATGAATCTTACAATATTATTGCTGAATTTTACTGAAAGGTGATCATTGCAGTTTCTGTAAGGAAATGAGATGGTTCCCCAATTGAGATTGTGGTGGGAGGACAGCTCAGCGAAAAGAGGTGGTGGTGATGCAAAGGGGGGATACTTGCTGCAAGAAGCACAGATAGCCTTGGCTCCTAAAAGCTGCTACCTTCCAAAACAATTATTTTGGAAAAGACCAAATCCATGTTTCTCAAACAGAAGTATTTTTTAACTGCGTATCCATCTGGGAGCAACTACTAATACCAAATAATTGAAGGATTCCTGAGGCCAGTGATAAAATCGGATTAGATTGTTGTGAAATGAAATTGGCAATTCATGTTTTATTTTTCTTGGTTTACTACATCACTCTTCAGCACTCCATCCTCTGACTTAATTTGGCTTCCCAAAGCCTTCTCCAATCGCAGCTATTGGTGCTGAACAAGAGAGGTTGGCAGCAACAGCCAGGCTTGCACACTAAAAACATAAAACCAGAGTCATGGATAGAGCCACAACTTGAAAAATAAAATTGAGCAGATGAAGTAACACTGCCTGAGCTGCCCTGTGTGTGTCACCTACCTTTCTGCCAGAACTGAGTTGAAGAATAACCTTTAAAATCCCCTCCATAAAGGTGTTCCTCCTTGTTGCTATACATAGTGAAAGACTCTTATCTCAGTGGTCTTATCTACGCATGGGGGAGCAACAGGGGAGTGGAATGCTAGAAACAAACCTGATTATCTTCTCTTTCAGAGTGCATTTTATTAAACCTTAGCACTAGACTTTTTTTCAGAAGTGCTGAGCAGTGTGGCTCTCAAAGGTGAACTGAAGTTGTTCTGGGCTGTACCTTCACAAGCATCACCTGTTTGGTCACTGAGATGTCACACTGACTTGCTGTGGTTCAGTGCTGTGTGCATCTGAGCTTGTCAGCCTGTTATTTTCTCAGAAGTCAGTTGTCATTTGCTATATGCCGCTGGTATGTAGAGTAACGTGGCCTTGAAATTTACTTTTGAAGGACTTGCTGGCTAACTAGGGATTTCTTCACAATTAAATCTTTAATAAGGTCATAATTTGTATCTTCGGGGCACTGCATAAATACTAATTTAATAATCCCCCTGTGGATACGGAAAGCCAGTATTGCCCCATATTCCTGCTGGTAAAACTGAGAATGAGGCAAAGCCACTTAGTAAAGGCTGTAGAAGGGAGGAGTAGCTCAAGGTGGGGTCTGAGTTTAGAAAAGTCCCTGTTGTCAGGACATCATTTGTGCCAAGCATCATCTCTTTGATGTGCAGAATAACCGAGCTCCTCGGAGTGGATAGATGTGCTGGGAGGAATGGAGCTGCTGTCCTTCCAACTTTGTAGAGCATAAAAACAGGCAATAAAAACGTGCTACTCACATAGCAAATAGGCACTTTATTTTTAGAACAGCTTTGCCCGATGCTCCACCTTTTTCTCTGCAATCAGGACAGCTACAAGGGGAAGAGCTTCTCAGTCTCCCTGATAATCTGGTTATGCAGTAACTAAGAACGCAAAAGGCAGCAAAGGTCAGAAGGCTCTTTCTGTTCTTGGGCCTGGCAGTGCTGGGCCACCTGCTGATGTATAAAATGTTCAGAAGGCAGCGTAGGTGCAGGCAGCACGATGCCTGAAGGAGGGAAGTCATGTCTGCACTGATGAAAACAATAGGCCAGAGATTGCAGGCACTGCTTTCTGCTGGGCTTCCTAAATGAACAGCAGATGCATGCAGATTCTTCCCTGGTTTATGGATGAACAGGCCTCTGAAGGAACAGATTATGTGTTTGCTGCTGAGATGCTTGTGGATTTATCAGGCAACTGATAGAAGTGCTTTTATGAAGTTGGTGTGCACAAAGTACCAAGTTCAGGTCTGCGGTTTGAACCTGTTACCGTGTCTCAATACGGAGGGAAGGTCACTCGGTTTTGCAGTAGGATTTTCCTGTCTCTCAGGAGGTTTAGAGAGGTTTGGTCATGCAGAGTCTCTGCTCTGGAAGGATAACATGGGGGAAATAATTATATTTATGCCTAAATACTTTCTTTTCCCCCTCAGCTTTTAGAAGAAGATCCATGGCCACGACTGAATGCTTCCGAGACGATTCCTCCCCTCACGTACAGCAACATGATCTCAGAAAAATATTTAGAGCTGCCAAATGAGATTGCCAAAAGCAATTTACCTTCATCAGGAGCAACCTTGAAGGAACCAGGCCCGCAGGAGGAGAAGTGTGGCAAAGCATTGGCTTTGAGGACACACGAATCCTACAGTAACGGTTTGTCAGTCAGTCTCTCCCCTTCCAACTCGGCAAATTCAGCCATGGACCAAAAAGGCTTCAAGGTGTCTCCTAATGGCCAAACAAAAGCCCAAGACGCAGAGCGGACACCCACAGCGAACTTTAAAAGGACATTGGAAGAATCCAACTCTGGCCCAGCTATGAAGAAGCCAAGACGTGGGCTGAGTCAAAGCATCAGCGTCCAACCAGAAGGCATGGCCGCAACTCCGCAGCGCAAGAACTCAAACAGGCTTACCATGCGACGCAGCCTGCGGGGCCAGAAGAAGCTCAGCAGTTCGCTCTTCCACCCGCCCAGGAAAGCAGTCTGCGTGTGCTGAAGGGCATTTGTGTAAGGGAGTGTATTTTTGGTCTGCTTTAGAATTTTCAAGTTGGTGCAGAAGTCTGAAACTCTTCCTGTTTTATCTTTTTTTAAAGTAGAAACTTTTTTTGGTATCAAAACAGCTTTATCCCAGCCTTGTACTTGCTTGTATTATAACTGTGAATTTTGTAGATGTGTAGGGTATAAGTCACTGTAAAATGTGTGTAAATTTGTATTCCTTCATATAAATGTAGTCTCTTTTCTTCCTTGTATAATTGTTACAGCAGGGCTAAACCTTGTTTTATGGAAAAAAAAAAAATATCCTTTTTGTTAATTTACTAAAGTCATGGATTTGTACACGCTTCTTGTGATGAGAATTTCACAACTTTTTAACTAAAGTAAATTATTAAACAGAATGGAAGATATGTATTTTCGTAGTACTATACGTTCCACCTAAAGTATGTCTTTTAGAGAATACACTAGGTCTATATTTTGGTTTTAAATTTTAGATTTCTCTACTCAGAAATGAAATGTATGTGGAAGCGGAGATGTTGAGTCTTGCTTTACACAGCTCAATGTCGATCTCTTTATGTTAATTAAAATACTATGCAGTATCTTATTTAGTTGTATTTTTTGTAACATTAATCGTCAACGTATTTAGCAAAGAAAACTGTGTGTTTTAAAAACTCTGACTCCCAAAAGCATCCTAGAAAGCCATTCCCATCCCCTTAGAAATGATGGCATTTTTAGCCAGGCATCACTGCCCTATGGAGACAGGAATTTTCTGCTATTCCAATACTGATGGTGCTGCTAATACCTTTCAACGTAAGTTCTTAAATTATTTTATGACTTTTCATTGAGTATGTGGACCATGTGTATGCTCACCTAAATAAAACACATGAAAATTTGCTGGGGGGGGTGTCTTTTTATTTTACCTTTGGTTGAGCATGTTCCTATTTATTTTCTATTCACTAAAAGCTAACGCTCTCCCCTGTTCACTGTGGCTACGCAGCTTATACCATAAGACATCCACATAGTTCTATGTTTAAGCTGTAGCAATATAGAACCTGCACGCACTTTAACGAGGAAGTAAAAGGCTGGTATTTTATTCCAGTATTTTATTTATAGAGTTGAATTCTTTACCCCTGGAACAATACAACCCTGGTTGACATCAGACCTGTATGTTACCATGGTTACCGTGGGAGAATTGTAAGCTTTCTGAAATGGTGTGGTTCTCCTTCATCCCACCTGTGACACAGCCCTGGCCTGTGAGATGAAGGTAACTGTTCAAAGTGGGCCCAGCACGAATCTGCATGTGGAGAGGGGATGTAACCTGTGCTTAACAACACAGTTCTGCTGCAACTGATGCTGAAATTACACAGGGTGGGTGTGGGGAGGACATCAACCTCTCAGAGATGATCTGTGTGTGTAATGTGGTACCTGGGTGAGCCTGTGTTGCTGGCCGTAGTGTAACTATGCAAAAGTAAAAATACGGGCAATTTTCCTAATTTTCGCTCTATCTAGAAGCGAGGTTTAAATTTTCATCGAATTCTGCTATGTTTGTAGATATGTGCCACCTTCTCTCGCATCCCCTGACACCAGTTCTAGACTGGAGCCGCTCCATCCGGAGCGACAGGCACCATAAACCCGGCACACCCCGCGGATTTCCCTGGGGAGGAGCCGGGTGGTGGCAGGCGTTGCCCAGCCCCCGCGCCTCGGCCTGGGGGCGGCGCCTGCTGCGACGAGGGGGTTGTGTTTGGTAGGGGGTGTGGGGGGGTACGTGGGGCCTGTGTGGCCGCTGGGGTTCCCCGGCAGCACCGGAACGGAGTCGGGGCGGCATGGGAGGCGCCGCCGAGGTATGACCAGGCTCCTTTGGGCATCACGGCGCGTTGTGTGGGCCGCTCCCTTGAAACGAAGCTCTCGCGGGCTCCGTGACACCCCCGCGGCGCTCCCTGACCGGCACCACCCGCGCCGCAGCGCTGCTTCGTCCGGTTTCCCCCGAGAACGCTTCTCCCTCGGGGCTGGGCGTTTCCTCTGGGCGAGGCACCTCCTCCTCCGGGCGCCCCGGCCCGGTGGGCTCCTTACGCCTCCGGTAACTGACCCTTTCGGTACTCGGAGACAAACCGCGGCTCCGGAGCCCGAGCGGGCCACCCCGATGCCGCACCGCGAGGCCGCAGCTCGCCGGGACAGCCCCGCGTTGTGGACGCGCTCCCGCGAGTCGCCGGCGCCTGACTCCGCCCCGGGGCAGAGGCCCCGCCCCTCCTCCGGCCGCTGCGTCATAGCGCCCAGCCGCGCGGGAGGTAAACAAACACTCCGCGTGGGCGGAGCTTTCCCCTCCAATTGGCGGCTCGGCGCGTGACGTGGCCCCGCCTCCTCCCACGTGCGCGGGACCGGCGCGGTGGCTCTCGCGAGATCCCGATGTAAACAAAACTGCGGGCGGGGGCGGCACCCGACGCCTTCCGCCGCCTCGGCCGAGCTGGGGGAGCAGCCGCCCTCCGCTGGGGAGCGCGCCTGGGGATTGGCCGCGAGCGGGGAGTGACCCGCCTTCGGCACCGCCCGATTGGTTAGCGGAGCGCGGTGCACCGGGCGTCATTCCCCGTGGGGGTCCCAAGCGCTGTCAGCGAGCGGCCGGGCGGCGGCGGCAGGTGAGGGGGCTGGGAGCGCTGGGCCTGGGTGGCGGGACGGGCCCGCGCTCTGGCGGAGTTCTGAGGGCGAGCCGGGGCTGTGAGGCTGGGCTGGGGCACTGTGGGAGTGCTGGTAGGGCAGGGGCGAGCGGGTGGAGGCCCGGGCGGTCACTGGCAGCCGCCCCGGGAGAGTGCGGGCCGTGCGGACAGAGCCGGCCGGCGAGGCTTGGTACCTCCCCAGGTGGCCGCGGCCTGTTTCCCTGGGCGGCGGCCGGGACAGGGGCTGGGGCGTCTTGTTCCGGAGCCGCTCGGCAGCGGGAGGTGGAGGGTGCCTGGGGCCGGCGCTCCCGCCCGGTGGAGGGCGGTGCCGAGCCTGGTGCTGCAGCTCGCCGGGCCGCGCAGGTGAGTGTTCGGGCGGTACTGGCAGCTCGGGCGGCCCGTGGCGCCATGGCCTTTTCGGGGGACGTTTCCCCTCGCCGCCGGCTCTCGCCCGGCGCGTCGGGCCCGGGTAGGACCGCGGAAGGGTTGGCTGCTGCTTTCTGTGGGGGGAAGCGTTGTTCCTGGGCCCCCGCGGAGCCTGTCCAGCCGTGCCGTGATGCTGGTGCCCAATACCGCGCCGGCGTTCGGTGTTTCCCCGCGCTTCGCGTACCCCTTGCGGGGCTCGGACGGGGCTGGAACCCGCGGGGCTCCTCGGGGTGGGTTTTACCGAGTTTTCCCACGGGGGAACGGAGGTGTGAGGCGAAGTTGATGTAAAGCCCGTGGAGCGCGTCCGGCACGCGTGTGGTGTTAACTCTCAGTGCGCTCCATTACGGGCTCTACAAAGCACTGTGATCCCACATGTTATTTCTATGTAATTATTTTACAATAATAAATGTCCCTACAGCTGCTTGTTAGTAACTAATAGCCTTACATAATGGTGATAATTGTGCTCCTGGCCCACTCTCTGTAACCTGTGGCTTGAAAACAAGTTTCTACTTTATCACATAGGCCTGTGTGCTTCTTTTCCTTCATGCACAGTGCAGGAGCTGTGGGCCTTTTGCTCCTGAAAAGGCAAGGTGTCAGCTTTTAAAAAGCGCTATGCAGGGTCACAGTGCCTTACAGGTTTGTAGAAGTCAAGTTTGCTTCTTCAGGAGGTTTGACATCATCTTGAAGAGCGTCTTCTTGTTCTTCACAAAGAACTTGTTCTTCATGCACTAGGTCGCTTTATACACTAGTTCGGGACACGAAGAACAAGAAAAAGATATATAAATAATCCTGATACAAGTGGTTATTGAGGAGTAATGTGTTTCTTACAGATACCTCCAAAGAAACAATGGCGACAGAATCTCCACGCCGCCCTAGTCGATGTACTGGAGGAGTGGTCGTTCGCCCACAAGCTGTCACGTAAGCCCGTTCTAGCAGCAGCCTTTATTTGAAATGGGTTTTCTTTCATTTTCTTGTTGAGGAAGACCCTATCCCGGGCTTCCTTTCAAAGCCAGTTGTGAGGCCTTACATTGACAGTAAGGTTTTGCCGCATTGAATGTTTTCCAGTAAAATAAACAGAAGTTTCATTCCTGTCTCCTAGGACCGTGCAGGTCAAACTGTCTCCCCAAATGGGATGCTTTTAGCTTAATCCACCCAAACCTTCAAAGTACCTGTTTTAAAGAGGAATACTTTATCTTGCAATGTTTTGTTGTTTGTTTACTGGGTTTGCTTTTGTATAAACACTGTGATCAACAATTTCAAACTTCTTCCTTAGCAGGTTCCTTTCTCACTGTCCTTTTTAATAATACCTTGTCGTATATTAAAACTTGTATGCCTGTCGTTAAAGCCCTTCAGTAAATGCAGAGGCAGATTCTGTTGCTTGGTTGGGTTTTTTTCTTTGCTTAAGCAACCAAAACCTTTCTCCAAGCAGAGCATGAGACCATCTTTTTGCTTGGGCGTCCTTATTTTCATTGCGGTCCTGTACCTTCATGGCAAAAGAGCTTAGTAAGACAGTCTAGGTGATTTATGATTTCATCTTGGTCTATTAAAGGATTTTTGTAGCAGTTTTTCTTTTTTCCTGGGCGTGTTGGTACTCCTGTATTGCTGCTGTAAAGTGGCTCTGTATTGAAATGTTCATTTGTACTCTCAGTTTCAGTAGCTCTTAGGTTGCTGCTGGAGTTAGCTGTGTATTCCACCATCAAGATTCACTTCATTTTTACCAGGGAGTGCTAGAAACCTGCCATTTCAGAAAGTTGTGTTAGGGGTTTGTCTTACAGCCATGAGGTAGAATAAGGGTTTTTTTATATTGCAGCTTTCTCAAGAAATGTGTGTGTTTGTAATGGCCTTTACTTCAAAGTACACTTTAATACCGTAACGATAGAAAGCCACTGTAAGAATTAGGCTATCAGGGGGGTTTTATTCAATGTGGTGGCTGGTTCTTGAGGTATATCTGTTCACCTCAAAAATGTCAGTCCTTTTGATGGGAGTTTGTGTTGAGCAGCCTGCTGCAGCATTCTGCTGCTTATGTTAAACTAAATTCCCACCAACAGAAAGTTTGGGGGTTTTGGTGGGTTTTGCTCTTGGTTCTGAGCACTTTAAAGATAGCTTGCTGGAGGTTTTTCAACTCCTGGAGAAGCTTAGAGAACCTAGGCTAGCTAAAACATTTCCCAAACATCAACTTGTTCCAAGGTGAACTTGTGGGGGGAGGATAAAAAAAAAAGTACTTCATCAGCTGAGAAACGAAGACAGGATGACTCTTGCTGGTAGGCATTCACATGGGAACTTCAAACACTGTGTTTAATATTACACCTGTAGACAAATACTATTGCTAGGTAATAAGGGGCTTTCAACATAGACAAAGACAGTTTTGGTGACCTACATAAATCAAAGAAGAACCACAGCTCATTTATAAGGCCTCAGCTTAAAGCTGTAAGGCAAACTTTGATGCAGTAATCCCTGGATCGCTGAACAAAATGTAGTTTTGTCATGACTTGGAATAAGCTTTCTAAAACTTTTTGGTGGTTTAGATTTGTCTTTGTTTTCAGAGAGGAGTCAATCGGTTAAGCTGATCCAGGTGTTGCAGCATTTGACTTGAAGTGTCTTCTTTATTGCAGTGTGTAGGGCAAGAATTGGAGTGTTCAATACTGAACACTCCCAATTTCTGAAAAAGAGAGTCTTATGCAGCATAGTTTCAAAAGGCATAAAGAAACTGTAGGTACCTGTGGGCACCAGGAGTGTGGATTCCTGAATTTACAACTCTTCTTTGTTGCTATTGGAAATCTTGAGGTAGTGTGGAAAAAATTCCTTCCAGTATAACAACTTGTTTGGGGGCTGCCAAAGCTGTCACCTGAAGAGTTAATTGTTTTAAACAAATTATCTCAGGCTTTATGAAGGTAGCTCCTGTTGCCAGCACGCTTCAGGATTGCTCCTTACAGAAAGCACTAACTTTTTGTGTGGTTTCAACACCGTCTGCCTCGTAGTCAGCCCACATCGTGCGTTGCTCTGCAGTTACACAAGAGTCTCACTGCTCATGCAGGGATAAGCTAATAAAAGCATTAGTTTAAATCTACCAGAACAAATGCATCTTGCACTATATAACATTCTAAATCATTGCTGCTAACGAACTTCCAAGGAGGAGTAAGCTTCCCAAGCTATAAAGTCTTATCTGAAAATACCTCCTTACTATTCTTAGGGTTTTCTCCCATCTCCTGCCCCCAGCTGCTACTACTTGTTTCATCATTGTACATAATGCATATGAGGTCTGAAAGTTCCCTTGCCCTGTGAGGAGAGTCCTCCTCTTTGTGATACAATACCCAAATCAAGTAGAAAAGTACCAAAGAATGATTTCCAACTGCCCCTTCCACTTCAGCCAGTCTCTCTGATGAGGAGAGCATGCTTTGTTTCTTGCTTGTTGTCTTTTATGCTTTTCCCCTAAGCAGTTATTTCATAAACAGGCTGCTGGGCCACTATTTTATATGCCCCAAGTGCTCATCAGTGTGTTAAGTAACTGCATCACATCACTAGTGTTCTCTTTGTGCTAACGAGCGCGTGTGTGTTTTCTCTGGTGACTGGATTTAATGTGTTCTCAACTGTTTCTGAACTTCAGTGGTAGCTAAAAATTCTCCTTCTGTTTTCAAGGGAACAGTCGTATATGGAAAGCGTTGTTACCTTTCTCCAGGATGTTGTGCCTCAGGTACGTGCAGATCATTAATATTTTTTTCAGCGTATAAAGCTGTCAAAGCGTGTGTCAGGTGGGCCAAAATATCACTGAATAACCAAAGCCAAATTTTGGGTTTTCTGAATGTGAATCTTGAGACTAGATTCTGAAAGTGTGGCCTCCATGCCATCCAAAAACTGGGCCTATGGTTTTCTCCTGGGAGGTAATAGTTTAAACAAAAGTCTTAGCTACCCAGAAGTTGAAGAGTTACAACATGAAGAGCAGGAAGAAGATTGCAGCCTTTTCCTTTGGCAGGTTTTGGCAATAGAACAGCTGGGGAGAGGAGAGTCTGGGCATGAGACTGGCTCTGACTCTTAAGACTATGTTTTCTCTGGGTTTTAGTTGAAAACCTGCATGTGACCCCTGGCTGAAGCGGTGGTTAAACAGCTCTGTTGTTAAACAGCCCTTTCTTACCTCAGCTTCTATCACTGCCTGACAAGGAGAATGTTTCTTTTGCCTCCTATGCTCCCCCTTTTTTTTAACCTTGTTTCTGTAGCTTGTCTCAGAGTGTCCTGGCTGCTGTGGGATGAGAAGCTCTGCCTGCCCATTGTGCTCAGTGTGCTGAGCTTTGCAGAGCAGCAATCCTCATCTGGCTTTTTTATTTTTGTTCTTATTTTCTGGGATCTTCCTCTCTGGAGAATGCCCATGATGCTAATGCCTGCTCTTGGCCATAGTTTTTGCAGGTAGTAGCAGCAGCATGAAACTGAAATGGTCACTTCTGTGTTGCTCACAGGCCCTTTGGTGGAGGAGGGAAGTTAATTCTGGTTTGTTACACTTTGGGAAAGCTGCAGTCAGTAGTGGGGAAGCATTGCAGCTAATTGCCTGTAGCCTCAGGAAACTATCTTGGTTCTTATTTGAAGTGCTATCTTAATCATTAATATCCTTAATAATAATAATAATACACAAAATTTCCCCTCACTAATATTTATTAAATGCTTTTTGGACTCGTGGTCAAAATGAAAAATAGTCAAACTTTGATGTAAGAGATGGCCAAGTTCCTTGCACACACCCTCTTTTCTCCCCCTCTGTAGTTAAAGGATGCAGTCTGTGTTTTATTTTACACATCAGTTTGTCTTGGAAGCATGGAATGTGATTTGTTTTGAAAAGCAATACCCACACTTATTTTTTAAATTTGCTTTTTTAGTTCATGTTATTTCTTTTCTGGCATGTATGAAGTGATTATACAAGCTCTTTTCATGTTTAATCCAAAATACCATACGGTATTTTGTTATAATTCATTTGGAAGTGGTGGTATTTCTACTGTAGCTCACGTTTTTACTACCCCAGTTTCTCCTGAGAACTGTAAAAACTTGGGCTTTGGAAGCACTGCAAGTCTCCTTCACAGTTTCTTTTTGTATCTCCTCTTTTTATGGAAATCTGCAGAACACAGAACTGAACCCTGAAGCTGTTCTGCTGGGATTCTGGTTTATTCTCTTTCAGATGGCTGTGTTAAGGATGTCACAGATACATCAGTAAAATAAGCCATGTAGTAAAGGCCTTCCTCCTCAATTTTGCTTACAAAGCTTTTCAGTGGATTAAAGAGTATTTTTAAAAGACATGCCTCATGAAGAGAGCTTCTGACACTGCTTCTAGAAGCAGTGGTGCAAGTGCTGAAGTTAAAGATTGCAGAAGCACTTTATTTCAGCTTGGCGAAAGTGCTGTAAGTCACACATTGCTGCTGACCTGCTCCAGAATGCTTGTTGTTTTGTATGTCTTGTCATTTGGATGCTGATAAGTGATGTTGTGCTCGTTGGGTGATAATTAGTGTGGTGTGCAGTGATCTTGGAACCATTCATTTTTTGAAACAAAAGCTCCTGAGACTGCTGGTGATAAGAACTGACATTCCCTCCTGTGGTCTATAGAGGGAGGAAAAAGAGTATTACGGGTTCTTATTTACACCCTTTTGCTTTTCTTCCAGGCCTACAGTGGTACCCCACCAGCAGAAGAAAAGGAGAAAATCATTTGGGTCAGATTTGAAAATGCAGATTTAAATGGTATGGCTTCATTTTCCCTCCCTTGTTTTTGTGACTTCTTGGGTCTGTGTGCAATAATTTCAGTCAGCTTTATGAGTAAGCATCATTGACTCAAGTATTTCATTGTCTTGTTATAAATACACTAAATGCTGAGTAAGTAACTGTGGTTGTTTTGTTCAGTATCTACCGAATAGGACAAATAAGACCTAACTCTTGCTTAGGAAGAGGGGCAACTAAAAATAATAATAATGTAAAAATCCATTTCTTTTCCTTAAGGTAGTTGAGAACAAAGCACAGAACTGAGTTGACTTCATCTACTGTTTGATTTCAAAGCCAGATTAACTGTGAATCCAGTCCAGGCCCTGGGTATATCTTCTGTGGGGTGGTAGAATTCAGAGAAGCCTAGAAAGGAAAAGCAGTTGAGTAGAACTAGCAGTAGAATCCATGGTGCCTTTGAGGGCAGTAAGAGCAGAGCCACAAAATAATCTCCAAATGTAACTTGTTTATCACTTCCATTCCTAGTAAATCACCAGCAAAGACTACTGTCTTGGTGCAGAAAACATCTCTCCTAACATTTTTAAAAGAAAATTGTGATTGTTGGGAGCTTTTTCTAAGCACCAAGTAGATGCCCACTTCAGATCTGGGATGTTTTTGCCTGTCCGTCCTGGTTACCTTTGTCTGAACGAGGAAGGTCAGGGACTGAACGTAAGACGGTTGAATGCTGCTGTTGGGTGGCTCTTCTTGAATGTATTGAGTATCTTGGGAGTTGCTTGTGTGCAAGGCTGGATTGAAGTCTTTCAGCAAATAGCTGTTCCATGTCTGCTCTCTTATTTGCCTGTCTGGAGCTCGATGGTAAAGGCTCGTTCTGGTCTCAGTTGAAGTAACAGCAACCAGAGCTGTGATGGGGAATTTTCAGCCTTTCCAAGAAGTTAATAGGGAAGATTATATGTGTTCCAGCTGTGGGAATGGCAGAGAGGCTGGCAGTTCATAAATTCACAGTTATTAGAACTAGAAAAGACCTATCAACCTGCATGCAGTGTTGTGACCCGCTTTAGGCTCACTAAGGCTGGTTTGCTCATGGGTTTGTTTTCCTTATTGTTTAGTGTTTAAAAATTTCAAGCATTCCCCCTTTAGGTTCTTATCCACAGTTTAGAAAGAACTCTTCAGAATAGTCTTCAGAATCCTTCATGTTCTGTTTAAACTTACTTTGATGCAGCCTAATTCAATTGGGCCTGAACATGTCCTTGTTCACCATCCTAAATATTTCCTCTGTTTCTTTGAGGCTGTGTGCTGGCAGGGAGCCTTTCTTCATTCTATCCTGGTTCAAAATGTAGTTTTAGAGGGCTTTGCTTGAGAAACACTTGATATTTTTGATGATTATGTCCTGTAGCACTCCTGTGGCATTTTCTTCCATTGGTAAGGTTAATTTAGGGATTAATTATATAGTATTTAGTAATAGTTTTGACCAGTCTGTGCATTTGTAATTTCTGTATTAATGTTTGTTTTTTTGGTCCTTTTCTAAGTTTTTCTTGATTTGAAAAGTTTCCTGTGTTTTATGAATTGTGGGAGAATTTTTGGGGGTGTTTAGTGACAACCCATGCTGTAATCCAGGAAAACTTGCTCCATTTTAAATTTTAACACTTTCTAACCTCTCTGTGAAACTTCAACAGATCTGTTGTGTTTGCCTAAAAGAATATATTTTAGTATTGTTCCAGCATAAAAAATTTAAACTGCTTTGCTTGCTTCTACTTACAACAACAGAAACATGTATTTAGGAAACAATCTAGTATAACCAGCATCAGCTGTAGTGGATCTTAACCTTTTAATAATGGCCTTGATTTTTAAACCTGATTTAGATACATCAAGGAATATGGAGTTTCATGAAATACACAGCACTGGGAATGAACCACCGTTACTGCTAATGATTGGCTACAGCGATGGAATGCAAGTCTGGAGCGTACCTGTAAGTACAGAGCTCACTTTGCTCCTGTGCCAGAGGCCTCTGTGCTTGTAATGTTGTGTTATTACTTTAATATTTTACTTTTAGTTTTTCCTATTGAAGTGGAAAGAGATTTATCGTTGATGTCATAGGGTTTGGATGTCATGTGTATTGAAGATTGACACTAAGCACAGATATGAAACACTTGAATTCATATAGCTTCGGTGTTGAGGGCTTTGTACAAATTGGTTCTGCTAAGTAAATTTTCAGAGTTGATTTGGGAGTAGTGTAGGACATCATGGAACAGGGTGTATCCCAGAAAGGACAAATCTTTTTAACCTACAGAAAGGAATAAGGATAGAAAAATACAAACAGAATTTGTTTGTTCCAGGAATGTGAGTATGACAGTATTAATAGTACTTTACAATCCCATGTTTGTCATGTACATGATTTGCAATTTTAATTTTATTAAAGCCTGTGTGTGCATATGGGTTTGATTTCATGCTGTCATACACACACCCCACAGTTTGTGTTTCAGAGTGGATGTTTATGAGCACATGGTCTTAATTTGGGGAATTTCCCCCAAATTTCTTGAAACTACAGAATAAAGTTTAATATGGTGGATCATAAAATTCTTAACTTGAAAAAAAAAAAATTCAAATTGCTCATAACACCTTGTCCCTCAAAATAATGTAGAAAAGATGGAGTTCTTTCCCTTTGTAAAATACATTGGGATTTTTTAAGAAATGTGTGTATATTGTAATAACTTTTTGGATAGCTGGGTAGGATGGATTTCTATACCAGTAGCTTAGTATAATAGAAAATTTAATTTGTACATTGAAAGCTAAGTTAAATTGAGCTTCACTGGAGTGTGGGATTGATTGCATATTGTTAGCTGGAGATGAGGAAGAAAACAAATGCTGAGCTTTTGCATTCAAAGGAAGGTTGAATAGAAATGGGGTAAGGCATAGTATATTTACAGAATTTGGTAACTTTTTACTAACGTTTAAGAACTTTAGCCAAAACTTAGGAACATTTTAACCAAAATATGGGAAATTTTATGTGTTCGTATGTCCTGAGAAACCACATTCAATTCCAAGTTTTATGGTGCTATTTTTAATGGAGCAAAAACATAACTTTGGATTATCATGGGGTTTGGGGTTTTTTTTTTGTTTTTGGGATTTTTTTTTTAAATCTGCCTTACACTGGAATGACTTAGAATATCAAGAGTGGGTTTAGTAGTGTATGATGACTTTCATACAGCCTTTTGAACACCGATCAGCTTTATATTGGTGCACAAATGAGATGATAAGGATGGTTCTGAAAGGCTTTGTTCTTCGAAGTGTACTACAGCAAAGAAACATTAGGTGTCAGTAAGATCCTGAGCTAAGAGAGGACATACAGCTGCACCAAGGAGTAATAGCACAAGCCGCTCGCTTATTTAACATGCCCTGAGTAGTCGCACAGCTCTGAGCTAAAGAGTTTTGATAAAACACCTTCCTTTATCCTGCTGCGAGCTTCTTACCCAAATGGATGTGGGGTTTTTTTCTGAAAAATGTTGTGTTGGTGTGGGCCTTGTCCTGGTCCTGTGGAGCTTTGTGTCTAGCAGAGATTGTTGGGTTTTTGGTGGGATTTTTTCCCCCCTTCTCTGTCTGCATGTAACATGCCCTTTCTGTGTGGTTAGGTGAGAGTTCTGTGCATCCCTCTTAAGTGACTTTCTGTGTCTGAATGCAAGTCTTCCTGTCAGAGCCATCTGTACCGGTGCCCTGGGGAAATCTGTTGTGGGATGGGCTCTCACGTGAATAAGGAAAGCAAGGCTGGAAGAAGAGAGTCACAGTTCTTTGGTACACGAACAGATTAGCTCTGTCTGGCCTGTTCTGCATTAGCTGTCTGCATTTAAACCCCACGGTAAACATGAGTTAATTTGATGGAGATTACTAACTCATCGTTTGTTAAACTACTCTGTTTATCCAGGTTAATGTGGAGTGAGTGTGTTTACTGGCTCTGGTGGGCAGGTAGTACAAGGTACCTTATCTGTGTTTCCTAGAGGAAAAGAGGAGTTTTCTTTGGGCTTGTGGGTTTTTTTTTTTAATTGTTTTCTTTTCATTTTTTTTTCCCTTTCCCTTCTTGTTTCTGAGTTAGCCACAAGTTAGGCCACGGAATGCCTGATGTTACCTTCTTTTTCAGTAGGATGATGATACAGCTATACTGCAGGGTTTTGGTTGTTTGGTTTTTGGCAAGGGGGTCAGGGTTTTTTGTTGTTCTTGTGTTTGGTTTTTGGGGGTTGGTTTTTTTTTTATTCCCCACAGTATATTTTACCTCATAATTCCTAGATTTTTATAGGATTTAATATTTTAGGTAAAAAACTAAATTGCAGGACAGTTTCTATTCATGTCATTCAATGTTTTGCAAAGTATTTTTAATGGGTGGGGGACAAGTCCACTGAAATGGAAAAAATGCCAAATGTGGAAATATTTTACCATCCACTTTAAGCATGTCAGCTGTAGAGATAATGCATCACTTTCTCATCCCTCCATTTGTGTAATCTGTGATGTTCTGAGGCCATATTCAGAGAGATTCAGCTCTGGCCTGTGCAATTTATGTGTGTTGGTGCAATGGCAGTGCTGGAATATAGTCCTTAACATCAATTTTAAATATCTTTTCAGAGCAGGGTTTGTATATCTAACAAATTTGGAGGTCATATAACCTGGTTTTCCTTACACGTTGTTGCTTCTCCATCTCTTTTTACGCTTCGGGTTTTTTTTTCTCCTTAGTCTGAGCAAAATAAAATCTGGCAGTTGTGTGTCTGACTTGAGAGTTTATTTGGCACCACTTTTTTGTGTGTGTTTTGGTATTATACAAACCTCCCTTCTTGATCTCGCTGAATATTTATCTTGTAATTAAGCGGCATTATTCCAGTTAAGAAAAAGCCAGTTCTCTCTAGTTTAACAACCTTTCAATCTGAAAAAGCAACAATTTGACATTTATGTGAAAAATCTACTCAGCGAGGCTATTATCTGTAGCGTTGTGCTTTTTATTCGTACAATCGAACCTCTATTCAGCACTTAATAATGTGTTGCAGGCAGTCCAGTTTGTGTCTGAGTGATTATGAAGTGTTTATGACAGCTTCTAAGCTGACACTCTCTGTAATGGTGTTACATTGACTTCTAAACACCTTCCCAGCCTGCCTCCAGGAGTGTGTGTGTCTCTGCAGTCTGAGTGGTTTCACATTAACATCTCCTTGGAGTAAGATCTTTGACTACAGAAGTGTTACTTGCAAATGGAAGATACCATTAGGGCTGCTTCAAAGGACTGAAATAATGTTTGGACTGCTGGGTGCTGAAGTAACGGCTGGGGTTTTGAAGTGCGGAGTCTAAATCTGTATTGCATAAGAAGCGGAAGGTGTCCATCCAAATGACTTTTCTTTCATCTTTGTTTTGAAACGGGGGTGGGAAGGTTAAAAGTGTTCTTTAAATATGCCTGGCTAAGTGGGGAGAAATCTGGGAATACACAAAAGTATGGCTATGAGTTCCTATTTGATAATTGTGCAGTGTCGTTCTGTGTTTTATTTGGAATTTGTTTTTTCCCTTCCTCCCAGTTTCATGTTTCAAATACAATTGGAACTAGTTTCAGCCTATTGTGGTTTCCAAGTATCTGTTCTAGATGATCCTGTTCAGGGAAATGTGTGTTGGCTGGTTTTGAGGCAGATAATTTATTTTATTTTTTCATTGTACTCTGGAAGCTTCGGAAGTAGAAAAATCATCTTAATTTAATGGCTCATATTACAATTAAAAAAAGAAGGATCAGGTTTGAGTTGAATAAAGTGGGAAGTACCAAAGGGAACTTTTAATCACAAGCGCAGATGTATATTTAGGGAAAAATACTTGAAGGCTGTGGTATAACGATGCTGCCACAGACTGGAGGGATGTGTCAGCCCATGAGGTAGGTGACTTCCGTATGGAAACCTCTGGAACGCAGAGGACTGGTTGAACAAGGATGGCATCACACACCGTCATTACTCCACTGCCAGACCTTAAATGTCTTTAAATGCTGCTGTGAATAATACGGTGATCTATTTAATTTTTTTAAAAGTTGTTACAACTGCATTTGTACAGCAGATGGTGTGTTTATGTAGATGCATAGGTGGGTCTGTATTGTAAGTCAGACCTGCCATTTCCACTTTGTGTTCTCAACTGGTCAGCAAAAGCCCTGTCAGCTGTGGTTTCCGTGTGGTCCTTTTGGTCCCTTAGTAATTCTTCCCTTTTTAGAGCTGGGAAAAGTAGTCGTCACTTCCCTCAGATGGGGTCAGAGCTAAAATGTAGTCTCATGAGGGGTGTTTTTGCCCATATTCTGCTGCCTTCCAGTATTGGCTGTATCATTCTTGTCCTTTTTGGGAAATGAAGTGCTTCAAATCAATGTAGAACGGTCCCCAAATCAGAATTGTATAGTGATCCTGCAGCCTGGTCATACTAAAACTCCTCAAAATGTATAATAAAGTGAGAACATGTAGGAAACTGTAACCAAAGCAATTCCCTAAGCTTTTGTTGTTTCTTAAATTCAATTAGTATTGTCATAATTTTAAATGCTAGGTACAGTTTGTACTTTAATTCGGTCATAGAGTAAATATCCGTAACACTCTTTGAACATATAAATTCTGTAATTATCTACAGATTATAAGAGGTTTGTTTTGAATGAGAAAGAGGACTGTTTGAATTTCTGAACTAAAATGGTAAAAATTATCCTTTTACTTAGTCTTACTCTTTCAGTAGCCAATGACTGGTAGTAGTCTTTAACCCAACAAAATTATATCAAACTGTGTTTTTTGGTGGAATCTGTCAATTCGTCATTGTCATAACTTCATATCATGAGAATCTAGATCATATATATATCAGGATATTAAAACAACCCTGCCTGATATTTTCCCTGTGCTCTGTGAGAATGTGTTACAGACAAGTTTGCTTTTACAGGGCTGCACAGTAGTTTAAACACTGAGTTTTGAACTTTGTTTTGGTGTACATTTGACTTTTTTTTTTTTTTCCCCACCATGTGAAAGCCATTTTCTATGGTTGGAAACTATTAGTTATCCTTGGTGTGAACAGAACTTCTTTTGTTCTGTTTTTTTATGGGTGCAAACTGGTATGCTCCAAACAATAAAGCTCTGTCATCAAAAATTAACCAGCGCTCCAGATTTCTGGTCTGTCGTATTTTAAGGAGAAGATCAAGACTTCTAATTGGAGGGGTTCTTCCTTGTCCAATCTGTCGTTATGGAAGACAGCGACAAAGACTTTGCTGGGAGCCAGGTTTCGAATCGGCGTGTTCTTTGCTTGCAGCCTTCCATGTACATCTGGGGGCTTGTGGTTTGGTGCCGGGCACTGGGAAAGCAGAAATGTGCTATCAGACCAGCTTGGAGCCGTCATTTTGGATTCACTCGTCCACAGAACAAGTACCTGAAGCTGCTTTTATAGCTTAATATTCAATTCTTGAAACCTGTTTGGAAATATTCTTGGCTTTTGGAATGGGAAAGAAAAACTTTTAAGAGCTTCGAGAGCTGCCACGGGGACTTGCTACTTAGCTGGATCAAACCCAAAATGGCAGCCGCGGCCTGGTTTCTTCACAGGTGCTTTTTGAAGAATTTAAAGCTCTGTTTCCAGTTCGTGAAATCTATTTATATTTTGTCTATGCTTATGAGACTGTGTAGCTCAAGGGACTGGTAATGGGATGTGGAGCCTCTTACTTGTACTTGCCAGCCCACATCTCGCCCAAGCTGGCAGTGACGAAGTTGTTAGCCATTTAGCACTGGGCCCGGGCTTATGTTTTTTTAATAAAGTTCCTTCTCCTGCTTTAGTTCCTTAGGGAATAAGTGTCCCATTCACAGAAAAGGTTGGCTGTCTCGGGAGTGAGATAAGGCCTGAACTGGCAGGAAGATCAGACTCTATAATCTCTACTCTGAAGATGGTGCTTTCAGTCAGAACTGATACATGGGGCCTCAGCAATGGTAATAAAGTTTTATGTTTTATATGGACAAACCAAGGGCATTAGCATCAACCGCAGTTAATTTGGAGTTTTATAAGACTGCAAATAGCAGAAGCTTCTGATGTCATTAGTGTTTGACTTTTAATTAACTTGTTTTAAAGAAAATCTTGAACTCTGAAGCCCTGATATGTTTTTCAGCGCCAAGCAACCAAGCTCTTAGTAATTCAGGGTGTGCAACAAAGCTCAATGCCTTCTATAATTTACTGTTGCTATAGAACAGTGAAGGGCATACAACTTTAAAAAAAAAAAAAGAAATCCCTTAAAAATGCTTATTTTATGGACCTATGATCAATTGAGTATTGGCGTGGTGATCTGATGCCTGTTGTAGCGGCCTGTCCAGATATTCTGTAAAATTTTTACAGAATTTAACGTTTTTTTAACGAATGAGATGCCAGTGGTTGGGTGGAATCTTGTCTTTGTTTTACAAAATCTGACGTGGAGGTATATCTTAAAACTTACTCCTTTTTGGCTCCCGGTAGTCAGCAACATAGAACCCACCTGAGGTATACAGATGGCTGAAGTTACCTGAATGTTTACTTGATTTTTTTTTTTCTTAGTTCTACATAGTTCTCCCCTTTCCCTGGGAATTCTGTGGCTTTGGTTAGTCCATTTAACTTTCCTTTCTGTAATTTGCCACAGTATAAAATAGTTACCTCCCAGGTAATGGATATTAATTATGAAAAAGTAAAATCGTTATACAAGTGAGAAGAGCTGGGCTGGGATTTTCACATTAGGTGCTGAAGTACAAATAAACTTCACTTGTATTTGGACATTTTAGGCTTTTCTTTGAAAAATCTAGGCTTTAAACTCTACCAGCTCTTGGCATCACAGGCTAAATAAACATGCTTTCTGGAGTTGGGTATGTTTAAGAGCAGAAACTGAGTGAAGAGAGTTTGGACTTCTCAGTGTATCTTACTTTTGGGACTATTAACTTTATTTGAAGTAGATTGGAGTTAGAGCTGGTGTGCTGGCATAGTTAAAAGGAAGGAGGAGGTGACTGTGTTGGGTTGGGTTATTTTATATGAATCACTTCTTCCATGCTTTTGTTGTGCTAGCTCTTGTCCCTCTTATTTTCATTCATGGCCATTGGTGTGCATACACATGTGAAACAGCATTTTCATGATTTGGGGGAAAAAATCCTTAATTGCCAATAATAATTCTAAAGCCTTATATTTTTCTTCCCCTCCATTTCCTCCTTTCCCTTTTCGTAGAGTCATGTGTGTTCCAGTGGAGAGGAAACATGCTGCTGTCTTCATCTCTTTTCATCTCTTTTTTTCTTCTCTATAATTTTTCTTATTTTTCTCCTTACCTGAGCATTACTTTTTTCCAAGCTGTCCTGTTTGGATTCAGTTGTTGGGGTTTTTTCCACACTGTCTTCCAAACACAAGATCTGTTAAGAATTTAAATAAATAAATCAGCAAACCTTTACTGAGTTGATTTCTGATCATCGTTCCTTTGTCTTGCATAGAATTTGGTCAGCAAGCTTGGCCGAGCAGAGGCCTCGATATCTTCCAGAGGGAGAACTAAACTTGTTTTGCAAAAGCTGGAGTGCTATAATATTGTATGATGTGCAGATAATGCTGCTAGCTGGAAGAGGAGAATATGCTACGATTGGGATGTCTGCCTAATAAAATAAGAGCTGTGGGATTAATTCTCATATTGATTCCAGTTTTTAAACTGTTATGTCTGTCAGGAATAATTCTGATCGCATCATTGACAGCAATATTGATTCAGACCAATGTGGAGCTGCAAGCTGTCTGCAAAACTGCAATGGCTGCAAGTGTTATTTCACCAAATTTGTGTAGCTTGGATGTTATTCCAGGTTCACTAACCTCTGTGTTTACTTGCTGTTTACAGAACCATGGGCTACCTCTGTAGTCAGGAGTGATTTCAAAGTAATCTTAGGAAAGACTTGTGCTTCGGTGGGGCAGGTTTCTTTCTGCCCACGTTATATAAAGCAGTGATAATAAATAGCGAGGCTCGTTAAGGTTGAAAGTGAGCTGAGAGTCTGAAGTACTGTACTTATGATTTGTTGGTTAAACAGGAGTAGAATTTTAGCTTTTTTGAATGTGAGCTGAAGCACAGAAAGAAACGGGAACAACTCTGAAATGACATTTCAAAATGCTAACTTGGATTTATGGTTTCTTGATTCATAAGAACCTTGTTCCAAAGTGTATTCACTTCTGATATTGTAAACTGCTTGTTTGGCAAAACTTAATGCCAACATGTTGGCTTCTTTCTTGGTCTCATTACATCTGTTTTAAGTTGTTGGTTATTTGGAAATGAGCTTCATAACGTTTGCCATTTTCCTGAAGTTTGACATTCCGTATCGGATCCGTTACCAGGCAGTTATGAAAATGCATTCTGACTGGCCATCTACAGGAAGTCTGGAAATTCTTCCTAACTGCTTCTGGTTTAATCTTTTCAAGATTGCCATTAGTGACAAACTTAATTAGTTTGACCTGCTATTTTTAAACATCATTTTCACACCTGGAGAATAAGGAATCCATCAGTACATCAGATTCTCTGATCTTTCACCACGGAGGTTTGCTGTTCTCCATCAGCAGTTAGTTAGCATTTTTCCTTGAAACATACACTGTGTAGAGTAATGCTGTGTTTGCATTCCAGATTCCTTCAATTTTTGTTAATTTTCTTCATCAGTCAGCTTTCAAGTCTTTTTTTTTTTTTCCATCTTTTAAAAACATGCATTTTCATTAATAGTGGGCAGTGCTGGTATCTCATTCACACAGTCTGAGGAATGTATTTCTAGAGTCAGACCAGCTTTGCGTAGTTTGTGTTATTTGTGTTGTTTAAGACTTCAAAGATATTTTCATTTAGAAAGACTGTGGATGATTGGTTAGAAAGGCAATGTCTTACCAACTTCTATTCTTCCCTACCTTTTGTACAACGTGTTTTTACCTGCTTTCTTACCTAATAAAAAATACATATTTTAAAGTGCAAATATCTTTTACATCGTATGTTTATGATCTGTGTGTTGCAGATCAGTGGTGAAGCTCAAGAGCTCTTCTCTGTCCGCCACGGTCCGGTTCGAGCTGCACGAATTTTACCAGCTCCACAAATCAGTAAGTATACATTTATGTGGTTCATAATTAAACAGAGCTCTTTGTTTTTCACAGATCATTGCCCAAATCATTGCTATAACCTGTTATGTAGATTCATCCATTCATTTTAAACTCTCACCTTTATAATAGCTTTCTACAAGTATTATGGTTTTTTCTCCTACTCTATAATCCAGTGCTTTCTCCTGTTTCATCTTCAGATTTTAGCTTTGATGATGCTTCCTTTGTAGTTTAGAGGGTATCTAGATATATCTGTGCTCAGAGATCAGTCCAGAGATGTTAATTATTTTATTTGGAAATATTTGTTATCAATATTTTAGTACTGTAAAACAAGATTGAATATACTTCTTATAGCAAGGCTGATAGCAGCAGATCTAGAAATTATTATTGTTTATTAAAAACAAGTGCATTGTAAAGTCTGCTCATAGGGAAATGCCCGTCTAAACTCTTATGCTCTTTAGAAAGATAGTATGTCTGTGTTACACATGCAGAATTGAAACAATGTACATAAGAAGAGCAAGAAAAGAAATCTCCTTTTCTGATTGTTTTGTTTATGAATAAAATATCAAGTATTTTCAAAGCTGTGAAATTATGTAAGTGCTCTACTATCCATTAAGTTTAGCAATTGTGGCTTTTTGTGACCTTTATAAAATAGGCTGCTTTTCCTCCCCAGTAAAAGGAACAAGAAAATGGAATTTGGAGTTGTATGAGCTTCTACTGTGTTCCCCTTATGCTTATTTTACGTAAACTTGATTCAAACAGTCTGACTGGTTGAGCGTTCGTCATGATCCCTTGATAGGCACCTCCTCTCTCTTGCTGCTTAAAGATGCTTTTATCAAGTTCTAAGACAAGCTGCTTAGTTTGTTAAATGGGATTGTTTTAGAAATGCTGAGTTAAGCCCCTGGAAGAGCTTGCTGCAAATTTTAAGCAACTGTGCATAAACAAATCCCTTTTAAAAAATGTCACTGTTCAATCTAAACATGGAATCTGACTTCTTAAAGGCCTAAGATCTGGGGCTCTCCTGGCCCTTGTGTGTGTTTTGGTCACTTTTTGCTTATCCCCTGTCCCTGTAACTTGGGCTAGGGAGGTGCAGCCACCCAGGAACACTTCTAGTTTGCATTGGTTGCTATGTTTCCCTTTGGGTTGAAGGGAATGTACTTCTAGTGTGACTGAGGCAGTTTGGGATCCTGCTGGATTACAGATTTTACTAGTGTTTTATAAGCTAATTAATGAACTAAAAATATAGCGTAAAGCTGCAAAAAAATTAATTACAAAAATAGCAAATTACAATGTTTTTGAGTGTTTTGGAGAAAGTAAGTGAAGAAAGGTAAGGGTTTAATGGACGTATTTTATATTGTCTCAGCAATTTCCTGAGTGGAGGAATATACAAAGTATATGTGGTTCTGTAACTCTGTTATAGGGTAAAGTAATTTAAAACAAAATACTTCTCAAGCACTTTGTGCCTCGTACTCTGTTTCTAGGAGCACTGAGTGATTCCCAACGAGTTAGTGTTTGTGTGTCATTAAGGAGTGGATGTCTATGCCCTTTCCCTCCTCAAAGGGAGAAAGAGGAGAAAGAAGTGTAAATGAAAATCAAGTAAATTAATTGGAGAATCTTTAAGTTCTGGGTTGTTTTTTTTCTGGTGGCAAAATAGGGCTTTCTGGTTTTTCAGTCGAGTAAGTTACACTACTTATGAACTCCTTCTAGCACTTTCTGTCTCTAAGTTGCATATATTTAGCATCTGACAATGATAGTTGTTACATTAGAAAACTATTCAAATTAGCTCATATTAAATTAAGTCAAACCTTTTAAAAACATGTTTTGGTCTCTTTTTACATGGCATGGTTTAAATAAATCTTTGATTAAAAGTACATGAATGTATCATTGACCAGTATCTGGAATCAGATAAAAGTAAAGCTGTAATAAGAGGCCTTAGATAACTAACACATGAGCTTTAATGATTCTGAGTAAAATAAAAGGAATTTGTAAAGGAGAAGCTGATTACCATCAGTAGGCTCAAACACTGTTTTACTGTAAAGCTGCAAAAAGGGAATTATTGAAAATAGGACTCTCTTGGTGGATGGATTTGGCACGTTCCTAGAAACAGATCTTAGTTTGTGATAAGGAGCTCATTCCCAGGTGTGAAAGGGAAGCTCGTGGTTTTGACTTGGTGGCTTTACAGTAGCAGAACTTAATAGTTTGTCAACTATTTCATTATAATACTGTGGTCCTTTGATGTTAAGATCCTCTGCTGCATCATGTGCTTTGTAACATAATAAAACATTGTTTCAAAAGGCTTATTTCATGCAGGCTTATTCCATGCAGGCTTATTGCAAAGGAGACCTCCTCAAATCTGATTTAGCAGGTTATAAGTGGTCCTAGTAGCAGGAACGTGGTGCAGTATCTGGAGCTGGCCTTACATGCTGCCAGCTCGGATCCGGTCAGGTTTATTAGTTCAGGCTCTGTGCCATGCTAGAGCAGTTAAATGGCTCCTGGAACTGTTCTGACCTGGCAACTATACCACAGTGTTCGTGCAGGGTTTTGTGTGAGCTAACAAACCAGGCAAGACCTGACCTGGCCCAGCACTGCAGCACTTTGATGTCTCTGTGTCTGTGGCATGGCTGGTCTGCAGCCTAGATAAGATGTCCATAAAGAATGGAGAGATTTCTGTAAATAACACTGAAAAAATGTAGATATTAGCTCTTCTCTGTGAACAGAGAATATCTGCTGTTGCCTTCACCAGGAGATAGAGCTTTGGTTATTTTCTACAGCTTGCCATATAAACAGCCTTTTTGGAGACCAGAGGTTTACACCATGACCAAATTTCAGGCTTAAGAGAAGAGATAAAGTTGCACAGCTAACACTCAGAATATGAGAACATCTCTGGATGCTGTCAGTCTTAGAAATAAGAATACCGAGTCCTGGCACTTTGCGTGCCACATGCTGCATTATCTGCTGAGCCATCTGGTTGGCATGGCTTTTTAACTCGCGTAGCTCTTCCTCACTTTCAAATCTGTATGCTGTGATTGAGTTTAGTACTTATTTATATGTATTCAGGTGCCTGGTTTGCTGGGCTCTGGATTTCTCTGTCTCTTCAGATAAAACGAGCGTGCAAAGATGTGTTTGAAAACGAATTGATGCGACTTTGTGATTATTAGGAGGGAGAAAATATTAAGTGGCAGCAACAAAGCAAAGCTGGAGCTCTGCCAGTTAAATTTAGCTACTGCTGTCTGTGGAGAGGAAACTATGGTTGGTAACATGATTGTTGTTAATGATAGTGAGAGGACGGAGCTAACATCAGGCTGTAGTTGCTGTTAACAATAGTGAGAGGATGGAGCTAAAATCAGGCTGTATTTACTCCCTCCTCCTCCATCTTACATGATTCAAATTCACAATGTTCTCACTGCTACTCAAGTTACTCCTGGTTGGGCTTCCTCTCACCCAATACCTAATGGCTCTATTTAGCCACACTAACCTAATTAGTCATGTTCTTTGTTCAACATGTTTTCTAATTTTTCACCACTTCCTCTAGCTGATGCCTTTCTCGTTTTTCTGGGGTAGCTCACTGTGAATGCAGACTTGCAGACATGAAATGATACGGAGTTTGAGTTCTGTGTGCTGGCTATTCCGTCTTGGATAGTCCTGCATTTCTCTGTGCTGCTTCTCTTCTGATCAGCCTTTCCATTATATTTATATATAATGTGGTGGGCTTTTTAATAGAAACATTAAAAATATTGCTTAGGGCTTTTTTCTCTAAGCATGTATAGTTTAAAAGTCGATCAAGAAACAAGGAAAAGCTGCAGGAATAACATTGCATGTACTTTATTTGTGGTTAAAGGGTACGTGATGGCAGGCTGGTGTGTTGAAGTTTAGGTCAGGCATTGTCTGCGAAACCTATTTCCATGCCTTAGCATTATGAAAATAAATTCCTCCAGTAAACTGAATTAATTTATTGCCATTTTCTAGATTATGCTGCTTGCAGAAAAGATGATATAATAGTCCTACATCTCCCACTGAATTTGACTGCTTAGGAAAAAAAAAAAGGCAAATATGGAAGGAAATAAAAGGAAGAGATCCGAGGTACTATGTTTAAAACAATTATAAACCAGAGAACTTTGTGGATGAAAGGTTGAAAACTAAAATTAACGTGAAGAGCTGAAATTAATTGGCATGCAGGCTAGCTGCCTATGTAAAACTCTTGAAAGTTTAAATTTTGCAGCAGATTTATCTCTGTCCTGTCCTGCTTACATCTTTGATGTCGGTAAAATAAAATTTGAACCTCAAAAGCTAACTCAGCGTTATATGCAGGTATACTTAAAAGAGCTATGCTATTTAGGCTGCTTTCTAAAGGAAGGCAGATGCGAGCTTCATATATATTCAGCCACTTGGGTGGCTTGGTGGTTTTAGGTCCCCGAAGGCTGAAATAATTGCATAGTGTCTGTAGCAGAGGAGCGAGCCCTTCACGCTGAACAAGCAGTGGGTTGGATTGGTGTGCAGGTGTGCATTTAAGTTCTGGTGTTTTGTAACTGTTATGTGGGTTGTCATGGTATAATGGATGTTAATGTGTGTGTATTATAGAAATTACAGAACAGAATTCTCAAGCACAGCACTTTATAGATAGCAGAGGGAAGACTTTTGGAGCGCAGCATTTTAAAATACTAATTTCTTTGAAGCTGTGTGCGCTGACCCATATGCCACCATTTCAATCCTGGCCACATTACATCGATGCTTTAGACTATTGGAGCTTAAACTTTCACCATATTAGACTGCCTCTTAAGTTTGTTTAGTAAGATGCAAAATAAAGTATTATTATCTGTCTTCAATTAATGCCTGACTCTAGAATTATTTATCTCTAGCAAATGTTTCAAGGTCATCTTTTAGGATGTGTTTTTGGGGGGCTTTTTCATATAGAAGCTACATAGAGAATTAAAACCATGGTGCTGTGCAGAAGAAAGATACATAGCTCTGTCTCTTTGACAGAACTGCCAAGATAATGTTCTCCAGCCACGTTTGCTTCTTATCTCAGGAATGGGAGGGTGGAACCAGCCCAGAAGGTAGTAGATACAAAAATCAGCTGGAGTTGGAGGGAGTTCTAGGGTGATAACTTTTTGGGGTATGTAAGAACCAGGTATGATGCTGCAAGTGCTGGTTCAGGTCCTTGACATGTCTCGGTGATGCTGGGGATTAAGAAGATAGAATAATATAATGCTCGTGGCCTAGAGCATTAATCCTAAAGGACCACCTGAAGTTCTGGGATGAGGACAGCAATCACAGCACTGGGTATCAGGCATGGTATTGAGTAATGTGGTTAGAGCTTATCTGCGCAGGAAATGGAGCGTTTAGAGATGCTACCCTGAAGCTGAGCAAAGAATTCACACGCTATTTTTAGGACTGACTCAAGCCTCTTCTGTCTCAAATAGCACACGAGCTTTTTTGCATTTGTGTTCAGTAAGAAAACAGGCCCAAAATGGTAGCGATAAAGAAATCCTCAGAAATATTTTGTTGTTAGCTTTCCTTCTGAAAGGAAGAAGCAGAACAGGGAGTACAAACTATACATGGTGAATGCAACCCCTGTGGCCCGGTGTTTTTCCAGGTGCTGGTCAGCTGCTGCCCCAATGTGGGGTAGAACCACAGCCATAGCACTGATTTCCAAGCAACAGGTAGAAATAAGAGGGGTTTAGCTGAACAGGAGGTGCACTGCATTATTAAACCACCGCGATGTAATTCTGCTGATCAGATTCCTTACCGGAAAAAATATACTCTATTGTGCATATATGCTACTGCGAAAGAGGTCAGAATTTATACAGTGTGTCTGTTACTCAAGGGAGCTGAGGGTGCTTTTCATAGTTTGGAGTTCCTGTGACAATCTCTGGGGCTTCATCTCCTTTCCTCGGGAAGGTGTGCCACTGGGACTATTATTATTGGCATTATTGAGGGGCCTTAGCAGGCTGGAGAAGGATCTATTCACAGCTTCATCAGAAGTACAGCACGTAAGCTGCTTTGAGCTTGTGTGGATAACCTTTTGACTTCATAAAGTTCCCAATGTTGATTTGTATGAAATTCCCTTTAGCCACAGATTTTTTCTTTTCCCCAGTTTTAAGTATAGTAACTGAAGTTAGATTTATTTAAAAAAAAAACCAAAACAACAAAACCCAACATATATCATTTAGCTAAATGGGGCTGTAGATAAGGTGGTGCCTTGTTGGCAGGAAGGACAGTTTTCATTACTTTAATTGTGTGATTTGTCAGGATTTTCAGCTTTTTTATAAATGCTGTAGTGTTATATGACAGAATTAAAAGGATTTAGAATAAAAGGAGTTTAAGAAAAAGACTTTGCAACAGGATTTCAATACTTTTTATATTTGAGGGATTTAGCTAGCTGTTTTTCATTTCCATCATCCTGCTGCATTTTGTTAAACACTGTGTGGAGCAGGTGTGTACAACGTCAGTGTATCGCACATGCAAATAAACACGATTTTACAGATAAAAATTAATCCACCATAACTTGGAAGATTAAATCTCACTGCAGGACTAGAAAGGGTTGCTGACTCCATTAAGCATTGCAGAGAACAACACATGTCGCTTTTTGCAATCTCATGAATGGGATCGCTATTAACCTGATTTAATGCTCTGCAGAGTCCTCAAAAATAATGATCCTTTTCTCCAGTATTAATATTTACGTTCTGGAAGTATATGTTTGAAGTAGAAAATGGATTTTTTTTTTTTTTTAAATGAGGATCTTAATCATCACAGTCTGGAATCAGAAGTTTAAGCACCTATTGTACAAATTTTGCAAAGCTGCATCGTCGGTATTAAAATCTGGTACTCTAGTTTTGTGCCACTGTTTCCCTTGACTCCCCATCACCTTTCTTCCCCTTGCTCCCCAATCCCTGTCATTAAACTTCAAACCAGACCATAAAGAAACATGTGAATTCATATCTTTAATGCATATATCTATTTTAAAAATAAAACAAACTACGGTGTAGCTAAATAATGAAGGCCAAATCCTGGCTTTGCTCAAATCGATGTCAGAACTTGTGGTAGCCAGCATTTCACCCTTGATGCTGAGAGAGCAGCTAAGGGAGCAGAAACAAATGGAGTTCATCTGTTACTTGGATTGAAGGAAACAAATTGGTTGCCAGATTGAGAAGACTGTACATTTCATTTATCAATTTACAGGTCAGTACGTACAGTACAGGTATGACTCACAAAAGCCCTTGAAATAATAGGAATAAAAGAAAAATACTTTTGGCTGTTTTAGGTTACTTGTAGAGCTATTGTTGATGGAGAAATTATTGATGTGACCCACTTGACTTTATAAATACCCAAATGTGTAGGAGGGAAGACTTACCCTTGTACGGATGAGAGTACTGAACAGTTTTTGTTACAAATTAAATGCATGTACCTGAGTTATTAATAATTAACAGAGACTGTTATGTGAACATATATATTGTTAATTGTTGTGCCTTTCTGAATAATTGATTTAGTGCAGTACACCAGCATTTGTGAATTAAATTGTGAATGGGCTGTATCACTAATTTTCTTTATAGATCAAAGAGTTTGGTGTATAATGGAGGGAAAAAAATAATTCCATTATTTACCACACACATGCATACCTATGGATAGATAATTACAAAGGCGAAGGTTGAAAGAAAATGGGGGAAGTTCAGCAGTGTTGTTGTTGGCTGTTTTTCTACTTCTGAAGTTGGGTAGAAACATACCCTGGAATTTAGTAAACATTGTTCACAAGTAGGAGAGATGTATTTGACCTTTTAATTTTAGTTCTGTTTCTGTTTACATAGCAATAAGGCAAGTTTTCAAAACTATTAAAACCCTGTATTAAGAAGTGTGGCATCTTTAAGCAGCCTGGTTCTGGAGGGAAGGTGTGACTGCAGTTTGGGAAGAAGCAATGCTGCTTTAGTTGGATCCCAGGGCAGGCAGCACTGTCTCAGCAACTGAAGTACAGCAGAGGACAGGCTCCTACCAAACACTGGGGCTGGGCTGGTGTTACCTGGTGAAGCTAACCTGGAATGTAGATGGGTTGTGATCTTAGCCATGTTTTTACTTGGAGCAAACAGCCGGCACAGCCCGAGTCTCTCTGGGAGCTGCTGGACGTTGCTGTTCTTAAAGGCTTCAATCTCTCCGTGGCAGAACTTACTGAAGAATGTTTTGAATTTAATGTGGTCTTTTCTTGGGCACAGGGCATGGGCTGTCAGCATGGCTGTGTGCTGGACTGCTCTCAGGCTGTGCTCTCATGGTTAATGATCATAGATTCCACTTCTACATCAGTAGAATAAATTGGGAACCAATGTGTGAAATCCATGTGGAGCTGGTGACAGCCCCATCGCAGGCAACTTTAATGAAACAATTAAAAGCAAGCATTACTGGTTAGAGAATCCTTAACCCCTGCTGGAGTGACTAGAAAGTAACTCCAAAATCCTGGCCAGATTTTGCTGCTTGTTTCAGTACTTATTGCCATCTCTTTCCAAGAATCCAGCGTTCATGACTCTGCCTGTTACTTGGATTTCTATCCCAAATTGTGTACGGGCTGAGTTTTGAGTTATATATTCGATGTCTGCCCAATGAGTGGATGGCATGTTGGCCCCCCACAACGTGCACACCTGAGCTTTTGAAGGTAACACAGACAATACATACCAATTTGCCTTTTCTTTGTTTTCCCTCTTAGGTGCTCAGAAATGTGATAATTTTTCTGAGAAGCGACCTCTTCTTGGTGTGTGCAAAAGCATTGGATCTTCTGGGTAAGAATGTTTTTTGTGAATAAAGTCTTATACATAAATTGCAACGTAATCTAAAAACACCCAGTAGATTGCATCTTAAAAGCTCTATTCTCTTCTTGCTTATGCAGTAACGCTGTGAGGTGCTTATCAAGTTTTTTTCAGTGTGTCAGCATATATTTGCCTATGACTTAAACTTTTAAAAAAGAATAAAAACGAGAGACTCTTGATACAAAATAGATGAAGAGATATTTCAAGTTTATTTTGTTCTCAGTGTAATCACAACTTTGACTACCCTTTTCTGATATTAATCCTCATCACATATTATTGAGAAGTATCCAAAGCAATCTTTGTGTCTTAAAGTAGTTAAAAGAGGCTTTCAAGCAGCAGTTGTGTATCAAGTGAATTATAAGCACCAAGCAAATTCCTTGTTACAGCCATTCACTGTTTATTAGCAAAATAAATGTTGAATCTAGTTATTTGAGTTGGGAAGATAAGCTAACAGTCATGTCTTGTGCTCTCCAGACAGTATTGCTGTATCTAAAAGATACATCTTTTATTATATATAATATATATATTATATATACTGTCTTCTAAAAGAGGTCCCTAAGGTATTTGATGTCCATTTCCTCTGTTGGTTCAGATGATGCAATGGATTTGTATCTCTATCTACAGCAAAATACTTGCTTTTCAAGGGTAATCAATCTCCTACAGAGCGATTGAAGGGCTAAACAGTTAAAGTAAATATTCTTACAGTAGTAAGACTAATTCTGTACCACACCTTTTTCGATTAAGAATTTAATCACTTGGGTGTGGATCAAGTCTATGTAGGTTTGTATGTATTATTACTGTGTTCAACTGGAATCTTAGTTACCTGCTTTAAATGGGTAAAACAGAAAATACTTATGGCTAAGTGAAATGTTTTTCTGTTCATATGTTCACAACTTTCAGAACTGTTTGTAGTGACTTGTCCCCTTTATTTTCCCTTGCCCTGTAAGTGTGTGTTATCTCACAAATAACTTTTTTAAGAGTACATGTAACCGGAGATGCAAGTACTGCTCTTGTGGAAGTTGCTATCTTAATCCAGACAGTGTATTTATATATGTAAATGATATGTTAGATGGAAAAAAAAAGAATCTTTCCTTCATACCTTTGCTTTAGTAGCTGAGCTCTCTAAGGAATGACAAACTACAAGGATTGATATTTTCACTGTGTAATTCATCGTATTCCTCAGTTAGTGGGAAATAGGCCAAAGATTACTGGTAGTTGCTGCTTTACTACAAAAAAAAAAGCTCGTGTGCTTTCAAAACGAATGGACAGAATTATGTTACTACCTATCAGTAGCTAAATATGGGCAAATAGAAGATCTTAAATCAGGCTTTCTGCTGTGACCAGAGGACTAGCACGTAATTTAAAAAAGGAGACACTGCTACAGGCTTGTGTTTACCCATTTAATAAAGACCCGGTTTGCTCAACAGGAAATTCTGACACACTTTTCTACATTTACTGCTCATTGCAAGTTATTTTTGAAGGAATCCTTGCAAATCACCTATTTTTGTCAGTAGCTTTCAGGTTACAAGTTCTTTTTGATGGTTTGCCCTTAATTGGAGTCACTCACCTTTTGAATTGGCTCAAGTATCGCACCTGTTTTTTCTTCTGTTATGTTTGTAGACTGTTGGATTACATTTCTAGCATGATCTTTATGCATATGGAAGGATCTTTAGAATGTTAAAAAAGCTGTGTTATGAAAGGACTCTGAGCCTGAATCGCTATTTGAGTTCTATCCTTAAATTGAGGCTTTGTGTTCTACATCGTTTTCTCTATATCTTAATAGCTGTGGACAGATAAAACACCTTGTTTAATCATATAATTGAAGAAAATACTACATTTATTCCAAAGCACTTGATTTTCACTACAGCTGTATCCTCACCTACATTGGAGGTTAATTCAGCAGGTATGATAATTACATGAGGGCGTTTTAAGAGTTAAATATATTTAACCATTAAATTAATACAAATCTGGTAGAATCTAGATTTTTACCTAGATTCACTGCCCTGTCACTTAATAGTATTTTATCTTTTAGGACTACAACAATGAGATATTGACACGTTCAAGTTAGGAGTTGGGATTTCCTGGTTCTGACCACTAGTCTGCATTAGTGGTTACCATCAGGAAATTCTTCTCTTTTCCTTGGGCTGTTAAGTAAATAGGCTGTAATGAGGGAAATATGATAAAAAGGTGTTCTTTGTAATGTAGGACATTGGTCAGTCTGGAATACAAAGAATTTTCAAGGAGCCATGAATTAATAACTTCAAAAATATCCACATATGTGAAGTAACTTTGGTTCTTTTTTGCCGTCCCTCTAGTGCATGATGTGCTTCAGTGGAAAGAAATTAATGAATAATTTTGTCTGTGATAATGCATTAGGACTTCTTTCCTCTGTTGTGAAACAAAGATAGGTATAAAAGCACTTTATTCCAAATAATGTTTGCATTTATGTTTCAATCCTGATTTTTTTTTTTATTTGATCTCTTTGGTAACATAGAAATACATATGTTTACCCTGGAGATTTCCCAACATTTTACTGAATTAAAGATTTTTTGACAAGTCTAAAAGTACAAATACCTCATTAATTGTTAGGATGACTCCCACAGATTTAACAACATATTAACTTAGAAATCAACTGATGAGTAACTTAGCGTGTGGGTTGCATCTCTTTTGCAATGTAGCCTAACACAATAGTCATGGATATGATATATGCTGATAAAAATTACATTCCTCTGAATATCAGTGTTATGATCTTAGCAGTTTAATATTTCTTAATTTCTTTGTGACAGCCACACTTGAGAACCTGCTTAAAGAAAAATAATTTAGTATATCTAAAATTTGAACCTTTACACTTTGAAATTAATTTCCAGCACCTGCTTTATGTAAAAAAAAAAGTGTAGTGAGAGATGTGCCAGTAACCCAAATCTGTGTGTTCCCCGCAGCGAGTGTTTCACCAGGGAAGATGAATTTTCTATTTCCCAAACTTTTGCTTTGTGTCTGAGTTTCTGACTAGCTTTTGGTACACACATTTTTGTATTTTAAAACTCAAATTTTCCATCTAGTAAAACGACTGCAGTGTCTAGCATGGTTTCACTATATAATCTTTTCAAAACAATAGTTTTCACGGCCCCCAAAAAGGATGCAGTCTTGACACATAAATGGGAAACAGATTGTGTTTTTTGGCTGATACTACCGTGCTGGTTTAGATGTTGGTTCAGTCAACTTCAGTCTTAGATTACAAGATTTGCAAATTAAAGGAAAACCAAAAGGGAAAGAACATCTGCATAAATCTTGTTTCCGTGGAGTCCTGTAGAGGCATGCTTGCTTTGTTCTTGGTGAGAAGATAAACAAATCTTCACACACACGCAAAAGGAATTGATGGAGTTTGTTATGTATTAATGAATTCTCTGGGCGGTGAAACATCCAGATTAGTAATTGGTAAAGAGAACAGGGAAATTTCCACACCATCCCCCTTTCAAAACAAGTGGTAGTGGTGTCACAAAGCTGCATGGCAGAGCTGCTGGATGTGTGCTGCCATGAGCTACCTGGTTTAAAGAACCTGGGTAAGACCAGTTGTGTTAGATGGAGGTATATTCCCGTTTTCACCATACGGGTTGTTGAAACAGTTATTGGGAATATACTGGATCCATAGAACATCTTCAGATACATCAGAAAGGTCCAAAATACACGAGACATGCTTTTTGTTCAGGTCAAATGTAAATGTACTGATACCTGCTTTTTAAGCAAATGCTTCATTTTAGTTACTAGAGATGTTTAAGGGGAAATTGTCTACTGCAATAAAATTATACCAGTTAATATAAGTAACAAGAAAGCTAACAAAACAGGAGGAGAAAAAACTACAGCATCTGTAGGTCCAAAGAGAAGGAGTCAGGGAAGCTGGAGATGAGGAATTGCTGTGTCTTTCGTATGAAACCATCTCTCCCGAGTACAGAACACTTTAAATCCTTTAAACAGAGTATCTCTCTTTCCTCAAATGCCCACTGTTCTGATGACTCAAGTGTTTATCCCATCATACTTAATTATGAGTTGCCAAACTCTGTTTTCCTTTTCTTGTTGCTTTCCTTATTCACTAAGCGGACAAGTTCTTGTGATGAAATGCATACCAGCATTGCTAAAGGACTGTCAGTACAGCTGTGGGCTGGCAGCAGGGTAGGCACTAGACCTGTTAATACATAATTTAGCAGGAGATGGTGGGGAGTGGGGGTGGAGGAATTGTGAAAATCTGTCTGCTGTGCACCCCAGTCCTCAGAAAAAGTCTTTCACAATTTGATGGACTTGTCCTTTGTCCAAATAGCCAAATATAGATGTATAAAAGAAGAGGAATTTATGCCAAAATCTTATGTAGGTATGTATGCTAATCAGCTAACAATACAAGTACAGCTAATTGAAAGATTAGCTATAGAAGGTTTATTAAGTAAGAGTCTGAGGCCAGTAGATCTTCCAATCTTCTCTGTTCTGGAGAGTGAAGGAGCTTGGTCTGTAACCTGTGCAGCCAGCCTGTGGCATGTGCTAGGTTTCTAGCATATATATTTTTAGAAAACATTAATCATGTCAAGTGATGGAAAATTTGGGGTGGTTTGAAGAATTGGGTGGAGGTCATTTAAGGTCATGGGAATCAAGAAGTAAATTTTTTAATCACAGGAGGAGAAAGGAAGTGAGGGCAAGTTAAAGAAGTAAGAGTAGTTGGAGCAAACAAAATGTCTGAAGTTTGGCTAGCTGGTGTTTTTTTCCCCCGCTGATCAGTTTACAAGGCAAATCAATTGGCAGCAGATTTTCAGGAAGCGTGCTTTTATTAACGTGGCTACTGTAGATTAAAACCTACTATCCTTAACACAAGTTGAAATTGGGAATGTATTTATGGGAGTGCTAAGGTTTAGGTAGAAAGCAGCTCTAGATGAGTAAGAATAGAAACAAAGCGTTAATATCTTCTCGCATTAATATTTTAAAATCACATTCCTTATCTGGCAAAGGAACTAGCTAAGGCTAAAATCCAGTGTCCGGTTTGAAGTGTCTGTGGCTCTTAATGTTTAAAATTAGCTAGCTGTGAAATGATTTGTCAGAGACAAACAGCAAAGCTTTCTGGAAGGATCACCAAAGAGAAGGAAACAAGCTGTGATGAATGAAGTTCTTGTTCACAGCTCTCGGGCTGCTCCAAGTCACTCTCCTGGGAATAGTTTGGAATGCCATTGGGAACGCAGTGGTGCTGCAGACTCACCTGGCTCTGCCAGCGGCTGAATCGTGCAGTTGAATATGCAAAGAGTGGAGCCACTCAAGGTAAAATACAGCCTGTTTGGTTTGGTTTTCAAATCCCACATAAAAATGGGGTGGACAGATGGTTATGATTTTCAATTGTATTTGACGCCGTGAAATAGATTTCATGAAGTTCGTTAAACATTTGTGGCCTTGTAGTGAAGACTCCACAAAGTTTGGCCCTATATTTTTTTTTTCTCCCCAGCTTTATTTTTTTGTAGGACTATCAAGGATGTATGAGTTAAATTTCTAGAGAGCAAATTTAATTTATTTTTGTTCTAAAAAAACGTAATAAACCCTTTTAAGTTGGGTAGAGCTTTCTGTTATCTTTGAGGGAATTGAGTCCCAAAGGCTCTTGTACTGTAGAAAAACTGTAAAGCATCATTAACTGCAAAGCGCCATCCTATCAGCTGCCTTGCAAAGATTTCCTTCCGTTCTAGCAGATGAAAAACATTATCCTTGCTCCTTATTGCAGGAAAAACCAGTTTAGCCTCAACAGGTTGTGTGGTAGTTGTTAAGATCCTGAGAGATGCCACCCCTGAACCAAGTAGTTTAAATTCCTTTTAGAGATGTTGGATTTGATTATTGTGTTATGTGCTGGAGATGGCAACGTTCTTGATCTTAAAAAGAGCTCTTCAGATCCCAGACACAAATTAGAAGAAAAAAGATCTATAATTATATTAAGGCACTTTGACTGTTTTTGCAGTGTTGATGTAAGGTTTTTTTGGTGATTCTGTGAGTTTTCTTAGGGATTAAAATGCCGGGAGATGCAGCTTTAATGCAATAAGGTAGTGTAAATACTGAGAGTAGGAAAGATCTGGTGTTCTTCTGCTTTACCAAATGTTTGTCTGAGTGAGCTGGAGTAAGAACTAACCTTTGAACTATAATAAACTGTTAATCTTGGATCAAAACTGGAGAGAGGAAAATGAGTATTTGGGGTCAAACTTTGACCGGTTGGTGAGAACTATGGGTAGTTTTGACCTTCTAAAGCTTTGATTTATTAAGCTGTTAAGAGATAAACCTTTTCTAAGAGATCCTTGGGATAGCGCAGGGAGGTTTGGGAGAGTACATTTCAGAGCTGAGGCATAGTTTGATTTTACTGCTGTTCCAACCCCCCGCCCCCCCACTCCATCCATGTAAGGATGCGGGGAGGAGATGGAGGGAAGGAAGTAGCCGTTTGCGAAATGTGCAGCCAGACCCAACCAGCTGGAGCACATACCTTCCTTGGGTAACTTGTCAGAAGAAGCACCACAGGGAAAAGATAATGCACAGCACCATTACAGGCAAAGCTGCTGGTTCCAGGGCCACTTTAAATTCCACTTTAAATTATTAAATACTGTAAACGCTATAAAGTTAATTAGAAGAGGAACAAACTCTACAAAGATAAATGTGTTTTCAATATGTTTCTCAGGGAGGGTACAGTAGAAACCAGTGAATGAGAGGAAATTTATTTCTGGCAGCACTCTAGACATGGAACTGTGGTTGAACTTTTTACCCTAATTACGTCCCCGCTAATGCCTGCAGCGGTCTGGAATCAAAGCGGCCCTTCAGGCCCTGGAAAGTCTCTGATGTGGCGAGCGTTTGTTGTGTGATGAGGGTTACTTAAGAAAAAACGGAATATTGTGACAGGATTTTTCAAAATTTCTCAGTTACCACCCACCTCACTTGTTGCCTACAAAAATAGAGTAATTGTTTGCATCTGTGTGTTTTTGTCTGTCTTAGAAATAACTGTTATAAATCAATGTGACATAGGCCTAGAGAACAGTTGAGGATTATACTTTCTTTTCTTGTATGGTTTAGGGGTATTTCTATGTGTTATACTGTGAGAAGGATTTAAAGTACATTGCAAAATAGCCATTTAAATCGTCTTGAAATTTCTCTTTTTTTCTGAGGACACCAACACTGTCTGATAATGAGCTCTCAAACAATTTTAAAAAGATGCTATTTAATATGCTTTTATCCCTAAATAACATCTGTCACTTTGTGCTTGTGGTCTGAGCAGCTAATTATTAACTGCATTAACTTACAGCCCTTCTATCTGTATTGTTAGACAATTGCTGCCACTTGAGTAATTCACTACAACTTGACGGTATTGGAACTTTGCATCTGTTACTCAATGCCCTTTTCCCTCTTACAGCAGTCTCTCTCTGGAGTCCTCCCTTTTCTTTCTTTCCACCAATAATATTTAATATGCAGAGGGAAAGTCAAGGGATGTTGGCAAGCCCAAGCATTCGTGGATGGATCAGATTCTTTTAAACCTCTGAAGTGTGGAAAAAGACAATTAAAACACAATAAGTGAAGGCCATTAAAAATATTATAATTATTTCTTTTCTCTAATTCCAGTCTGCTTTTTTTTTTAAAGCAGAATGAATATATTTTGATAGCTTTAAATTTACAAATAACTTAAAATGCAAAATATGGCATATTTTTCTTCAGTGATTCAAGGTAGAGATGTAAACAGCTCCTTCTCTGGAAAAGCTGTAAGGCATGTTCTTTTAAAAAAATCAACTGAACAACCTTGTTTCATCCCTTCTTTCTTTAAATCCTGACTAGGGAATATGTTCAGTTGCAGCTGAAAATTCTGCTCGTCTGAAGATCATGGTCTGCTATGTCAAGTCATAAATTGCATCAAGTAGGACATCAGAATACAGAATTAGTGGGCACTTGTGAGGGTTTTGGTTTGCCTGACATGACCAGAACCCCAGAGAGGCTTTTGCTGTTCACAGTGCTTTTCAGGTGCCTTAACCATAAGACCCAAGCTTAGCTCTGCTCAGCTTGGGTCCTCTGCACTCTAAAACCCTCTTGAGTCTTTCTTGGAAATGGAATCGTTTTTAAGCTTTACAAAGACTGCAGTTGAGCTATATGGTAGCGCATAAACAATTAGGCTTTAGTAGACTTGTAAGCAACTAAAAGATGTCGTCTTGTGCAATTTGAGCCAGAGAGGCTACTTAAGATGGAGGTGATGAAGTGTTGCACGATGCCATTAGTTTCTGCTTCTGTTGTTAACCACGCCAGTAGCAAACCTATTGCAGATGCCACAGATTGGTACAGGGATTTGTTTTTAATGTTGAATCCAAAGAGTGGTTTTGCATGGGGCTTGGGATAGTGGGGCAGGCGAGTGTGGGGATGCTTGCTTAATTTGGCCTGTGGTGGTTACATGTGAGATGAGAAGATGTTGAAGGGCCTGTCAGAGCCATTCATCATAAGGCAAAGCTCAGAAAAGGAAAAAAAAATGGATTCTAAAGAAATTTTTTACAAGAATCAACAGGATAAAATATTTGATCTTTCATAATACTTCTGCTGTGTTAACAGCTACAGGTAAACCCACCTTTTAAATATTGGTTATTGAGTTTTCAGTCACAATCAGGCTGGGACCCTTAATGGACAGAGATGCAGAGGGACACAGCACTGAAAACAGGTGAGCAAAGATTTGGTCTGTATTTTTGAAGAAGCTTTATAGTGCACTTCAGGAGTTCTGTTGACTCTTGGTTCGGATTGGTTTCAGCTTTATTAAATATTATTCTGGCGTTGATAAATGTGACAATGCCTCAGTTATATAGTGTTAGTGTACATATGCTGCAGTAACCAATCACCATCTCTATTGTTGATCAGAAAGTGCTGTCAATAAATAATACTTCAAATGAAGAAAAAACTCTTTGGTATTTCTCTGGAGTCACACATGGGCAGCTTATAAAATCAAGGACTGGCTGTGGCTGAAAGGCTGTAGGTGACTCCTCAGTTTCTCTCCTTGGGTTCTACACGTGCTTGAGGAAACTTGGCCAGAGCTGAAGTATTTCAGTACCAGTTTGTTCCTAGTGTTGTGCTCCCAGAAATACAATATTTTTCTATTAAGCTGTGACAAGTCTCTGTCTCTCAATACGCAAAAAGCTCTTGCCTTTCACTTTTGGTTGTTGTCCATCTTGTATGATCTTGAAGATGGGTTTAGCATTTGTTACAGTATCATCGTGTGTGTGTTTCAGTGGTGAACTCTGCTTCATTTGACCTAAGAAGAAGGATAAGACAACTCTTAAATTTATTTCACTCTATATTTTTGGAGGAAATATATCTACCAGATTGTAAGTTTAATCAGCTGTTCATGGAGATACTAATCTTTGAAGGAGGTATGACAGACATGCAGATGTATGCTACCCAGAAGTTAATCTTGGCTCACGCTCTCCAAGATTTACAGAAGCTTTTCCGGTTAAACATATCTTCATGGATCAATCAAGGATAGCCAGTGCAACTTCATAACCCTTGTATAAAAGGACTGTTTGGTTACACACCAGAACAAAATCTAGTCCAGAATATACCAGAAAAAAATGATTCTGATCTGAAAGTGGAGCTCCAGATGTACTTTCCCTCAGTGATAGCTATGCTCAAGTAAGCCTTGTAGATAAACAAATCTCTTGAGATGCCGCTAATCTTCCTATATTAACTAACTCGAAATATGATGGGACAGCTATGTTTTGTAACATGTGGTATGTCTCAGTGAAGTGGAAAGTGTGTCACACTCCAGTCTTGCTGCAGAAGCCTGCCGCAGCTGAAAAGCCAGCTTGTGCTATATTTTACACTTCAGCGACAGGCATGCCACATGCCGTAGGATAGAGCAATGTAATACAACATACTGCGGTACATAAAGGTGGGTTGTAGGCTGTTATATGGCTTTATTTAGTGTCATGCATTTTGAAATGTTAAAAAAAAAAAACCCAAAACAAATCCAGGAAGTCTCTTCTGATGACAAGAATGAGTAATGTTGTTATGGGTGGAAAACACAATAGAAACATGTTCCATACTGCTGGTAATGCAGAACGGGGGAAGAGCCATCTGCTGCCAAAACTGAAGAGTAATTTGGAGGTTGCTAAGCATTTTAGTGTTTTGAGGGATTCCTTCTCCCTTTTATTTTGTCCGATGGTACAGTTCTTGGAGTATCTGTTACCATAATACCACTATGTTGATAAAATCTAGTCTTAAATTTTCCTCCCCTCATTGACATCCAACACAGTCTTTCCAACATCTGGACTACAGGTAGGCAGCAAAGGAGCTGTTGATTTGCTTGGGCAAAAGTGGGCTTAAAGGTTGCTGAAACCAATCAGAACTGCAAAAATCCATGACTGTCATCAGGTTAATACATCTGTTCCAGGGCTGTGGGCAGACTTTGTATTCTCAGATTCTTCTCCCATACAGCCCCAGGGGTGGTTTTCGTTCTGTACTCGGTCACGGGTTTTGCCTGTTGTATGAACTACTGAAGACGATGGAGAGTAACCTAGTTGTATCAACAGTGGCACCCAGCGCTCACCCGAGGTTGCAGAAGACAGTGATGTGTGGGAGCGCAGAGGCAGTGTTTCCCTGCATTGCCCTGTAGCAGCCTGAAATGAAACTTTGGATCTTAAGTTATTTAACGTAGAATTGTCAGCTCGTTCAGTAGCTGAGTCTTTTCCTGGGCCCTACATGACAGGCACTCTGTGGACAGAGCGGTGGTGAACTTTGGAAACTAGGTGGGCTGTCACAGAGGCTGCAGAGAGGCTGTTTCTGTCAGCATCTGCCTAAACCCAAGGCTAGTGTATGATGCTGCACAAACCAGAGAGTAGAAAGGGCTTGCCTTCACCCATGGTTCAGTATAGCTCTGTTTAGGAGAGGATGGCTGGAATCCATGTCTGTCCATTTTTAATTGTTGTACAAGAAAAACACCACGAAGATCCCTGAATGCACATCCTGAAAATGCCTGAACATGGAGCTCAGCGTAAAGGGCTCGCATGCGATTCAGGGACCTGCGGTGTATCACTGATAAACCCGGGATGTAAAGTATTTTTGATGAGGGAGTTAATGCTCTTTGTCTACAGAAACACCTTTAACATAATAATACTTGTTTTGATCGTTCAATGTTATGTAAAATGTCAGGAACAATTAATTAATCTTTATATCAGTTTGGGGGTTTAAATAAATGTGCAAAGCATATTTATAGAGTGGTAGATTTCCCTACAGCCATCAGGCTGGTTTTAATGTTATTTTCTTCATTGGATTGGAAAAAAACCCACCCCAAACCCAAAATAAAACCAAACAAACTCCAACTTTAAGTAGCTTTTATGTAGACACCCATTTTATTTTAAAGCTCTGTTCCCATCTTTCTCTCTTTTCCCACTTTTCTTACAGAAAGCTGTATTAATTTCCAGATGAATTTGCTGATAATAGATTATTTCTTTTCTGTTCTCATATGTCATTATTTTGTACTTACCAACAAGGTGGAACATTCTTAAGGGGGAAGGGTTTCTGTATGTTGCTTGTAACTAAGGGCTTTTTTGACACTTTATAAAAAGAATTCACAACATCTGGAGCTATACGGTTCAACATAACTGCAGATTTGGCCCACAGTACTTTGAGTGTTTGAAACGTATGTGAAATTTTCAGATCTGAACTTTAAAAACTGGCTGGCAGCTGTGTTCCACAGGTATGAGACTTCAGTAGTGTCTCCTAAAGCCATGATGTGACAAGTCAGTATCAAACACTGCCTACCAGCATCTTGCTCCTTTATCAATGCAACACGGTCCCCAGGGGTTTTTCTTTCCTTACCTGCCTGTGTTCTTCCTGTAGTGCTTTTTAGGTAGTAACCCTTTTGAATTGGGAAGTCTCCTGCTGTTTGTGGAGAGTGTGTATGTGTGTAGTATGTAGGTTATGCTCTATTGTTATGGTAAGTGGATGCACTTGATCTCCTGGAGGGGAGTGCTGGCCTTGGCACTTACCAGCAGCACTTGACAACTGATTCTTGGGGTGGTAATGAGAACAGCTTCATGAAGGGGCTGTATACCTAACACTCCACAACAAATACCAGCTAGTGAACCCACAAAGAGGGATAAAACAGCGGGGAAGCAGTTGGTTTGGAAGCCAGTAGGAAACAGGGTAAACTTGTTTTTTTAAAGATAAAAATAGGATCTGACTGAAACTGAGGTGTGTAATCTGTAAGAGAAGAGGGACTGAAATATGTGTAGACAACAGTTTATTTTTTCTCCTCAGCATCAGTGCATTCCAGCTACTCATTCGTGACCTCAGCTAGCCATAGGGAGAGCATAGGAGTGAGCAGCATAGCAATCACCTGGCTTGAAACTAACTGGCTTTTTAGGAAAACCTCTTCCAGAGCTGTGCTGCTGCAAATGTTTTGCTTTAAGTAGGCCTCTTTTGCCATAGCTCTTTTATATAAAATTGATTTAAGAGTTGATAGATTACAAAAACCAAGTGATCACTCTTGAAAGGACAATGTGGACAGGACTGGATGGAACGTTTTGAAGTCACAAGTCGTAACATATACGTTACATATGGTGTTCATAAAGAATAAGGCAAAGGATTTACTTGCTTTACAGTAAGCTTATTTTAATATGCTGTTACTATTAAGTGTTGCAAAGCTTGTAAAGGTATGGCAGGGCCATTTATTTAGTTTCAAGTTTTGCCTTTTAATGAAGCATCATTTTTGCTGAAGACAAAATGGATGTAACTTTGGCTTAAATAGCTGTGTCCTAACATGGTTGGGTAACACGGTTGTCGTCTGAAATTTATAGAATCAACCCAGAGCAGCTAACGATGAGAATACAAATTTGCCTGTAAGCAGGGAATGTTTATACTGTACTGCACCTTACAGACCCCTCCACCTAAGGACAGGGATTTACATTGGCTCAGAGACCTGGGAGCAAGGTACTGACCATGCTCCTGCAGTGCTCTGCAGACCTCAGCACCAACAGACTACCATCAAGCCCCATGTTCTCCCGTAGACCACAGCCGGAGTTGTGCACGGAGATAGAACCCAGTCCTTCCCCACTTTAGCAGCTGGGCTCTGTGCTGAAAAGTAATGTCTTGCTCATGAAGCTACAGAAACAAGATACTGCTAACCTGGACATCAGAAAAGTATTTAAATATTAGCATTCTGAGGTGTACAGATTGATGCTTTAGGTATATTCCAAGTATGTGGAAAGGAGGGGTGCGTCAGTCCCCAGGTCCTTGCATCTCTGCCTGCCTAGCAAAATGTGGCACAGGAGCTGATGCACATTACTTCACCTTTTATCTGTTCCCTTTGTTCAGAAAGTTAGTGGCTGACTTGCATATTGCATACACAGACAGACGGACTGCTTTTTGTCCAGTGGTCGTTTTGGCACAATCCCATGTCCCATCTTATTTCCTTCCCACGCGTGGGCGAATGATGTGGTTTTCCAAACGATGTGGGTTTCTTTTTGTATGTCTCTTTATTTTCCATTCAAGCTCAGGCTTCTAGTTTACCTGTAACAAAATGGTTTCTGTGGAGTTGATGACTCCTTGAAAATAGATCTAGGGTACATGTCTGTGGGACTACGAGGGTGGTAGGGTAAGAGGGTAAGACAGAACATTTTCAGGACACTGATAGACCTGATCAAAATGTTTGAGGAAAGAGAAACAAGTTTTGAAAGAGATGCAAGACTGAAGTTTGTATCTCTTGGTATTTCACACGAATATTTTAGTGCTGTATCAAGTAATTTCCTCCCTTGTATTTAAAGGATTAGATTTAGTAACACGTGTCTAAGATTGGGGCAGGTTTTTCTTATTTAAAACTAAGTGCTTCCATGTTTTTTTGCAATTTGTGGTACACTTAAAATGTCTCTGCTGCTTTGTGTTTCTATGCTGCACGCACGTTTTGGGGAAGTGTCACTTCCTCAGAAATCTTACTCTGCTTTTCCAAATTTTGAATGAACCTGCTAAGTACTGTGAAGGGAAATCAAGAAAATTACTTGGAGTTGAGTTTTCAAGCTTTTATTCTGGAAAATTTTGATGTAGAAGGTGAAAGTCTTAAGAAAAGCTTTTTCCTGCAGTGGTGTTTAAGGAATAAATAATGCAATCCTTGAGGTTTTTGGGTTTTTTTTTTTAAGTTTTCATTGTGTGCATCCTTCAGAGAGAAGACAAGAATACTGAGGTGCTGAAGAGACCTCAGAAGAGGACTGCGAAGATGTGCTAGGGCTAGAAATGAAACCTTGCAAATTTAAGGCTTAAAAGTCTCTTTTGCCTTGTTGCAGATGAGTTAGTGGCTGGGTGACTCGGTGCTTACTGACTTAAGCAGAAGTAACTGAATGCAGCGGGCTTTCTGTGTTGTTGGGAGAGATGTAAAAGCTGAAAAGCAGAATATGTACAAATCCCAGCTTGCAATAACAAGTAATTTCATAAAAATAAAATGATCTAGATGTTGGAACAACTTACTGTAAAAATAGAGGACTCATTGTTGCTTGAAGTCTTTTAAGACAAGATTAGGTTGCTTGCTAAAAAATAATTTCTTTGAGCTTCTGGTACATTTTGCACATAGCCTGGAAAGAGAAGATGATCCTTCCAGTATTGAAATCTGTTAATCTGAATAAACCTTCTTCGGAGGCCTTGAGGAGAACAGAATTGCCTTTGTGGTCTCAACGTGCTAACATTATTGCTACAAAGATCATAATCAAATCTCATGCTTCAACTTTCAAGTGTCAAGGTTCAGGAAGAAATTTTTCAAATCTAAGATTAATGAGCTCTGTACTGTGTTCTTTGGTTTTGTTTTTCTTCCCTATCTATGAAATACCAGAGAGGATATTCTGTCATTGTTCTAAGTGACATCACTGTGTATCTCATCAAGCTTATGATGTATATGTGCAGAGCAAAAAAAACCTAAGGTAGATGGCGATACTTCCCTCGATCTATTTTTTTAAAAGATCCTGGCCCTAACTTTTGGGAGATGGTATAAAGTACCCAGTGATGCACTGCGTTGGCCCAAGAGCTTCTGGCCTGAAATGAATTTTTTTGTGAACGCCACAATTAACTAGAAAAAGCCTCACAGCAAGAATGCATTATTGAAGGCCTGGTGGGCAACTTTTTCAGGAAAAGCTTTATTTCACTTCTACATCTCTCAAAATCTCTTTTATTTTTTTCCTTTCTGGACTGCTGAGGCCATTCTGTCCTTGATGTCCTTTTCCTCTCAGAGCGGGATGGTGTTCGTTGTGTGGCAGAGGGGGGAGAGGCAGCAGGGAGGAAAGAAAATGCTCATGATCAACAGAGTAAAACCTTTCTAGGCACAGGAAGTTTTGGCCTCATGTTGGTTCCATCAGTCTTCTCCTTTTTTTTCCTCCCCCCCCCCGCCCATAAGAAGTGTGTTTTCCACAGTATGTTTGTATACAAACATTTTACACAGAGTGTTTATAAATACTGACTCAGAGCTAGCAAATCTGCAAAGAGGTGATAGTTGTGTCCTTATGCATAAGCACAGATGTATCCAAGTGCCAGCTGTACAAGGCATCTGTTATTTTCCTCCTGTCCCTGAACTGCAGCACTCAAATAGAAGACTATGTAAGAGCCTGACTCTATTTGTGTGTTTATTAATGCCAACGCTTTGAAACCCTTAGTGAATTTGTGGCGATTGCCTTTAAAGAAGTTGCTGGTATTTCTGTTTAAGCAACAACTTGACTAGTCAGGATATTTAACAAAAAAATGATGATCATCTGTGGGGGTGATTTATAAGAATTTTATTTGTGACAGACCTAATGTCGTTACCGGACTGCGAACCGCAGAGTTCTACCCTCCTGTTGTAATCTCTCCCCTTTGCACAATCATCACTGCTGCACTGAAATATGATTAGAGCCCTTCTCATCGATGAGACTTGAGCAAACCTCAAGTTTCTCAGAAGCACTTCCCTAGAAGTCTCCCTGTCCTTTTTTCTCCCCATTGATGGTCATTGCTAGCACAGCCTAGGAGAGGCCATCAACAAATTTTTCAAGCACATTTCCTGACAATGTCTGTATCATCTCCTGATGAAACGTATGTTCATTGCTCTAAGGTTACCCCATCTGTCTCTGTTTCAGGAATAATTTCTTGCAATTCTAACGTTTCGAGAGCTTCTGAGAGTCAGGCGATGCCTTTGCAAGTTTGTGGGGCTCTGTCTTGTGATCAGCGCTGACTTTGGTGGTGGCCAGTTGTAGTTTGGATACTTCTGGTTTTGTAGCTGAAATTTAGGTTATGTACATTGATTACATTAAACGTTACTTTTGTTCCTTCTCATAGGTGCTGTCACTTTGAAAATTCAGTATTTTTTTTCATAATTCAGTGAAGAAAACTGTTAAGAACAAAGTGTTATGCCAAAGTAAATGTTTCTGCAAAAAGTAAATACCCTGCAAAGGACTCCAGGATGTTTATCGTTAACTATGCATTGTCTTGCTGAACACAGTAATTTTTTGTGTATTTAAGTGGGGCATCTTGCTTGGTGTAAATCTGCCTGCTCTGTGATACCATAGCAGAGTAATGAATTAACTAACACATGGTAGAAATGTTGTGGGAGAATGGAAAGGCGTTCATCCTCTGCTTTTGGAATCAAAGTCGTCTTATATAATGAGTTTGAAAGGAGTTGAGATTCCTGGTTTTTAAAAGCTATATCCAGGAATCAGCCTAGATCTTTAACTTAATGAATGTAAAGGGAACACTGCAATTGAGTCTGACTTCTGATTCACTGGATTCCTTGTTTCAAGATGGGGAATTAGGAGTTGTTCATAAAGGGTCCAGAAAAGCTGTGTAGTGCTGCAGCTCTGTGCTAGCAAGCTGGTTCTAGCCTTTGCAGCCCTATTGCACATCTTTTATTGCTCAATTCATGTGCTTCTACTTTCTTTCTGGCTTCTGTGCTTGTTAGACCTTTTGCTGATCCCTTTTGGTGAATTAACCTGGGGGAGAATTCCCTCTAGAGGAGAAAGAGAGGACAAAGTGTTATTTTTCTGTTCATTCAATACACAGAAACGGGTCAATGTAGAATCCATTGCATATCAGAGGCCAGGAGATGAAAGTACACAGAACCACTGAGCCTGAGCTTTTGACGTCACTGCTTGTGAGTAGTGTAGGCTAATCAAGGTACTCTTATTAGTCTTTTAAGTGCTGTGACAGAAATGAATCCTTAGATCTGTGTCTATAATCCTCATTTCCCTGTTCCAGAAGAATTGAACTTGTTGCTAGCTGAGGACATGGAAAGGAGGGTAAAGAAAGACCATTCAAAAAGCTCATAGTTTTTGAATTTTGCAGTGTTGGAGAACCGTTGCTGGCTGGGGCTCTGTTGAACAAAGAAGTGAGTGTCTGTGCTGCCAGGAGCACAGGCGTTCTGGAACAAGAAAGGACTTAAACAAATTGCCATTTGTTTCTGCTGATGAGATCCTAGGAGCATCCTCAAATGTAGCGAACCTTGTCCTCATATTTGTGTCATAAAATAAAGCCCCCCAAAGCTTGTGTAGTGTTTTCTGGTCGTGGATTGCAGTGTACCATGGAATGAAAGCTGATATTTGGAAAGAGGACTTTTGCATTGGAGCTATGTAGCATTTCAGAGTAGTTCCGACCTCCTCCATACTACTGCTTGATTATTAGCACTTCAACTCAAGTTACTGGGTTTTAACCAGTGTGGTTTTGAAAAGCATTGGTAGAATGGTCTTACCATCATCAGGCAAAAGAAGGGTATGACACAGCAGTTGTTCACTTGAGTGACAGGACCATTACCCATAATTTTGTTGGTGCAACATGTATGATGTGGTACGTGCTCTTGAATTGCAGTCCTGTCGTTAGCTATATTTCAAGTCAAAATAGAGCTGTTCAACGCTGGCTTATATGCAAATGCTAATAGGCATCAATTATGCTAATATAACTTTAGGTATATGAACTTCAGTGATTTCCATTCTGAATGGATAATCTGCATGCCCTTTCATCAAAAAAATAATTTCCTGTAGGTAATAAATGTCCTTCAAACAGTTTGCACATAGACCTTGCTATGGGTTTCTGTATTCTCTAGCAGCAACGAGCTTCAAATGTAAAGTACATTTGGGTCTCACTGTTCTGAAAGTGTTTTTGATGGGCTTTGAAGAGCTTAAAAGTAATAAATAGCACCCTCTAGTTATTAGCCTATGTATGTGCATAGAAAAAGGTATTTTGGGGGAGGAATTTCAGTAGGCAACATGTCAAAACTTCTTTTTTCTGTTACTTTGACATTGTCTTTCTGTGCATACATAGTATATCGTGTTTCTGCTGCATACTTAGTGTATGTACAGCTTTATTATCTTGAGGCATTTGAAGTAAACAGTTGGCATTTCTTCTCTGTTTCTCCAGAAGACTCTTGAGCAGCTTGGACGGATCCAAAAGCCAAGCAAGTGTTGTGTCAGGAATTGTGTTAAACTCTGTAAAATAAAACAGATATGGGCAAGGGGAAACACCCTCTTTTACCAATACTTAGTATATGTTTGTACAGCTGGCAATTTGTGCTGCTTCGTGTTCGTTGACCTAGAAGTAGCCAACATTTTAATGCGTTCTTGGAGGGGGAAAAAGGTGTTATGGAAAAGAACTGCCACATCAAAGCCTCTCCTCAGCTTGTAAAATGGTTTCCAGCACTACCTTCCTCAACCCTATCGGAACACTCAGCACTTTCTCTCTCTCAAAAGAAAGCAAGCCTTTTTATTAAGAAATGGCCTTAGAGTTTTATTTATATTAAAATGATAAAAGTGACAGAAAGCAGTTGAAAAGATCTATATAGTTCAAACAAAAGTCCATCAGAGATGTAAGTTCTGTGTAATGTGTCTCTATCAAATCAAGCCAAATGATGTAGCTGCTCCGTGGCGTGAAGTCAGCACTCCCTTCAGGAGAGTGTTACTCTGCAGAAAGTGTTTCAGATAACTATGGTATAGTTTGTGTATTCTTCCTATCAAATGGTTTGTATTTTGCTGGTCAGCTCTGACGTTCCAGAGTTTTATTTGTGAGAAAGGAAACTAAGTGCTTGGTATATTTGCACAGTATGGGTTCTTGACCACTGCGGACATCATAATTCAATTTTAATTACCCCTTACCTTAATTTAGAAGGCTTTTATTCTTCAGCGCTCTGCTCATACTGGTAGATTTTTCATGCTAAATAATTAGGGAGGCTGAAATAATTTTAAAATAACTTTAAAAAAATATTCTTTCCATTAAAATACCTTTTCATTTCTTGTAGCACAAGCCCACCTTACTGCTGTGTGGACCTTTATTCTTTGCGAACAGGAGAGATGGTCAAGTCCATACAGTTCAAAACTCCTATTTATGACTTGCATTGCAATAAAAGGTAAGGATGTTTACTATACAGTCTTTCTGTGTTAGGGCATGTAAAATTTCAGTAATGAAAACAATCTCTGGTGTGTGTGCTCGCTGAGCTTATTATTTTGACTTTACTGTAAGCACAGCTTTGGTTATCCATTTGTCAAGTAGTATTTCAGTTTGAGTATGACAATATGCTTCTCCAGAAGCTTCATTTAAGAAGCTTGAAGCATTTTACATGTGAAATCATTTAAGCTCCTCTTAGTTGTGATGAGGGTGAGTGGGAATCATTTGAATCCTCTAGCATTTACCTACAGATGGAGAAGAGGGATCATCAAGAGGTTAAACAATATAGGGCACTAAAGAGTTGGTCTCTTCTTTGTGTGCCGTTACATGGTCAGATATATTGCCTTACCACGCATCCAAAAAATTCCTAGTGTGCACTCCGTGGTTTACAGGAAATAACATTCCTGTGAGTCAAATAACAAAGCAGCATCTCTTTGTTGTGATAATGTCACCTGATTTCTGAGAGAAAAGAAGGTTGAGCATCATGTTGAAAATACCTTGTTTCCATAAGTCATGAGTCAAGTTTTTCTGAATTAACTTCAGATCTTCCTCTCTCACGACACACAAAAATGAACACCCTTGTAATTGTACTGTCATTTTAAGACAGAATTGAAACCCCAGGATCCCTACCTGATGATGTTGATGATCCCTTGGCACTCCTGATGCACAAATTTGTTGCAGTGATGTTGGGCAAAGTCCATGAATTTTGCTTCCTTCCACCCAGCTATTACTGTTAATAGTCATTGTGTGTCTTGAGATACCTTATGGAAGCTGTGAAATATAATTCCAAATGAAGATACAAACAATTCTGGCAAGAAAATTACCAGAGATATGCTTGTGTATGTAGAGACCACAAAAGACTACGAGCATATATTGAACTCACGCAATTAAGGGATGTTAGCAGTGTTGGAAATTGGAGGGGGGAAAACAGATATCAAAAACCCCCTCAAGCCCAACCCTAGAAGCCACAAAGGTTTTGTTGAACAGACATCTGTCTATGGTTGTACTGCCTGAATGCTAGTGGCTGCATTAGGTCAAGTATAAATTCCAGAAGAAAAATAGCACTGCTGAATAAACACCTTCTGCACCGCAACTAGCTGGATAATGAGGAGGATATTTTGATGGTGTAAAAGGGGTAAAGGCTGGTGGTGGTTTGGATTTTTTTAACCCTGTCAATCTTCTTATTGTAGGATGTGGGTATGATTGTTACATCAAAAAAGAGTTTTGCTGAAGCGGTTGAGTTAGAGTTACGTGCCGTGAATAGGTCGCTGTTCCTTTAACAGCTGTCAGAAGGGGTTCAGTACTTATCTGTGCAACTGTCCCTTGAAAAATTTAGAGTTCCCTTGTGTACAGTGTGATGAGAGTAAATCTTTGCAGGCTGGCCTCCTAGCAGAAGAAAAATCCAATTGTAAAAACAGTCAAAAGGCAAATCATCATTCAAAGTCTCTCCCAACTAAAAAGTCTTTCCAGGTGCTAATGTTTTTTTTCCTAAGTGGTAGAAATGGAGGAGCTACTTCAAAGCTGTGTGGCTGTATCCAGGGTAGCTGCTTTTCTGGAACATATCAGATTCTGTTTTTATCCCAGGAAAGCTCAGTATTTCAGATTGAAAATGCATTAAACGTGGCCAAGTGCAGCGCTAATGGTGCGTTAACCATACTATAGACTAATGGAGTCCGAAATTTGAATTTAAAACAAAACCCAAGTTGCAGAAGGGAAAACTGTTTATTATTTATGTATTTATACTCTAGAATCATCCATCTTCTGGTTTCATTTATGCAGGAAGACAGTACATCTTCGAAGAGTAGAAAACAAAAATCAACAGAATTGGGAAATACTATGCTCCAATATAGACAGGTTTTCCTAGGTGTACGTTAAGCTTGCACGTACATTCAAAACCTTTCCATTATTCATTGGTTAACTTTCTTTTAGGCCTTGTGGAAGAAGTTAGACTTGATGTGTTTTCTTCAGTTCTTCTCTCCCAAGGTTTAACTAAAGCTACTCTTTTGACCCAAACTAATAATAATCTACTTAAGCAGAGTTTATCACTTTTAACAACTGAGAGTTATAAACCAGAAGGTGGTGGCTAAACATCTTTTTCACACACTACAAACAAATAAGAAATTCTACGTTACGTTTCTTGTATGACTTAACACCCCCTTGCTGAGTTCCGTGTTCTGCCCTCTTCTTTGGCAAGGAGGCTCCATCTGAACGTGAACATGTGCTTCCCAGTCCAGCTCTGCAAATCTGTGACTAGTAAAGACTTTTTTTTTTTTAAAAAGTTCCCTTGATTTCTACCTTCCTTCCTAGCATTTGTGCTGCTGCTTGTTTCTAGACAGATAAAATAGTTCTACTGAGTCCTGTAAAGAACTGGGGATATGGAACAGTGCTTGTTGCTTGAATCAGCTTCCACTGGACAAATAGCAAGTAGTTAGTGTTACACCAGCCGATCAAAAAGGCTTCAGGAGTTGTCTTGGATCTTGGATGCCATCTGTGTTACTTGGCAGATGTGTTCGTAAAAATAATAGCAAAATCAAATAGCAGACACATGGGTAAATCATACCTGTAGTACAGTTCTGTAAGTGGAAATCATGACTCAAGACTTACTTCTGTATCAGAAAATGTCAGCAAGCGTGTGGAAAGGTGTTTATATATTTTGATTTTAGTGTTGTCCTTCACCAGAGAGTCTTAGAGGTATTGAGCTCTCATGGGAGAAGGAGGTGTTCTTGTGGCCAAAAGTTAAAAATAGGAAAAGAGAGGAGTGGTTTTCACACTGATGGGAGATAAGCATCACCCTTTACCCAAGGACGCCTGTGTGGTTGTTCATCTTTAAAAACTTTATTCTATACTGTAATACGCAATTATAGTTTTCAGATAAAGTATTAGGTGTGTATTTTCATCAAGAGATGCAATTAATTTCTTGCCACATCATATCACTACTATTCAAATTATTAGAACAGCATTTAACAATGCTCCATGCCTTCAGCTAATGAAAAAAAATAGTCTCACATTCTTCCTAATGAGAGAATAATCAGATTCTTAATTAATTATGTCATATTGCTAAATGTTCTAGATAGCTGGTAGATTTTACGTTTATCTGTCAGCTTCCCAGGTGGTTCTTTCATTTCAGGAGTTTAAGAAATTGGTATGGGGAAGTCATCAATATAGGAGAAGATGTATCCTAGCTATAAAGCTTTTAGGATAGTTTGCTTTCCAAATTTGGCCTCTCAATTGAGGCAGCACAGTGTTTCATGAATAGTTATCACGTGGATTTTGTACTGAACAGGTATTTTGCAATAAACACGTGAATCTGAGTGAATACATAAAGATACACCTGTAATTTTGCTAATTGACACAAATCCTGCTTCTCGTCTGGGTTTGGGTGCTGATGTTCTTGCTCTGAACACCCTTCCTTGCTTTTAGTAAATAAGATGGTTTAATAAATTTGCATTGAGATGGGCAATGGGATTATCTCAAATATAGCTTGTGTTCTACCGATTTTTGATTGGATTGTTATTTGAGTAATTGAAAGTAATTCAGGATCCTTGCAATTCCATTCTTTTTAATGGAGCTTTTACTGCAGGAGGTATATCATAAATATGCTGTGTTGTTCTGTATCAGATGTGTGTACTTCCTGAAATGAAGGTTATGTGGTTGGGATGAGAGAGAATCCTCAATAACTGCCGTGTGTTGGTAACCTGGCAGTTTATCACTGTAGAATTTATATTGATGCTTTTGAAATAATTACATTTAGATATTGAATCTTTAAACCAATGCATTTAATGTTTAAAGTACATGTTCCATTTCTGTGCTTTCAGGATACTTGTTGTAGTCCTGCAAGAGAAAATTGCCGCCTTTGACAGCTGTACTTTCACCAAAAAATTCTTCGTTACAAGTAGGTATAATAATTGGGCTCAGTCCTTTTCCTGTGGTGGAGGAGTGAGATAACACAGTGGGGTCTTCTGGGTTTATTTCTGATGCATCAAAGCAAGTCTCCACCACTTTTTTGGATGTTTCAGGAAATCAATTGCTTCAGAAAATCCCCAAATGTTACTCTCTGAATCCTTGGCTCCCTTCCATATTTATCATCACTGTAGCTAATTTCTCATTGCTGTGCAGAAACCTGGACTGACACACACAGGGAACTGGAAAATTCTTCTGTTCCTTTTGCACAAATACCTGCAAACCTTTGAGGGTTTGAGTTCCAGGTGGCACACATGAGCAGCAGTTCAAGAACACATCGACAGTCACCTGCCCTCTTCATTTTCTGTTGTTCTTAGGCCCGGGCACATTGGTTTTTGCTTGTAGTGTCATTTCTCTAAGGGGCCCCAGAACTCAAGCAGGGCAGTAAAGTGGTGTGGTAGCAAACCTCTGTGCAGATGTTTGCCTTGCAGGTGCTTTCACATATAACCTGAGCAGGAAGGAACTGTTTACTCCCCTTTATCCCTCTGCACCCTACACCTTGCCTCTCAAGAGGAGGCAAGTGATTGTAATGGGTAAGGTGGTCTCCAAAGCTCTTCCTCTGCTCTGGGCCCCTTTGTTCCCTCAGCATCTGTAACACAGGAATCCATTCTGCTGCTTGTGCCCGGCTGCTATGGGATGTGGTTAGGATCAGGATGATATTTACCTGCTCCCCAAGACTTGTCTGTGTTGTAATGCAAAACACCCAGAAAAAACCCTAAAACTTTGTTTTCAGGCAGTGAGTGACTACTGCCGCTATTTATCAATTAAAAACCTCTTAAAATCCAAACATTACGGAGGGAGGATCAGAATTTATTTTGGAAGGGCCAGGGTTTTACTGTTAAAAAGGAGAATCTGAAATTTTCTGGCTGTATGGGAAAGTTCTAAATCATCTTCTTACATTACCTGTGTATTTAAAGAAAAAACGAGCTAGGAGAAGCTGTTTCTTGTAATAGCTTGAAGGGAAGCAGCTTTTTGCAGTGCTATTCCAGTTGCCAATAGGTGTCAGATTCTCCCTGCACATGGCTGTAAGACGCTGGGAATCTGCTGGGGTTCAGCAGAGAGACCCACATGGGGAAGGTGTCCTCCTGCTCCTCATGCCTCCTTTCTGTTCCACCACAGAGAATTCCAGTACTGAGCCTTTTAGATTGTACATCAAAAGTTAAAAAATAAAAAAAACCAACAAACAAATCAATTCCAAAACCAAATAAAACCCCACACCTCAGTTTAAATGTGTATTGTGACAATTCTTTTCTGATTCCAGTTGTTTTTAGGGTTGTTTTGGGCTTTTTTTTTTTTTGTTGGGTTTGTGGTTTGGTTTTTTTTTTTTAAGATTCTGTAATTTGCTTTTAAAAATTAATCCACTGAGGAATAGGGATATAATTTTGATGTACAGTGTGTGTTTGTGGAACAGCAGGGGAATTTCAAGAGGAAAAAATAAATCTTCTGGAGACTTTTACCAACAACTTTGAAAATCCAAACTCCTGACGTGTTACTATTGACAGTGTATTTCTCCAGCTGGGCTGTGTTTTTAAGACTACAAACTCAAGATATTCTAAACTTTGTTCTAGTTTTAGGGTTCCAAAGCTCAGTTAAATCACAGAATCACAGAATTTAAGACACGGCTTGTTTTGTACCGGGCATTTCAGGGAACAAAAACCAGGTGAACAAACCCCAGAGCTGCTGCCATCTGTGCCCTGCCCCTGTCACCACCTCGACTTGCCTGTGGCTAGTGCTGGGGTGGCTGGGCAGAAAGATGTATGCTTTTTTATTTTCTGAGATTAATGTGTTTCTTGGACCTTGTGCTGGTGAATAGTTGTCCTGAGGATTTTAAAGCTTAGTTTTTCTACTTAATAGCTCATGCCTTCAAGCGGGTGTTGCGCTCTGGCATGTTGAAGGCTGCAGCAAAGCTTTTGTTAAAGCTTTCAGGTTCTGTATGTGCTGAAATATCTTCCACCTAAGAGCGCATCTTTAAAGGCTTAAGTTACTCAATGTTTGAAATTTGATGTAAATGAGCTACTTAATTAGCTGTGTAGATGTTTTGATAGGCAGCCAGCTGGCCAGCAACTTGGCTCTTTTGCTGCCTTTTTTTATTGGAAAATTAGGAAAGGGCAATGCCAGCTTAAATTGGAAAAGTAGAAATGTCTGAAAAGAGAGCACTGCAAAAGATCTCAGAGGTTTCTTTGTTTGCATTATTGAAGCATCCCAGCTTTGCGGGGCAGTCAGGACCCATCCTGATGCACCTCAGCAGGACAGTGGCAGGGAGAACATCACTGGCTGCCCAGAGGATGTTTCGTTGTGAGGAAGGTTCTCAGCTGTGCTACCTGACTGCTTTTGGTCAGAAGCGATGGCATAAAAGTTCATGAGTATTAAATTAGGATCACTAGTTCTTAGAGGACATTACTGTGTAGGAAAAAAAAAAAGAGTATCTTCTTTTCAAGGAGATTTGGGGATGCTGTGGAAGTCACATCTTCCAGCCATATTGACTGAGTGGTGTGGGAGTACGGTACCTCACTGACAGCTACAAAGCAAACACAATTAAGCAGAAGCTCTCATCCATTTTTTGACAATACATAAAAATGAAATGCAGAATGTACAATTAAAAACAGCATCAGGAATTGTGAGATTTGGTGTTCCTCAGCAATGCTAATGCAGCTGTGTCGCACATGAGTAGTATTTGTCTTTCTGTTTTTGTTTTTGTGGTTGAATGTGTAGCTTAATATATTGTTGTAATAAATATACCATAAAATATTCAGGATGTAGAACATGGTCAAGTTCGTGCTGCTGCTGTTGGGATGTTTAACTCCTGCATTTCCTGATTTATTCTTTTTTGAGCAAGTCTGACATAGCACTGACTCTTTGTGTTCTGCATGTGATTAGCTGGAAATGTGCTGATTTGAGTTGAATGGCAGAGAGCCAGCCCACTTTACTTGTGCCTTTCGTAATGAAACCTCAGTGTACGGGTGCTCCAGTCTCGGTGTGTGAATTTAAGACAGGTGCTTAAACTTGAAGGGAAAACACTGGATACCGCATAAAAACAACCAGCGTATCCTATAATCTACCCTGCGTGGTATTCTTATTTTAATTGTTAGGGAAAGGCATAGCATCAGCCTGCAAAGAAGTTGTGGCAGTAACTTTCATGCAGCACTCTGTTCTCTGCTGTGCTTATGCTTGGAACCAGCTCAGGTTCGTTAAGAGAGGACCTGCATCAAGGGGAAGATAAAGCCCAGCAGTGATTTCACATCCTGTGCTGGTTCAGGTGCCCACATGGCCAAACTAAAAAAAAAAAAATTAATTTGATGGTTAATAGTATGAATGTGTGCCTGCTAGTAGCTGGGAATGGCAAGGAGCGAACTGTAGAGAGATTTTTAAATAGTTGAGACTTTGATTGTGGTTCACTTAAGATTTTCTTCAGAGCTTTTTTCTGAACATTGCGTATGACCAAACAGTAAAGAAAAATGATGCACAGGTTGGGGGTTTTTTTCCTCCTTCTACTTTGCTCTAAACAATAGAGACAGAAAAGCTGAATTTCATTGATTTCTATTACATCAGTGCTCCCTCAGCCCGTCTCCAAAAATGCTTACTTAGGGGAACATTGATGATTATGAATATGGCCTGATGGATACTTTCTTCTCTGTAAAGAATATCCTTCCCACCCCCTGGGCCCTAAGTAAAGATTATCACAGATAACATCATGCATGTGGCATCATCTTTGTGTCCGATAACTAGTGCCTGCTCAGTTTCTCTGGCCCTTCCACTCCTCATATTGATATATTCTCCATCCATTATTCTCTAGGGATGAAGACAGTTATTGCAGCCATTAGCTGGCACCACATTTCTATTGATGCTCTACAGCTAGAGCCTTAAGAGGTAATTTTCCAGATTTTAGTCAGAGTACTTTATTGTATAGAAAAGTCTCAAAAGACTTGCCTAACCACAAGCCAAAAATTATTCAGTATATGTTAAATGCACCCCACCCACACCTCTCAGAATAAATAAAAACAACCTCGGTGTTTGACACTCTGATCTGCAATTTGGATGTGGTATTCCTATTTTCACTGATACTCACATGCAAGAAATAATAACAGGGTGGTTTCAGTTTGTCACAGGTCTGATCTGGAAGTCATCTAGGCTTTTTTTGTGCGCTTTTGTTAGCTGTGTTAGAATTCCTCTTCCCTGATCGGCACACGGGGAGCAGTTTGATCTCTTCCCTTTGAAGTAAAAACACTGGATGTCTTATGAAAAGGTTTAATGCCTGAAGAGCTACAAACAGAACTCCTGGAAGAACGTACATTTCCCGTCTCAGCTGTGATCAGCGAGTGGCGTTTATCCTGGATATCCCACATGGTATAATAATTGGTAGGATTGCTCCGTCTTCAGTTTAGATCAAAAGTCCTTGAGGCAGGGGGAAGTGAGCTCCTGATTCAGAGTGTTTTCTTGATCAGTGAAGAGAAGCTAAGTATGTTCCTCTGAATTGTATATGAGCAGGCTTTATTTTTATATGCACACAAAAAATATGAACATATATATATGAATGGACACCCGTTCCTGTAAGTTGTAACTGCCTTCCCTGAGGAATGTTGATTTGATCATACTTTTACTTTTTAACAGCATTATTTATTAAGTGTCTTTTCCTGAATGTGGGAATGTATTGCTGATAATGTTGAAATACTTTTTGAGAAACTCTTCAGGGCACCAGGTTAGATTTATAACATCTTTGTTGCTTACAGCGTGTTTCACTCTACTGCAGGAAAATGTAAATACAACAGAGAAGTTGTGTGAAGCCAGAAACGAGGCATTGGTACCCAAGAGATATATCTATCACATCTCCTGGCTTTGATGGTTTTAAAAATCACATGTAGAGCAGGAAGCATTGTTTGTTTCTGTGGAAGTTATTTTATCTAAAGCACCCAAATCCTTAATGTTAAAGGCCAGACCAAAGCCACCTTGCTCGCATTGTCCTGTACAGGAACAGCTGCCTCTACAGTATCAGTATTATGTATCACTGTCCAATTCGCTGAATAAAATATAAGTAAACCTGAAATTAATACACAGTTTGTCCTGAAATCAAACGTACTAAATTAAACAAATGAGCTTAATAAGCATTGAAAGCCACAGATGTTATTAGCAAAAACTCTGGTGTCTGTCTTATTTATAGAGGTAACAGTAAAAAAACCTGCCAATGTTTGAATCGACAGGGAAAGGGGGTTTCTGTACTAATAACAATATTAGTAGTAATAATAATAAAAAACAGTCTTTTTCTAATAATTGATTATTGTAATAATCATTATAATGATTATTATAATAATAATTGATTATAATAATAATAATTTTTCTAATAATTTATTATTATAAAGCACCGAGGTTGTTTTTATTTATTCTGAGAGGTGTGGGTGGGGTGCATTTAACATATACTGAATAATTTTTGGCTTGTGGTTAGGCAAGTCTTTTGAGACTTTTCTATACAATAAAGTACTCTGACTAAAATCTGGAAAATTACCTCTTAAGGCTCTAGCTGTAGAGCATCAATAGTCTTTTTCTAATAATAATGAAACAGTCTTTGATTGAGGCTAGTGCGAAATGCAGCTCATGGCAGGGCTGGGTCTGGTGTGAGCATGCAGTGTATTACAAGTATTGCCCTGCAAGCAGGGGATGATGACAGTACATGAATCACTTGTGGCTCTACTTCTCCACGTTACTTCTAGGGGTTGTGGCAACGCCTCCATGATCTAAAAAGGAAAAGCAAAAGCCCTGGGTGGCATGCTTGTGGGGGGCATCCTGCTGGCTTGCTCTCTTGCTCAGTTTTTATGGGAGATGCTTAAACAGAAGGAAGTACAAGGACAATAGGGGAGTTCTGGAAACTATGTGACAGTGTGAGAGTAATAACGTTTACATAGGGCCTTTCATCTAGAGGGAACCCAGAGGAATTTATAAACAATATTACTTTATACAGTTTATAAACAAATAAACTTGCTTGGTGACGCTTTTAAAAAAAAAAAGCCCAAACAAACAAAAAATAGCTAGATAAAACAACTTATATGATTTGTTTTCCTTGGAATAAACAATGCTTTTGCAACAACAGTATCACACTACCCGTTATTTATTGCATGTTCCCTTTCTGTGCTCTCTGTTGTGGATCTGATTTCTGGCTGCTTTGGATTGCAAGACTTAAGAATGTAGTTTTGTAATTTCATTACTATAGAGTGCTGCATATTTCATAAGACCTAGAAAAAAATTACTAATTGATTGTAAGCTGCATCCAGGAACTGAAGAGTAGCATAGCTTTACCAGGTTATAGTTGCTCTTTATCTCAGTGCACAATGCCACTGCTTCACAGATGTTGTAGGGATACGTGGCAAATACCTCGAATGATCTCAGTTGAAGAAAAATGTTCCATGTTTTGGAATTTGCCCAGAAACCTGTGTTTAAAAACACCAAAGGTGGCACGTGCTATCTTTAATGAACCTCTCCACATGCTGAAACAGAAAAATCTTTGTTTATCCAGTAATCTTTCTCCGTCAGATTTCACTTAGTTTTGCTTCAGGATGTAGCTGAGCTTTGGAGCTCTCCTGCCTTGACCAGTGTTCCCTGTGTTTGCTGACAGTATCCCATCCCAAAGTCCCATTCATCCTACTCAAAAAAGGTGCAGCTTTCTCCAGGGTTTGGGATTAGAGACAGAATCCTAAATAAATTTTATAGCAATGCTGCCCATACCCATGTGTTCTGTAAACACTGAGAAGTCACTTGAAAGAAAACTGGGCAGCACTAGTATGTATTCTGCACAGATACTGGGTGTGAAATACCCATTAAAGAAGTTTGTAGTAATTATGAGGATAATTCTTACACCAAAAAAGAAACACTGTGTATCAGTGGTTCTGGATGCTTCTGACTTGGCCTTTTCATTAGCTTCATTCATTTGCATGTTAATCTGCACCACTTTTACCGCACATCATTTTACAGTGCATTTTGGTGAGATCTGGGAAGGAAATAGAGCTGTGCTCTGAGTGAGGAACCCCATCAGCTGTGAGCACATTGTGTGAACTGAAAACATGGTCTGACTTACTTCAGACAAGGTCTGACTCTTAGCCTCAGATTTTTCTAGAGAGAAGCTTTGTCTTGAGTGCTTATTTAAATCTGAAGGCGTTACACGGTGAGACCATCCTTAGCTCTTCACGAGTGGAGTCGTTCAGGCTGTGCAGGACCTTTCTGAAGAATGAGTTACATCCTTCATGCTCAGGCTCACTGCTGGGGGAGAATTGTTACTATGATACCAGTCCTTCACGTACACTGCGTAATTTTTTAAAGAGGTTGTGTTGGTAGGTGTTGTATTTGCTACATATGCAGAGCATGTATGGAGCATGTATGCTGCCCATACCTCAAGGATGAGAAGGGCATAGGTAGAGAGAGAAGATTGAGTTAGTTTATTTATTTATCTATTTATTTATATCCTCTTATATGTTTGTGTATATATATATTACTTTTTTAAGCCTTTTTTTGCCCTGGAAAAAGCTGCAGAAGTTGGTGAAGAGCCACCCCAATACAAATGGTTCAGGTTTTCACAGCAGCTTGTTTGTGCTCAATTGGCTTAATCTCTGTCATAGCTGACATGACTTGCAATGGTCCTGTTCCTCTCAATAGCATTTTCCTAACCCGGTGTTTGTTTAAAAGCTAAGTGGGAGGAGAGGAATGTGTTGCTTTTCTCTTGGCTGCTGGAGGTCTCTTCACGCTGCCAGTGCTGAAGCTAGCGGATGAGCTGGTTAAAAACAGTTTAAGAGAAGGACTGGAGCCTTCTTTTTCTGAGGGAGTATAGATCAGTGCAAAGATCCAGAGTCAGAGACATGCACGTTCATGTGAGCTTTCAGAATGAGCGGAGGAGGTGATTTTGTTTATTACAGGCAAATGGATATGAATCTCTGAAGTGTGGTAGAGATTCTCATAAAAGTAATTGAGAAAGAATGTAGAATAAACATGCCTTTTCTTTGCTGACTCATTAAGCAAACATTTGTATAGCTCTTCGGAGAACTTTAAGTAACTTCTAGGATTCCTGTATTCTCAGTAAAACCAAATCTATAAAGTCAGCACAGCAGGAAGAAAACTAAAACCATCTCTGAATCCAGATAATCACAACTCTATGCTTATTTCAGGTTATCATTTTGTAACTCAGTTATTTAAAAAAAAAAAGGCAAGAAAGGAAGAAATTGCAATGCTAAAAACTTGCCTATGGTACCATTTTGATGTAGGTGGAACTTGCACCTTGGATATGGCAAAATCAAGGCACAGAATATGAGGTACCAGGGTGCTGGCTGTTAGCCATGTCCCCACTGGGATGCAGCATGGAGCCTGTTTCTTTCTCCGCAGCATTGCTTAGGGCAGCATCCGCTGGAGTCCTTAGGTGTAGGAACTTAACAAAGCTGGCAGGAAAACTTGCAATTCAGTTCAGACTTTCAAAATAGTATTTTTTCAGCTTTCAAAGCACTTTGACAGCGTTAAAGCAGTGTGTTTCCTCTGTGTGTCCCTAAAAAGTACAGAGGGAGAGAGAAACTGGGTACTTAAAAACATTTCAAGTACTTTCTAATAGACTTGCACCTATGTTTTTGCGGGTGATGGTCCCAGTAAAGCTTATTCTAAGATCAGATGTTTTTTAGTCCTTGCTTGATTTGCTGTACTTTTGGAAGGCCTTTCCCTGAGTGATCTTTTCTTGGATGACCTCTCCATACGGTCATTAAAACTTGGAAACTTTGGTCTTCTTGACAGTTAGTTTTGCACTCTCATTATGTTCGTTCCTATTGTAAACACGCTAAAGTCGCTGCTCTTGTTGCTTCAAATGGATTTTTCCTCAGTTGTTTTGAAGTTTAGTAGAAATAGAAGTTAATCTTTAAGAGAGTTGGGCTGGTAACGATTGGATGGCCAAGCTTGATGGGTCACGCTGTGTCTGTCTTTTCATTTGCCTAGTAGATGATGTTCTGCTGACTCCAGCTGTTTTTTTGGAAAGCAGAAAACCAATTTGCTTTTCCTTCCCATAAAGTATAACCCTTTGTTTATCCTTGTACTGCTGCAAGCTTCCAAAATGCAGGGACTTGCGAAGAAAAGAAAGGGAGGAAATAGCTCCTTTTTTATGCTGTTTTTCATATCAGAGAGTATTTAGTACCGAGTTGAATTGTTGACCTCTGTGGAGGTTATTATTAGAACCGGCTGAGTTGTGCGCGGGGCTATGGCCGAGTCTGGTTCACAAGCAAACTACCTACAGTGGGTCTGAAGATTAATTTGATTAATATTTTATTTGCAGAATAATGTTTTTTCTGGTTCTTCATTTACTTCAATGCACTGAAATAATTGAGAACAGCTCCCTTCTGTGAGCAAGCCATCTCTGTGTTAGTTGTTGGATTGCTTGGGGTTTGTCGGGCCAGTGTGTCTCTGGGCTGATGCCCCTCCTGACTTCGAGAACATCAGGAGGTGCTTGCAGAGCTTGGGAAGGGCAAGTGACTGGTTCCAAAGTCACCGTAGAGATGTGTGTGGGTGAGGGTTATCCACTGACAGCTCTTACAGATATGTTTTGTGCATAAAAGGGAAGAAAAATAAATTAAGTTTGGGGAACCTGAATGTCTTTACTGCCTCAGGTAAGAATTGCCAAAGCAGGAGTCAGCATTAAAACCTTACTGGTCCTGATCTATAATGTCATCGGAAGAACACATTTGTATTTACAACCTGGGGTTGTATTTACAACCTTTTTTTGCTTGCTTTGTTCCTTAAGAGGCTCTGGCTACCCACATTTTATGCACTTCTGGAATGCAATAACAATTGTGGCATCATCTCTTCAGAATTCATTTTCCTTCCTGAGATCAAGGCAGTGATAAGGCCTTACAAAATATTCACTTGGTTTTGCTTTCCTGGCCTGAGATGGATTTAATTGGATGAATTGCTGCTTTTCTCCTTCCACTGCTTTATGACCTTTGAAATAGCTTGCTCTGATCTTTCAAATTTTGCAATCCTCTTGCTGCTCTTCTCTACAGAAATGAAGCCAGGAGCTGTTTGTCGTACACGGCATGAGCAGCGCATAGCAGCTGTTTCTGTGCAAGTCCAACAAAATGCCATCAAATGTGTGTTTAAGCATTTTCAAACATCAGTTTAAGGTTCCACCTGCCTACCTGCTGGAGTTAACACCTTTCTCTCTATTGTGCAAGCCTTGAAAATAATGCTATTAGACATTTTAAAGGCTGTTGTCATCCTCACAAAACATTCCCTTTGAAAAGACCCCAATACCTGAAAAAAGGTGCCAGATAGGTTTGTTTTTTCTGTCTGGGGTTGGCAGCTCCGTATCAGGAGTCTGACACAAGAGGCTTTGGGGAGGCAGAAGCTTTACCTAGCTCAATCTCTTGCTTTTTTTGTGTCTTTGGGGTCAGTTTTGTTGCTTTTAGGGTGTGTTTTTTTAAATATGCTGCTTGTCAGAACACATTGTAGGATTTTATGTGATACATCGCTGCTGTTGGCTATACGTGTTCTGCCACTCAGTGTGCCCGAGATACAGGCTCAGCTAACCAGGGCTCCTTTAAATGGGACACACATGTCTGTAAGTTTTGAAAAGTTTTGCTTCTTGGCCGGCCAGTGAGAGATGATAAATTACAAAATTGCCTGTATTAGCCCAGGAATGGATGAAAACAGAGATTAACCATTTGCTTGATAGTCCCCTTCTTCCCCATTCTCCCCTGTCTTATGCAGTATTTCTATTATATATATATAAGTGTGTGTGCAGGGACAGACTTAGGTCTGGCAAATGGTCTGAGGGCCTCAGTTTACCAGCTTAAAATGAACACCCCAGCTCAAATCCTGTTATCAGGGGCCAAATCAATAAACAGATTCGTGGCTTCATCTGTGTGACTTTAGGATCTGGACTTTCAGCCTCTCACCTTGACAAAGAATCCCACTGAAATCAGCCTGCAGAACCGCCGTGGCACGCCACAGGGATGGTGTCAGGGCGAGAATAGGGAAGTTCAGTCACACCAGGATTTGTGCAGTAAATACAGGCAGGGGTTATGTGTTGGTGTGGAAAGAGCAGCCGTCCACCCGAAAAAAACCTAATCTAAATTGATGAAAAACAAAGGAAAGGAAACAGGACAATAATAGCAATTAGGATGAGAATCACCGTGCTGCTTTTAATTGTAGATTGCTCGAGCTTTTCATTTATGTTTAACCATTACCTAATTGTTTTCAGTAATTGAAAATTATGTATTTTTAATTTTAGTAGTGAACAGTGTGATATTCGTGGTTTTTTGAGGGGGGAGGATTTTTGTCCTTGTTTGTCTTTTAACTCAGACTTTGTACATTAAATTTACACAGGCCCAGTCCACTTCAGGCCTTGCCATACTTTTATTCACAGCTATTTTCAGTGGATTATTATAGGTATTTTCACCTTTTATTCATGAGGAGTAGTTTTCTTATGTTTATGTGTGTGAATATCTGGTTTAATGGTAATACAAAGGTAATGAAAAGCAGGAGAAGCATGGAAAATTTGTCACTGATTTTAAAGGAATTACAAATTCACTCATGGTGTAAAGTTAAGCATGTGCAGAGGTATTTTGAGAACCTAAGGGCTTGCGTGGAGAACTGCTACAAACAAACGCAAAAGCACAATGCATCCGTTCATACCACAGAAATCTAGAAGAGATTGAAGCTAAATCGTACTGTTGACCACTAGAAAGTCATCAATCAAGTAAAATTAATTAAAATGTGGAGATACAGGACCAAGACGGACCAACTTTTAAATTTTCTCCTCACCCCACTGTATCCAACCAGCATTTAAAAAATGCAAACATAGGGAGAAATGAGTATTTACACATAATTAACATTCAAAATAGTTCATCTAACCACAGCCTTATCTTTAGGAACAAAAATGCAAGCATTTACTGAGTGATATTAGCAATTGAAAGGTTTTTGTTTAGACTTTTTGTTTTCTTGGCAATAAATAAAATTCTTTGTAAGGAGCTATTAAGATATTTCTTAACTTTGTCTTTTAAAACTTTTCAGGCTGTTATCCTTGTCCAGGGCCAAACATGAATCCTGTCGCTCTGGGAAGCCGGTGGCTCGCTTATGCGGAAAATAAGGTAAAGAAAAGTTTATTAAAAAAAAACAAAACAAAAACCCACAACAAAACTTGTCTGTTTCTAGATCTCATTCTAGCTTTTCTGTAAAGAGGGATAAAAAAGAAAAGAAAAAGTCTCAGAAAAAAATTATGTGAGAAAGATCATCTGTAAGAGGACTTGCGTAACGGTGACAGATGTACTCTTTGACCCACAATGGCTCTGCTTTGGTATTCACGTATCATATCTTTATGTGGCACAGTTGATTTAAGCTCTTCAACTCAGGGGGGAATAAATACGTAAGCTGTGTATTCTCAGGCAGAGAAGGCAGCCTTTGCTGTGTGTTTGCAGCAAGGTCTCTCAGTAACCAACCCATTTTGCATTTAAAAAATAGATGCCAAGCAAAACAATTAGCCCTGTTCTTACCCAGCCCTTAGCCAGAGAGGGGTTGTGTGTTTAAACTTGGGGTTGTGTGAAATGTTTGAAAACTTGAAATTCAGCTTCCAATGCCTTACTTTTATTTCAGAGCAGTTGTTTTTTCTCCCTTCCACCTGTGACTGGAATAGCTATTCCTAGAGAAAGTATTGGAGGGGCAGACCTTAGAAATGTGTTTGGTGTTACACCTTTTCAAGCACAACCCAAATTCTGCCTTCCGTTAATGCCGTGCCTTCGTGGTTTTGTAAAACTCAACCTGGGTTATAAAAAGTACAGCTGCCAAAAATATAACCCACTGATCAGCAAAAGAATTGTGTCCCAAAGTGATTTTAAATAGCTTGTGCATTCCCAGGTACTTCCCCTTCTCCCTAGTTTAGCTAGCTTGATTTAGACATTTGAATTGAAGCAGAAAAACCTGTAGAAACAAATACTTCTCATGGTGTTTTTTACTCTTTTATCTAAAACAGTTAAAAATGTTGCATGTACAAGCAGCTAATACCTATAGTTTTTTCTGCCATTTTACTTGGTCAGAAGCACAGAACTGCATTGTTAGTTTGGGTTCAAAGGCAAAAACTGCTTTTGCAGCTTGATGGCAGGTAGAAGAATCTTGTTTTGATTTATTGATTTTGAAGGAAGGCAATACAGAGTAAACCCCACGTGCATTCCTTTCGTCTATTAAACATAAAGTTTAAAGTAGCTCTTTTCCTTTGTCATTTCTTTGCTTGCTAGTCATAAAAAGAAGGGGAAAGCCGCACTTGGATTCCTAGAATGTCAGATATTTAATGTTACATATACATGGCTAAAGCTTTTGATTATATTTATTTAAATTTATTTGTGGTATTGCTGCCAGACCAAAAATCCCACCGTTTCAAAGTTTATGAATTCTTAGTGACTACTCATCTTGTAATTGAAAACTGGAGCTGAGTATGCGACAGTCTGGGTGGCACCCAGAAGATTATAAAAAGGGGTTAAGTGTCTCAGCAGGGCTTTTTGCTATTTGTAGGAAAAAACACACCACTGTACATGATAAATAAGAGCTATGGTAATGGGTTATGGGTTTGTGTAGTTTAATAGTAGTTACTTGGTTGCCGTCTTTCTTCTTGTAGCTGATCCGATGTCATCAATCCCGTGGTGGAGCCTGCGGAGACAACATTCAGTCTTACACTGCCACAGTCATTAGTGCTGCCAAAGTGAGTACATCATCTGCTGCCGGGAGAGGTTATCATGGAAGATAATTATTAGGTTTCCCTGCTGAATTGTACCGTGTGTCATCACACACACCCCCTCATTCACAACCAAGGAGAGCTCAGGAAGAAACATGCCAGCATTAACACCGTGCGTACCGTCCTGAGCCTGCACTTCTCCGGGCAGCCGCTGCTTTTCACAAAGCCTTCCTCTCCTTCTTGAATGGATTTATTTATTTATTGCAAACAACTAGTTATATTAGTGACTCCAGTTGTAGGCAGGTCATGGTGAGATGGATTTGTAGAGGGGCTACTCGCAATATTACACGTTTACACGATTAGAAATCACTGTTGTGAAGTATTAGTCTTTTAGCATCGTGAGAACTGACCTCAGAAGTGCATGGTGCTTTTTGGGCTCTATCACACTAGCATTATATGTTTTCCTCTCTCTGAAGGATGACAGCACAGTAGTACTGGAGCTAATTAATGACCTGCCAGCTTTCTTTGAAGGTCAGAGTTTATTAATCGCTGTTTACATACAGGTTCCATTGCCTCCTTTTCGTAGTTCAGGTGACATGTTAATATCCCCCTGTTTTCAGAGAAACGTCTGTGTTTTCATAGCATCAGAAGACGATTGTGGCTTGGGAAAATCTTAAACAAGCCAAAGAATATGCAGAACTGGTGTTTTACTGTTTCCCCCCACCCTGCTCCTTTCCTTGAGGACTTGCCTGCAACATTTTGCCAAGTAATTTCTTTTTTTCTCACGCAGGCGCACACACAAAGTTCAGTTTTGGCATTGTCTGGCAAACTTCATGCTGATTACAAGCTTTCATTGTAACCACCAGCCTTTTCATTTCTGATATGCACAACAAAACAAATCTAATAATAGGAATTAAATGACAGCACAGAGCAGAAAACTCAGTGTCACTGAAGAAAACAACAGTTACAAGAACCCACAAAGAGAGACGTAGGGCTTGCCATCTAATGTAGAAACAAAACAAACCCAAGCATGTTCCATCAGCATAGCTTTGGACACATTCTCACTGTGGCTGGAGGAGGAGAAAAATCACAGTTTTTTACATTGTTGAGAACTTGAATTGACGGTCTTCATAAGCGATCTGAAATTGGCTGTATCTTTGCATACTTCCACCATCAGGAAGAAAAAAGGGGGGTGGGCTGAATCTCCCCATATTCCTTTGATCTCAGTATCATAAACATGTTTTGTTATCACACAAATAAGTTGGAAAAACCAACTGGCTTAGTACGATCAGCCACAGTTATGATCAGATGTGGCAAAATCTTAGAAGAGGATCGCTGTACTGCCAAAGCCAAACCTCATCATGGCTGAAGAAGAGCAGGCCAAAGCTTACTTAAACCATGTCATAGCGTTCCAATAGGCATCGAAGACTGAGCTCTATTCAGTTCTATTTTTTCCAACAGACTAAACCAAAAATTAATCTAAAGAGAGGTATCTTTATAGCCCTTACCCCCTGTGACCATGGATAACTAGGTGTTAAAGCCAGTAAGGACCAAGATGCTGACCCTACCTCTTGTGCAGTACCAGCCAAGGGTCATCACCCAGCGATTCCACATGAAACTGAACATATGCAAACGGTGAAGTAGTGATGTTGCAACATGTGAATAGATAGCAAAGAGAAAAATGTGTTTATAATCATAGGGGAAGAAATACTGTTGGTCTCCCTGTGGAGACACAGTATGAGCGAAAGTTAGGAAGAGGGATAATTGGAAGGGCACGGTCTCTGTACGACGTGTTTTGCCTAGCACGTTGCTTTTGCTCTTGACTGTCTCTTGGATGTTGCTGAAATAGACAAGATTAATACTAATACAGTTCTCAGTATTTGCACGGTTGGCTCTTGAGTATTCTCTCAGCCTGGCTCTATTAATTTGTTATTCACCTCTGACTGCAGAGTGCTAAATCTGAAATGTTTAATTTATTACCAATTTCACTGAATCTTGGCTTACCATCTGGCAAGTTTGCATCTCTGATGACTTTGACGCTGGCAAATATATAGTCCAGCAAGTATCTGCTGCTCTTTATGGTGAGGTAGTGACCTGGACAAACTTGACTCCCTGCTTAAGTAAGTCTTTGTTTATAAACCTCTACTGGTGTTACATCTTATCAGCCTGTGGGGGGTTGTAGTTTTGTTTATCAGCAGGTTTTTGAGGTTTTTGGAAAGTGGATGTCCTTTTCTGTTCCCTACACTGCTGCTTTCTGGTTTAGAAGGGGTTCCATGATGGTTCTTGATCTGAAAGATTATCTTGGATTACACATCTCTTCTCTGTTTGGGTTCCAGGTTCCCGTTGAAGGAAGTGTAAAGGAGAGAGATAAGGCTGATATAAAAGACTCCTTTCAACAGGGTTGCTTTTGAGAATTACCTTTCAGGTGCTGTGTAGAAGGTCTCAGTGGCAGTACAGAACATTGAACGGCATTCCTTTGGAGAAATGGTTTAGAGTGATCTGGTGGTGAGCAGCGGGGCTGTCCTCAGTGTGAGGAGGTGCTCTGGGCTATCCTTGATTCAGCAAATAAATTTCCTCCTTATCAGATAACGTAAGAGTCAGAAGCTCCTGTGTTAACTGAGAATACTGAGGTCAGAATTATGGTCACATTGGAGTCTGTTTACTGGTGCCAAATCTTTTGTTATTCTGGTAACGCTATGAAGAATTCTTTACACTGTCTTTCCATTTGATTTTATAATTCCTAGAAGGATTTTTATTTTGGCCATTGAACTCTTTCCTGTTTCTCCTTAGATGCATCTTGGAAGAGCATTGCTTCCTGCTGTTGCTGGAAAAACATTTTTTCCAGCTCAATCTCTTATTTCCATTTCCCCACGCTTGTTTGGTGGGTTTCATGTTCTCAGAAGATGTGATAATTTTTGTAATTTGGCCAAGCAGAAGATTTCTTGAGATGGAAAATGTGTCAAGATTTGAATTCAGGTTAATATTTAGCAAATATAACATTGGAAAAGTGAGTGTTGTTCCGTATGGGATAAAGATTCTTTTCACTCCAGTTTGAGCAAACAGGGTAGAAAGGACATAGAATATCTTTCAGAATGAAGCCTCTTATTACTGAACAGTATTAGTGCTGGGGAACCTTCATGTGCTTGGTTGGATAAGCATCCAGATGGGAAATTGCCTGTTAGAATTATCCATGTTTATCCATTTGGATGCAGCAAGGAAGAGGATATAGGCAAAGATATTCACCTGCTTTACGCTTGGATTTTTGTATGTCTCAAAGAGAGGTTTGGTCCCACCGTGTCCGTGGGCAAGTGACGTTTCAGCACTATCCAGGTGGAGTTCTTGCAGACCTTCTCCATCAGGATGTATTCCCAGCAGTCAAACCTTCTGTGCCATCAGTGGTGAATTTCCTGTTAGGTTTTCTTCCCTGGCCTCTTCTCAGAGCATGTGGCAGGAGCAGGACAGGGAAGCAGGAACATTTAAACAAACATTTAGTTTGAACTTGAATCTCTAATTGATTGTTCATTGTGTTGGAGCTCACCGCGAGGCTTTCACGTTGTTGATTACCAAAGCGTTATCCTTTTGATATCTTTTTCTGCTTTTTATAGATATTTTTTTTTCATTTGTAAACAAATAAATCATGGAAGATGTGTTTATTATGAGAAACAGGAGCAATCTGTTGTTCTGTCATTAAAAGGATGCAAGACCTTTGTTGGAACAAAACAGCCTAACAGGGCACTGAATGATGCATTTTAATTTGCTCATCTAATTAAAGTCGTACTTATTTTTCAATTAAATGAGGTATGAGTGCATACATTTGTTCTAATTAAATATATGTGTTTCTTTATATTTGAATGAATGTGAACAGTCTTACTTCTAAGTAGATAGGGCACACGTGGGCATGCAGATAATTTGCCTGTTCGCACAATGCGTGTCATTGCTTACAGAGGGAATTGGATCAAGTGTTTTAATTTTATTTACAAGAAAATACCACTGATTATGCACTGGCAGTTCCCAGCAGTGACAAAGGAACCAGGACAGTGCAAACGTCACCTATTTCATTTAAAATATATTTGGTCTGTCAAATGTCTAGTGTCAAATTATAAACCAAGTTCTTCTCACCTCATAACTTCTTTTAGTTGATTCTTCCTCCGTATCTTTTAATCCCAGAGTGGTAAAGTGATTTAGCAAAGGCTGCATCTGTTTTCTCTTGTTACCTGATAACTTCTTAATGACTACTAACAGCTTATGTGAGAGCAAGGTCATTACCTCTAATGGATGGAGAGGACAGCTGATATGGCATGGGAAAGGTTAAAGATTACCAGGGAACTTTTTTGCAAATATACACATTGCATGGAGAAGTAAGTGCTGTAATGGTCTTGCGCTGATAGTTCTGAGCTAATGGCCTCAGCCACGTCTCTGTACACCTAGTACTTCTCAGTAGTCCTGCAGTTGCAGTCTATCTCACATGTAGTGGTAATTCATTTTGCTAGATAAGTGTGTTAATTTTTTTCTAGGGAGCTATAAGTTTATACTTGGCACTCTGTCATCCAATCTTTCTAGATTTTTTTTTTTAAGATCTTCTCTAAAAACAGCTCAGTTACAAGTCTGTCTCTTACCTTGTGGATGTATTTTGCCATAGAGTACGTCTGTCCTGATTTCTCTTTCCTTCTGTATAAACTACCAGTGCGTTTTATACAATTTAAGTGTCAGCCAGAAACCTGCCTTGTCAGTTTTTGTAAGGAAAGTGCCTGTTGAAATGTGCTCTGGTGATGGCACTGGGTCTATTTTAGGTCCATTCCTCCCGTACCGCTATCTGCTTTATGTTAAGCATCTTCAGTCTTCTGAATTTGCCACTCTGAGTTTGTTTTATGCTCATTTGTTGTGTCTGAGTATAAAAAGAAATAATAAGAAACAAATGGCAGGATATTACTAAAGACTTGAAACCCCAAAGACATTCCTATGATCAAGGCACGGCTCAATTTTAAGTGGTAATATCTCCATTAGCATTAATGGGGTAAGTACATCAGCTGAGGCATCTCAGAGGTTAATCAGGCTTCCTGGCTGGATATTGCCATCGATACAGTGTGGCGCCTAATTCTGTTGGCCCTTCAGAGGTTTTCCTGACAACACACTAACAGACTTTGTGTAAGTCATTTCCTATGAATTATTAAAACAAACGTTTGGCTGCTAATTGATGAACACTAATGTGTTTTCTAATCACTGCAGTTTGAGATTTTAGCACTAAACAAAGCAGTTGCAATTGATTTGTGGCTGCTTCTTGGTTTCAGCCTGTGATCTGTACGGTTTTTTTCCTTTTCAATTTAGCAGGCAGCTTAGCTTGTCTTTTTAGTTAAGAATTGGCTTGTTACAGTGTCATTCCGTTCTGATCACTTTGGCGATTTCTTACTTATATTGCATAATAAATCTGCTCAGTTCTTTGTAGGCAAATAAGGCAGAGTCCTTGAATCAAGGAGAAAGCATTTAAAGCTGTAGTTTCGGTTGGTTTGGCTTTTTAAACCTGTGTGTGTCTCCCATCGTGCATACTCTCCCACTTTCTGCAAATAAAATAACATATTAATGGTCTTTGGCATTTTTAGATAATAAAATCTGGTGCAATGAATATGTTTTCATACCTGCTCCTGGAAAACGTGCAGATTGGAAAGTCTCACTGCTTGACAGGGTTAGAGCCCCGCATCCAGCTTTAATTCCACAGAAGGCACAACTGCCGGGGAGCGAATGTGCCTGCCCTATCTCTTGGAGGCCCAATAACTTGTGTCCTGCCCTTGTGCAGAAGACAGCACTATTTTAGCAGGAACCATTCAGGGCTATAAGTATTTCTCTGTGTAATGCTGCCCTCCACATGCACCTCTCTTGGCTTCAGCGTGTGCTGCTTCTAACTATCTGTGCTCTGTCCCCCTTGGAAGAAGTAAATAACAAAGTTAAAGAAAGAGAGAACTGTGATATTCAGACAACATCAAAATATTTCTTTTTTCAGGACTGCTTTGGAAATGTTTAATTCCAAGCTAAAGGTGAATAAATTGATAGGGTGCTAATTGTTTTCTCAAGATGCTTGTTACCTACAGCCTTCCACAGCTCTCATATCACTTCTAAAAACATGTGTTATACGTGCTTCTGCTGTGCACAGTCTAGTTATATTAATTGTGCTGGGAAAGAAAATTCAAGATAGATCTGCAAAATATTGTTTATTGGTTCTCTTTCTTTTTATAGACAATAAAGACTGGACTCACAATGGTTGGGAAAGTAGTTACGCAGCTGACAGGGACGCTGCCGTCAGGAGCAACTGAAGAAGAAATTTTAGCTCATAGCAACATTCGTCGAAGTCCTCTGGTGCCTGGAATCATCACGATCATTGATACAGAGACGGTTGCAGAAGGGCAGGTAATGCAGTTTGCAGGGAATTGCATTTGGTTCCACGAAAATCTCTGGAAAAATATATTCTGTGCTTTTGAAAATGAGAAGTAGATGAGATTTTTCCCAGGTCAAAAACTTTTACAGACACGCGCGGCCGTGATAAAGTCCTTTTCAGGGCTGAAATGAAGCCAAAATATATATTGTCCTTAGAACATATTTATGTGACGCTTTGATGAGATCGAGTGTGAAGTGTCACATTTTGTCTCTCCAACACTTGTTGGTAATTGACGTTGATTTATGCTGATCAGCTGAAGTATGTATGTAGTCTGATTGTATTTAATGTATGTAATGTGGCAGGAAAAGGTGATTGTTTGGAAATGTGGTGAATTGTTGAATTCCATTTTAAAAAAGATGATGAGCAAAGTTGAACATTAAGTCTAAATGCTTGTAACTGGACATGGATTTCAAAACTAAAACGCAATCATGCACATGTCCTGTTTCACTAATAATAGACAGAATAGCGCATCAGGCAAAACCAGTTGTTAAAAAAAATCCATACCTTTATCAGACAGACTTAAAATTTGTGGGGTTTATTGTCTTTATGACAGAGAAGATAGCCGTGCCTTTTGATTCTATCAATTGTTTCATCTTTCAGTGTCTGCTCCTGCAGTCAGGGGTTATGCAGGATTTTCGCAGGCTTCATTATTCTGTATTTAGTTTTCAAAAGGTTTTTTTTCCTAATGTTCAGATTTATTGACTTTAAAAAAGAAAAGTATTTATTTTTGATTCTTTTTCCCTGCCTTCGTGATGCTTGTTGCAGGTAAGTTACCAAGGTATTAATGACAAATCAGTAGTCGATTTATTTTCTTTTCTTACCTGAGAGGAAAAGAAGATATTTTATTTGGAAACAACTAAGCCACACAAAACCCCCAGTATTACCGTTGAGCTGGGGCTGTTCCTGAGAAGTCACTTTGGAAGTACATAGCCAAATGATGTTACATAGAAAAGGGATTGTTTGTAGAACTTTGTAGACCTTTTCTTGCAAAATTAAAAGGAAAAAAAAAAAAGGAAAAAACAACATGTTTTACTTAATGTTTTAGAATAAGGTCTTAAAATAAGTCTCTTGACTGTTGGGGTGTGTTTTTATTTCCTGGTAATGGGGGCTTTGGGCTCTGTGTATTGCCAGAAAAAAAGAGGAAGAAAAATTTTGCTTCATAAATTTCTCATGAAGCCTTGTTTAATGCGGTCATTATTTCTGATGGTCATTGTCTGTGCTTTGATTCTTCTGCGTAGGCCTAGAGGGAAAAAAATGATATATCTTAGGTTTTTAAGGCTTGTTATGTATGATTTAGGGGTTTTATGAACTTGTCCTCTGACCTTAACAATAGTAGGGAGCTATCAAGCCTAAAGGGCACTATGGAAAAGTAGTTGTAAAAATGATAACGCTTGCCTTGTCCAAATACTGCTGCTGTAACATAAATAAGCCATCGGTTCTAGTCAAATAATTTTTGTCTTGAATCTCCAGGGGAGAGGAGGCTCTAAGTTAAATACCCTAATTGTACATCTACCATTCGGGGGTTTGTGATCTGAAATTTTAAAATGTGATTAAATTAAAAATTTATTTTCAGTGCTGAGACTTGCTTCCAGAATTACCATAATATTTTTGGCCAGGAAAAAGGAAATAATCTTAACTTCTCCATTGTTAGGTTTTCATGGTACAGAAGACTTCTTAACATCCTTTCCCTACTAAAATGTGTGTCTAGCAAACAGATTTTGTACATGGTGTAAATAAATCCTCTCCTTCAACAGTAACAGACTTTCTGGTGTAGGGGTGTCGTGTGTGTTCACCATCCCCACCGAGTTCTTGCCCATCATTTTCCTTGTGGAAATGTGAGTTGCTGTGCATAGCTTCGTTTGAACGTGAGGGATTCAGACTTGGGCAGTTGTGAGAGTTGACTTGTCCCAAGGAGCCTGGCAGGGATCCTGCACTCGTGTGCTGGCAGAACCAGGCAAGCCTGCGAGGAATGATGTGCTCCTGTTCAGATGACACGTATTTGTACTAGCTGGGTACTCCTGGTTAGTTGTTACAGCGTACTTGAGTGAAGCGTCAGCTCAGAAAAGTGTTTTGGCAAGTCTGACCTTTAAACAGTGTGAGTAATCTTGCTGAACTAAACGGGTTGCTCACAGGCTTCGGCACAGGCTCGTGGTTGAGCATCGTGCTGATTTGAAATCAGTGCAGCTCTTTGTAGATTCTTCCTCGTTGTACTCATTTCTCAAATTATTTTACTCTTCTGTAGCAAATTGCTTTGCTGATAGTAGTCAACCTGCATTGTTACCGACACTTTGGTTGAAATCAAAGAGTGATTGAGCAGATTGGGGATTGCAGAGTCCAGCTTCACCTCTGTCTTAGGGACATAATCGCGGCACAGCAGATAGTTTGCTCTCAGTTTTTCAATGCTGCATGGCAGTGATTTCATTTTTTTTATCAAGTTCTTGGTTTATCATCCCAGTTTTCAGATTCCAGGTGGGAAATAAGAGGTATGGGTGGGCACAAAGAAACACTTGGTGGTGTTCCTGCTTCCTCCTGCGATGAAGATGCCAGTTTTGGAATATTTCCCTTGCTGCTGGATGGGGATGCTGTGGGATGGCTGTACCCAGTACAACCATCAGTCTTCCCAAGCTGACTGTGAAACCACAAGAATCAGTAATGCCTACCAAGTGTTTTCTGGACTGAATTAGCAGTTTGAAAGCCTTGCATCCCTTTCATCAGAGATTTGTCGGGCAACTCTGCAAATATATTTGTGTGTGCCTCCATCATTTGCAGGGGTTGTCAGTCTGATCCCAAATGAGAGGATTTTCAGAAGCAGAAAGAAGCAATGTAACAGAAAGGTATTGACCTCCTTGAGGTCGATGAAGATTTCTTGCACCCTGAACAGCCCAACTTGGAATTTGGCTGTGGTAATGAAATAAAACAATTTCCAAGTAATAAAATACATCCTTAAGATAACATACAGTAAAAAAAAAAAATTAAGAAGGAAGAAATCTGTTTCTAAAAGGGAAAGAAAATGGGAAAAGAAGGCAGTAAATCTAAGGCGAGCGTGTTGTTTTGAAGGAGAAATAAGGATTTTTTTTTTAGTGAGGTAGCAGGTGTGTTTAGGTGTTTGGCTTTTTAAATATATATATATAGGTTTGCCAAGTAGTTTGATCGTAGCAACCCAGGTTTTAAAGATGGACCAAGCTGTTCTGTGCATGTACAGGCATACGGACTCGTCTGCTGGTAGGATGATGAAGGAACACTACGTGGACCTAGGCCAGAAGGACTAACTACAGCTTTGTTTTCACTAGGTTTTTATTCTATCTCCATTTCCAAGCTATCCGATATAATGAACACAGGGTGGAACTCAGTGCATTTCACGAAATGTACTGTGCTACTGTGGCAGAGGTTGAAATGCTAGCTTACCTCTCAAAAATATACAATTAAAGACCAAAGAAGTCTTCTAACGTAATCTTGTCGGATTAAATCATTAGGGAAAATATTTTTAATAGATGTTATGAATGTAGATACAGGAGTGAAATCTCATACCCAGCAGTTTTATGTATGGTAGCTCCTACTTTCAAAATTGGTGGTACTTTGGAATTATGAAGTAATTAAATAAATGCGAAGGAATGTAGAATTATTGAAGTTGGCTGTCATGATATATTTGTAAAGGGAGTAAAAATAATTCTAGAGATGCCCAAGTAACTTTGTGGTAAACCAAAATATGTTAACAAGGCTGTGTGCTTGTTTAAACTTCCTTCTAATGAAGTGTTAGCAAACTTTTCAGTTAGATATAAAGACTATTTATTTGAATCTGTTAATGAGTTGAAATGGCTAAAACTAAAGCTGTACAGATGTCCTCTTTTCCAGTAATTGGAATTAAATGTGTAAGACGTTAGCAGCTTGAGTTTTAAAGAAAAATTATTTTCTTTCGACCTTTGTTTCTGTATTCTTAATTAATTCATCAGCTAGGCCACCCACGTGTAGGCTGCAATAATGACCTTTCCCAAAAGTCGCCGGTTTTTGTGACTGAATGTAAATCTGTTAAACATCTAACATGTAGTTGACAGAGAAATATGCGGTCATTTAAAAATACAAAACTGGATTCCTAATGCTTTTGATAGAGCGATGTGATTGATGAGATACTGTTGTGTTGCTTTCCCAGATCATCCAAAACACATGAAAATATTTGAGGAAATATTTCAAAAATAACTTAGAAAAATAGGATAACATGATGATCTTTTTATGTTTTAAAATGCAATTGGTGCTCTTTTTTTTCCCTGTTCCCTATTAACTTTTTATTGCATTAAAGAGGAATTTTGGGGGAAAAAAATGCAGACTGCCACAGATTCAAAAGTTCATTTTCATTTGGTAAGGAGTTGATAATAATTGAACCAAATAAAGATATTTATCGGGAACAAGAATTGTTGTGAAACTTTGATCCGAAGCAGAAAGAAGCTAAAAGAATAAAGCACGTTCAATAATAAAACTTTAACTCCATAGGTAATTCCATCAGCCATTAACACCAGTGCTTTTAAGAACCGGTGCTTCATCCGAACGGCTTCCACAAAGGCTAGCCTGATGGTCTAATATTCAGATATTTGGCATTAATTTTCTTCACTTTTTCTATCTTTGTGTATTACAGAAGAATTCTTTATATGTATAAATATAAAAAGAGCAACAGGATTCCCTCAGAGCATAATACTGTCTGCCTTACTTTTATTAAAGGAGATCTGGTTTTTGTCAAGAAGACATTTTTGTCTCAGATAAATGGTTCAGGCTGAGCACAAGGCTGGTTTGAGTTTATGCTGGATTCTATTAAAAGGAGTGCAGTAGTTAATGCCACAGATTTATCACTTTTAGCCCTTTTCCACTGATGTTTGACCTTAGCTATAAGTTGGGGGAAGCTAATTGGGGGGGGGTGGTATGGCGGGGGCGGGCGNGGGCTGGTTTCTGTGCGGACGAACTGGAGCGGGCACTGTGTTAAATCAGCAGCAATCTTAATAAGCATACACACAAAGATCTCTGTTATATAATACACATACTTATAAATATCGCCAAAGCTATTTGTTTTTATGATGATGGGATTACTCTTTCTTAATTTTATTAAGAGTAGGACCTGCTTGATTAGATTTGTGTCCATTTTTATTTGTGTTACTTTCATGTTTTATTTAAAAACATGTCTCCACTGGGATAAGTAGTGTAATTTACCTTTAAAGATTAAAATAATTGAAGTCATAATTACTAGTGGCTTCTGTTCAGGAGCATGGAAAACACAACGAATGAAGAAAAATTCGGCATAGGAGAAAAAAGCTCCGGCTTCGGCTATCTCTTGCCCTCAAAGCAAACTCACTTTCCTGATAGTAGATGTAATGGTCCCCTAGGTGTTTTGCCTGTTTCTCTTTTAGAGTAAGATAAAGAGGACTTGATTCATCCTCAGTCATCTCTGGAGTCCTGGTGAACTTCGATCGGGCTGGCTTGAGGGAGCCGCAGCGTTGGCTCAGCACCGCTGGCTACAGACTCTGTTGGCTGGGCAGCTCTTCTGAAAACCCTGTTGCAGCTCTGTGGATAAGGTGCTATTTGGGTGTCAGAAATAGGTTATGTGCTCATGTACAAGGCCAGCTGGGTCAAAGACCCTTCGTGCTTGTTTCTGGTCGGTTATTGTTCTTAAAATGATGTTTCTGTGTATAATGGTGGGGAACTCTGCAGGGAAGATCCTTGAGCATCCTCATGAACCTCAGTGGCTTTGCAATTACAAGAGTAACGCTAAGGTTTATGAACCCTTTTCAACGAGAGACTTTTGTAAGGTCTTTTAGTCATAGTAGAAGAATGGTTGGAGGCCCCTACCTTGGAGAACGAAGCCTACTTGGGACGAAGACAACTGCAGCCTCAGGATTCCTGTGGGCTTTGTATTCTCTATGCATCGGGATGCTGAACGAGCTGCTCCCCTTGAGCCTTTGACAGCCTTGTGCATGTTGTTAGGCAGTTTGTACTACCATTTTGACTTCCAAGCAAAACTGCTCTTTTCAGTGGTGACAAACCATCAACCAGCCGAAAGGAGACAGTTGTATGAGGATAGCATTGATTTCATGTGCCATTGCTTAGCCTCCAGCCCCTTTGCAGGTAGCAGCGTTGTCTTCAGCCTTTGCAGGAAGTGATTTCTGAAGTCTGTGAAGCCCATTGTGGCAGAGGCCTTGAGTACTTCTTCATGGGTGTACAGCTCCGGTCCTCATCCCTGTCTGCACAGAATCCAGCTGATGGATCTATCTGAATTTATGTTGTACTGAGTTGTTAGAGCTTAGTATCTGCCCTGTTGTACTGAGGCAGTTAGAGCCCTTTAAAGATCTCCAATACAGAAAACAATGTATAAAGCGTCTGGTGTTCTACCAGCACAGTTTTGCCCTCCTTAAGCTGTATACAACAGGGAAAATCATGCAACGACTTTAAACCTACAGAGCTCTAAATTGGGATGTGAACCAAGCTTTGCCCTATGGCAGGTTTGGAAGATACATTCCCAAAGAGGCTTTTCTTTGTGATATATTAAAGTCAACTGCCGTAATTCCTTTTATTTGCCCCACCCCCCCATTTTCCTTTGTAGTGTAGAAATTGTAAAAAGTGATGTATGTTTTCCCCAACTGCCCGCTGCATACGTGCAGGGTAAGGACATGGCAAATCTTGCAGTGCGGCCTGAAGATTTCTGCTCTGTTTCACAAGGATTCAGGGTTTTTTCTTGTTGATTTTAAAAAGGTGAAGGTTTTATTATTATTATTATTATTTTCAACTTCATCTCACCTTGCAGAAGAAGCATGTTCCCACATGCGTGTTTCAGAAGCGAGTCTTTCAGTTCTGTGGCCGTGGTGGGTAGGGAGCGACAGATCTCTGATGCCAAGGAAAGAGCTGGTGTGGCACCATCACAACGTGAGCTTCACATTCCTCACTAACCCAGGATTTCCAAATTTTTGAGTAATGAAGGTGCTTTTGTATCTTTTTTTGAACGTTTGTTTTTCTACTTGGCTAATGCCAGAGACTAAAATATTTTGGTTTGAGTTTGAAAGCTTGGTAGGAGCCGGGCTGGGGGGACTGGTGAGGGTTTTCAGGATCCACAAGCTCAGAGTGGCTTTTTGCTCATTCTTGGTAGCATGCTATGCTGATAAGTAGTTCTTCCTTATATTTCTGTCACAAACAATCGAATTGTATTCTAGCCAAAGTAACGCTGTAGTAGCCAAAATAAGGACTGCTTTGCTCTACCTGAAAATCAGCTTTCACAGTGAAAAAAAATTTTTAAAAAAAACCCCTCCATTTATATTATACAAAGAGTCATTTTCCAGGAAGATCATTTTAAACAGTGATTGAAAACAAGACTTTAAAGTTAGCGTTGCCTACAAATAAGAGGTTTGGGCTTTGTTGTACCCTCAGATTGTTATGTCTGAGGTGTTTCACAATTTTTAGTGTTGTGAAATTTTTCCTTTGTGTTGTATTGCCAGAGGAAAAATACTTAAAGGTCGTCTTACCATCCAGAGTGTTCCTGCCTGTTGAATAGGGGTTTTGTGTTGCAGGGGCGATAACAGTGGTGCATTTATCATTAGTTTAAAAAAGAGCCATGTTGAATTCCACTTCACAGCCTGTAGAAGATGATGCATGTGAAATATGCTGTATAGCTGGTTTTAGCAGTGATTTAGATGCTGCTGATACCTACACATTTCTAGATTAAATACTTTTGTTTAACAAATGAGACTTTAAAAAACCCTTCTATTTCTTTTGTAGAGCTGGCTTATGATGACACTTTATCATTATCGCGTATCTTTAATTAGAACAAAATGTTTAGGATAAGACCAAGATACCTAAAAGTGGAAGCTGTGAAAAGATGATGTATAGGAGTTATTTAGTGCAGTTTATATAGGCTGAGAAAAGAACACTGTTCCTTTGAAAAGCTCTTAGGAAGATCTCCAGACCCTTTGGTTAGTGGTTCTGGAATAAGCACGAAATGCTGACAACGGAAAGCAAAACCATAATTGTGCTTATGTGACAGTGCCAAGTAATTTGAACATTTAAAGTCAGTCAGGCACAGGCCTCTTCATCCATATTACGTGACTTCTTTAAGCATTTAAAGATGATTTCTCTTTTTGAAGCATAAAAATATCTTCAAATTATTCTTATATCTGTTAGGAATAGGAAGTATTAAAAACCTTTCAGATTATTTTGGAAGCAGCAGACAAATTATTCTGAACTTGAAATGGGAAATTTTGCAGTATCGTATTAAGAAGGTGGGTTTTGCTTACCACAGAAACCCTTTTATTAAGTCCTTATTCTGACAGATCTTTCTCATTGTTTTGCTTAATTTAATCTTTAACATGATGCAACCAAGGACTAAAATACTTCTACGGCTCTTGCATATGTTTTGTCACCATATCTTTTGGTTCTTGTGTGTGTGTCTAAGAATATCTCTTCCTCTTCGTACTATTAGATTTTGATAATACCGTGTCCTTTTGAAGGTCCTCCTATAGGTCTTCCCAGCCAGCTGTAGTTGTGACTGCCCCAGTCATTTTATCAACTTCAAATGGCCTTTTGTTTGAGAGCCCCAGGGCTCATCCTTTGTCCCTTTCTCCAGAAGATGTTACACGACACGGATCTCAGTCCAGATATTTCCTTTCCTCCTTCATTTCCCTCTGTGGTCAAAACTCTCTCCTACCTTTTTAGTTGGGTTTTTTATTGTCACAGCAGCATGGTTTGTCTAAAAGTGTTTTGAGTAACAACGTTTGTGATATTGTCACTTGATGTCCATTGAGGCAATTCCAAGATAGAGAAGATCCTTATTAGCTGCGTGCTTCTTTCATATGTTCTCCCAGTCCTTGGCAATTCTTGCATCCTTTGGAAATCCAGATACCTCAAGTCCATCACCACTTACTAGCAGGGTGAAGCCATAGTGTTACTACCTATACAACTGGGGGAAAGCAAACCCATTTTCCTTGACTGTGTTTTTGGTCCATTTTTCCACTTGCTTGCCATGTATACTTTGGATCCTCCCAGAGAAAGTACTGATTTATAGAATCATCAAGGTTGGAAAAGACCTTCAAGATCATCAAGTCCACTCATCAGCCCTACACCACTGTAACATCTAAACCATCTCCTGAAGTGCCACATCTATGTAATGGTTAAATATTCCCTTTTCTTTAAAGACTGTTACCTTTTGGTTTTCATTCTGTTACATGTTTTTTTTCTTGTGTAGTGAAAATCACATGGTGCTTACAGTTAATGAACTGTGCGGGCTCCTCAGTGTAATTACAACAATGCTCCTTACGTTAGTTCAACTGCTGCTGGGTCTAGTGGAATGGTAGTTCCTGTGTCCAGAGACCTGAATGAGCAGAAGAATACCTGCCACAAAGTCAGGAGTAATAGACCCTCTTGATTATAGATCTTACAGAGGTCCCAACCCTTGCTTTGGCCAACAGAAGGCTAAAATGTAACTTCCCGAGCACTGCGTGCAGACGTGTTTTGTCGTAAGCTTCCGTGTAGCCCTTAACACTCCCTGTAGCTCAAGGGGAATATTTTTCCATTTGCCTTCTTTGAATAGGATAAATAAGGAACCCAGGAGTGAAGTGCCTAATCCTGTCTCTATAGCAGGTTATTTGAGCATGTCTCACATCTCTGAGAAGAATACAGAAGACTGTGGCTAGTTCACACAGTTATATTTCTGATGCACACCGCTGTGTGTATCACACAACACATATACGTTCCTGTGTCAGTAAGCCGGCATTTTCCCTTAAGAGTGTGTTTATCTCCTAATCTCCCTTTGTCTCTGATATTGGCAGGTACTCGTCAGCGAGGATTCTGACAGCGATGGCATTGTGGCCCACTTCCCTGCACATGAAAAGCCCATTTGCTGCATGGCTTTTAACCCCAGTGGTAAGTGCTTTTACCCTTTTGGTGTAGGAGTTGGAAACAAGCTGGAGACAGTAAAGCATCACGGGTGTGTGCTCCATTGCTTTGGAGCAGTTGCAAATACTGTTATGATACCTGCAAGTATCTACTCACTGCTGCTACTGCTAGGACTTCTGGCCTGCTCTGTTGAGTGCTGAATGTGTCGGATGATGGTTAATTGGACTTTTCTGGCCATTTCAAACTTAAGCAACTGTTAATTGTGTGAGAAGATTTGTTCTATCACTTAGAAGTACTAAGGAATTTTCTTCTGGGTACCCTGCCAGCCCCAGCTACCCAGATGTTCTGATATGCAGGTATCCAGAAGATCAGCACGTGTATTAAATAGCAGTTCCTCCATAAATACAGAAATAATATGTGTCCTTCCACTTGGCACTGTTTTTTCAAGTCACTTACAGTAACTTTGTGTGGTGTTGGTGTAGAGTTTATGACTCTACCCCATCTCCTGAGTGAAATCAGCTGACCCCTGAAAATACCTTTAAGAAACTTCTCAAACGGACTGACTCTTCTCCTTCCCCTTTCAGAACGACCAATGGCTGTGGGCAGCAGAGACAGATAGAAATCTTGTCTGTTAATAAATCTTATTAATTTGATAATTAACATCTTTACTAGTCTATCTCTACACAGCCATAAAAAAGGGGTTGGTCGATGGCTGTAGCTGTCCGTGAAAGGGCCAGTGGACCAACAGCTTCCCCTTCTCCAAATTAATGGCTTCTAAAATGTCACAGATGCCACAAAGACCTTGAAGATGATGTCACAGTTCAAAGAATAAAACTAAATGTCTGTCATTTATGTTTTCACTTGGACCAGTTGTTCTTATTCTGACATCCCATCTGTTATGTCAGAACTCTTTACTTGTGGCGTGCAATTCGCAGCATTTTTGGTTTTGAGTTTTTGATGTAAAAAACCTGTATACTTATCTGGCGGAGTTTGCTTCTGATTCTTAACATCGTGGAGCTCTGCATTTCACTGAGAATCAACCCTGCCAGTTCCAGAACAGTAACGCTTTTGCTTTGTATTCTGGTAGGAACATAATACCTAGAGTTGAGCCGTACTAATTCAATGAAATAAATGCAGCTGCTTAAATTAAAATGCTTTATAAATATTAAAGGCTTTCTTAAGAAAATTTTTATGATTGTGTAAATTTAAGGGAAGCAGAATCTTTATGCAAGAGCAAATTAACTTAGTGTTTTTTTAAACTGAAGGATATATTTGCATATTTTTGAATTACTTGCATTACAGTCCAGTTCCTTCGGTTTGCTCGGGTTACAACCGATTGTATGTAGCAGGCTGTCACCTCAGATCTCAGGGTGCAACAAGATACATGATAGCAAAACGCTTATTCTAGTTGGTGTTATTTTTGACTGGTGGCAAATTACATCAGGTTACAAGATACTTGCATGAAGGATGATTCACAGCAAAGTGAATCAGCCTGCGTGTTCTGGTACAGAGTGATATCAAACCAGTAGAAGACTCTACCTCAGCCACATACAGTATAAAAGCAGTGCTTACTCAGGGTTCTATATTCCCTATTTCCCATCAAGACAGAATGTCATTGGAGGCCAGTGTTGTAAATAGTGTCATTTCAATCCATTATACAGTGGTGTAATGCCCATCAAACTGATGTCATGACAAAGCAGAAGGACACAAGAGGTGCCTTTTGATACTGTCATCATCTCTTGTAGTGGAAAAGCACTTCTAGTGTGGAGAGAGATGCTGCACCCAAACATAGCAACTGCTGAGTTTTGCTATAAAGGCAAACAGGGTACACTGACCTGTTTCAGTGAATTAGTTTATTCTCTGCAGCTCATCAAATGGCTTAATTTCCTCATGTCTCATCCCAGGAGCTCCACAGTTACTCAGGGCTGTGAAAACATAGAGGGTAGTGTTTGAAAAACATCTGAAGGAAAAGTACCACTGAAGGGCAGTGGCTGTGTATGATTTCCGTGTAGTAGACTGGAACAGTACCACAGCCACACTAAGCTGTATTTTAAAGGTGTTGGTTGCACAAAGATCATGTTCACATTTTCATGTTGAACAAGGAGCTTGATAGGGGTACGTTATTGTAAGAAAATAGTACAGAAATGATGAGTATCATTGTGGGAGTAGCTCCTGGGTAAGGGGTAATGTAGTGCTCCACTGTAGGACTGTCAGGGAGCAATCCAAAGGGAAGAGGCTCACTAATGTCAGTAAATAGCAGTCGGATTTTTTTCCCTAATCCTCCTTTTTCAAAACCAAATCGAAATCCTTCCCTGCCCTCAGAGCGCCCAAGGTTTCAGGTGTACGGGCTGGACGATGGGAGGACTCTTGCTGATGGGGAAGGTGTCTTTTCCTGGGGTAGTTGTTTGGCTTGCTGTGTTTTTTGAAGCTTTGGGAGTTGTTTGGTCTTTTCCTTCCCAGCAAGGTAAGTGATCTTTGCGGAGCTCTGAGCTGAGTCAGTTGTCAATGAGAACTTGGAGTCCACACACAGCGTTTCACAGTAGCTGCATTGTATGGCAAAATCATGCAAGATCCACATCGTTCTGCTGGGTTGATGCTTCTGTAGTGCCTCTTGCTGGCATTGCATCTACCTTGTGTTTAAATTCAAGGCAAATCTATTGGAATTTTTTTTCTTTTGTTTTTTTCAAAGAAAGCAGAAACTTGGCATGCAGTTAGCTGGTTTTTCTATTAGCTTTATGGCTGCTCAGAAAACCTGGTCAAATAATAAAATAACAAGCTAGAAATATTATTTCTGAGTATATTCAGGGGATACCACAAAGTTTTGGGTTTTTGCTGGGTTTTTTTTAATGCTGACTAGTATGTGCCTGTATATCTCTTCCAGACCCTTCACTTAATAAAAGCTTGCTTCCCAGTCAGTTGATTTTAGGGAGACTGTAAAAGTCTCAGTCGTAAGACATACAGTGAATCATGTTTAGCAGTAGAAAGAAGAAAAAAAAAAAAGGAAAAAATCATAAAGGAGAAAAACTGCAGTTCCTGGTATTTTAGTCTTTCTACATGGTTTTTCCCCTGTACACCAAATTTTAGTTTTCAGAAAAAGTTGCAATGGTTTGCTGTGGGTGTGGGGTGCTGGGCTTTTTTTGGGCAGGTGAAGAGGAGTCGGGAGAGTGTGTACTACAGCTGAAAAATCTGTGGCCAGGCATCTCATCCACAAAATCCCTTGGGCCTCTAGAATTTCTGAAAACCTGGTCCCTGCGCACATCATTACTGCCTCTCTGCTTAACGTCTTTCCTTTTAATAGGTGAGGTACGTAGTAGTTCAATAAAAGTGAAACAGAACTGGTCCTCCTCTGCTGTCTGTTGGTGATTGAATCCTGGGGAACCAGGCATGAAAGGCTGACTTGGTCCTTGTTGTGGTGGCAGACACTCATGTGCCGGGTGGGCTCTCTTGCTGGTTGGGGTATTGGCTTTTATGCCAGTGTTGCTTCTGGCCGGTGGGCACCCTGCTTGTGTAAATGGTCAGTAAAACTGATGCTCAGTGTCAACTTCAAGTGACCTGGCACCGTTGTTCTAATTGCTGGAATATTTCCTATATTGTTTTCTTCTACAGGAGACTCACACAGTGTTTCTCTACACTTTATTGTACGTGCAAACCATGATTTATTTGTATAATGCCATATATGCCACCATTTGGTTTTGTGACTTAGGTGGAGATAAGGTCCCTCTTCTGAAACACTTGTGTTTTGATTTATTTTTATTTTAAACATCCACCCAATATTGAATAAATTAAATAAACACAGCAGTAATAATTTATCATTGCCAAGCACCATGGAAGAGATGCTGCCTATCATCAGGAAAAAGGGATCTGATTTGTGCAGTATATACACTGAAGTCTCACATACACATGATATGTATTTATTTTTTACCACAACCCCTTCCCATGAAGTGGCGCTTGCACTGCAGTATGTGGCAAGGATGCTTGCATGGGAGAGGAAGGCAATGGGGGCCCCGGTGCAGGTGATGGCCAGAAATGGGCTCCCAACAGCAGAGTTGTTCTGATATAAGAAGAAAGTCGCGTCTCTTACACATACAGAAATCGCTGGGAGAGAAGCGAGCTGCACTCTATGAGTATTTTGTTGGTATTTACACACCCATTGGCCTGTCTGTGCAAAGCAGCTGCTGCAAAGCTGAGAGCACCACATCCCCTCTTTCATTTCGGAATAAAGGGAGGTGGCTTCTAACTTTTAGGAAGACTTTACGCCTTCTATTACAACTTTTCAAGATGAGAATAAATAATACAAGGAAGTGAAGTAACATTAATAGACTGGGGACTTCATTAATGCACCTCTGGCGTGTATATTGATGTAGTGGGAACAAGAGGCTTGTATTTACCAAGAGACTCTAAGAACAGTTACTTTAATTCACTTATTAAATGAAAATCACATTAAGCTTCTGTGTGGATGCTTTTACTTAATGTTAGCATTGGTTTGATTTATTTTAACTTGAACATTTGGGTTTGGATGAATTGTAGGCCAGTTTATTGTGGGCAGAGTGTCCAGACACAATATTAGTGCTGTTTGCTAATTCACATCAGGTAATTGAGATCAATTTTTTCAGTCTCCATCTGTGTAGATGTGCTCCCAAGTCAGTGTTCTGTATCTTTTCTGCTTATATTTTCTTTTCCGAAGAATATTTTTTGATACCTTTAGGTTGGGTCCAGAAGCAAGGCCTGTCTTTATCGGATTGCTGTCAGTACACCTTGGCCATGCAAAAATAATCTAGGATGTTGTTAGCTATGCAGAGTTGCGGGATTTGCTGTTACTGGTGTCTGCAGGACGAGGCAACCTTCCCCTGTCAGTTATAATGGTGGTTTGGCTTTATCTGTGAGATATTTAGAGACGTCAGCCATGTACAACCAGTAAGAATTTGCTTTTGTGTGATGTGGAACAGCAGAATTGACACCAGGGTCAGTATTTATTATGGATGAATTTCCACTGTAATTAAACTGTAGCCAGGATAAAATAATTTGATAAATATTTTCTCACTTATTTAGCTGTTGTACTATCAATGCAACATTCTGCAAGAATTCGTCCTTAGGAGGCTTTAAACTTTTAGATGTAGATAACATATATATTAAAATATATATTTATCTGTTAACAAGGCCAGGTTCTGTGTTTGCAGAATGTCACAGTTGTCATAGTGTCGCAGAAGAACCCTGTCTGCTACATGATGTAAATCAACAAGAGCTTATTATGTAGACTCTGGATGCAGGTGCCCTGGACTAAATCTGGGAAGCTCACAAAAGGAAGGAGTATGCCATAGGGGTTACTTATTAAGATGTTTACAGAAAAGCCTCCAAGCTTTTAACCTGTTGATGATAGTCTGCCAGGGACATAAGCATATGGAGAGAGGGAAGGGGAAGGATTAGATGTTACCAATTAGGTTCTCAATGGTCCAGCCAGGTTAGTCTAGAGAGCCGTCTAGACTGGAGGCTGAAGGGACCCTACAAAAGTCCTCATGTTTCATTATGCTGTATTAGTGGGCCCTGTGATTTTGAAAGGAGGAAAAAACCTCACTGATTCGGATAGCGGCTGTAGTCCATTAAAACTAATTCACTTTGTTCCCTCTTCCGTGGCAGGCTGGAGATGATTGCTAGTCACTCTTGTGAAAGGCAATAAACACACTGGGCTCCATAGACCCCTGGCATGATCTGGTATGGAAATTTCTGTGCGCGGCTTCGTTCAAATATCTTGGTTTATTGCTATTCCTTTTAATATCCATCCAAAGTATTCACTGCCTTGCTTTCATGTAAGGTCCTGGGACTTGAGCAGAACTGTGGATGCAAACATCCTGAACTGGGATGGTACTGAGGAGCAAGACCTCGGTGTGATTTGTGTGGCATTAGGTCTGCTGCCTTCTTTTTTTCTTATTTTTTTTTTTAAGGCGTTTCAATTCAACGCCCTGATGACATACATTATTTAGAAGCTGAATTTCCACATCTTGAAAAGAAACGGTTATTGATTTAATTTTTTTTTTTTGTAAATGAAAATGTCTTCCCTACAAATGAAGGAAATCGTGTGTTTAGTTTTGGAGGCGGCATTTCTTATCTTCTCACATACCAAACATTAAAACCAGAGAAGTGGTGGATTGTTATAAAATTGAAAAACACACCCATGTGCTCTGTTGTTGATTTTTTTTTTCCACAGGTAAAATTACCTGTATCTTCTTCCACACTGAAGAAATATATTAAAAAATAAACTGGAAATTCTGGCTTTCTTACTGTCCTAATTTTAAGTCATCTAGTTCCTTGTTTGTATCTACAACTTTAAAAGTATGTGTCTTCTTTTTCCCTTTTCCAAACGGATTTCTTTCCAATATGTGCAGGTTCCTGGTTCTCTGCCGAATTAGTATTTGTAATCCTTTGTATTCTGGACAAGGATTTTCATTGATTGTTATAAAGACGTATGAAAAAACCCCAAAATTTGTGTTTATATACAAGGAAGTTTTGGGAAATCCATAGAATAGCATAAGCTTTATGTTTCACTCCTCTCTGTACTTAGTTCTTCTGTGTGATTTTTGTCATAGGTAATTTCTAAATCATTAATCCTCCAGTCACTGGGTATATTGAAATGACAAGTGTACAAACATGTATTATACATACGAAAAATTTTCTGTTCCTCTTGTGTGTGAGGAAGATGATGGAAGAATTCTACAAACGCTCTCCGTGGCTAGTGCGTGCTCAGATGAGAGACCCACGGCAAATAGTCAGCCATTGTTTGCAGGCCACATCTCAAAGGAAAAGTTAAAAATACAGTAACATTTACATGACGGAATAACGCTGCAAAATGAACGCAAAAGAAAACACTGCCTGGTTGCCTAGCTGGCAGGCGAGCTGTGGTGTATGGCTTCTATTCATAGAAGTGAAATTAAAGGATGCAGTTAAACGCCGTTGTGAAACGGCCAGTCCAACAGCTGCATTGAGTTTGTTTTTCAATTTCTCATTGCCTTTCTCGTTTATTAGCTGTGACTCTGAGGTCAGAATTAAAACAAATATTTTAATGGCAGCATTTATGATGTTGGCAAGGGAGCATTACGGCTTAGCAGGGCGAGTCAGAGAGGACTCGATTTGGGTGGTGTGAGGTAGGCCCTTCAGGCCTTGATCAGAGTCACAGCTGGTGAGACTTTTCAAAGTAGGATGTCTCTAAATCACACAACTGATAAGCATCCTGGAATCTGCTTTTTAGGTCTTTTACCAAACTGGATGTGCTCAAAGGATCTTCGTTTTAGGAGGCCTGAAGGGAGGGCCCTTTTATGGATTTTAACACGGTAAAAGCTGACAGAAATCCTCTCTGCATTTTGACAGATCTAAGGTATAAAGGCCTTTATGAACTGTGATAATTAAAAACAAACAGCGTGTAAATTATACACGTCTATTTGTACTATAGGAATTGTTACACATGCTTTTAAGGGTAATTTTAGAGCCTGTGGGGCTGCAGTTTTATTTTGGTAAATTGTCTTTACTTCACCACATTTAAAAGCAAATTATAGACATTTAAAATACTTTGTTGTCCATGCAAGTTCTGTCCAGCCGTAGCTAATACAATGAAAATAGAATCCAAGGAAGGAATAAGGTCAGCATTTCAGAAATCAGTCTGAAACAGACAGGTTTTTACCTTATATTTACCATTTCCGTTAGCTAGACTTCATGATAAACTCTAAGTTTACACACACACACTTTCTAGGAAAACTGAAAATTTTCTAGGTGTGCCAAGATTAATCACATTTTCTAACCAGTGAAGCCAAAAGTACCTCTTTTATTTTAATTTTTCATTCAATTGTGCAATGTCTGAGTTTGTAAAATATGGACACTTCTTACTAGCATTTCAGAGAAGGTAAAATATAAATTACTTGGATTTTGAAATCCAAGACATTTACCTAGATCAAGGGTTTAATACAGATTACCCAGCGATAGAAGTTACAGAATTTCTTTTTCAGGTTCCTCCTAATACTAAGGCTTTACATGATGCTGGGCTGTCAGATGTGACAGGGAACAGTTGGTTCAGCCTTTCCATCCAGCCCAGCTGCTCATCTTGCTTTAGCAAATGTTATCAACAGGCCTGGAAATAACCTAAACTCCCCCATTTTTTAATTCCGCCTGTACCTTTATTATTTTTTCTTTAAGGCAAAAGTACCTTGCCTCTAGCGATATCTTTTGGCTACGAAAAGTGGCTCACGTGAGACAGAACTTTTGAGATGAGCTGTGAAAGGAACTTGCTTCTCAGTATTTGAGTCAGCATTGTGACTGACACGTGCCTTCTGTTTATTTGGTACGGTTTAGTGTCATAAAATTGGGATTTTCTGGGATTTATAGAAATAACAAAGCACAAGGATCAATTTTTTTTCTTTTATATATTTTAGCTTCACCTGAGTGATTGATTGGACTAGATTTGACACAACAAATAACATTGTGTTTTACCCAAAGGCTGCCTGGCCCTGGAGATACTGAAAGAGAAAAGGCAGTTGAATTGTGTATCAAGGCATAACTAATACTTACTTCCCATGTCTGAGATTTGGATTCCAGTAAAAACAGTGAAGATACTGATACAGTCCTGTGGTCCTGACATACAGTCATGGGATCAAAGGTCAAACAGCAGTCCCACGGACACATGGTGCTGCAGGAACACACCATGTGCCGCCTTCCCTCCCACGCAATGCCAGCTTTTCTGTCTTATTTATTTTTTGTTAACAACACCAGCTTCTTAAGATGGAGATCCTGCTCATGTTTTACACTTGCCTGCACCTCGGCGTATGCCACAGGAGGAGGATTTCCTATGAAGTTAGGTAGAAGTGCCATTTGCTGCCTGTTGCAGTTCATGTATATGTTCCAGTGGTGTACACTGGCTCAGGCAGGACCGTGACGGGGTCACTGGTGGTGAGGCAAGAAGGGAATGTGCTTTATAAAACTAAGAAACCTCCTCACTCCCTGACCGCTGGATTCATGCGGCACGTCTGTAAGTGGGTGTTAGGGTGAATGACCTCGATGTCTGAAGTAAAGTCCCCCGCCTCCAGCTGAACTGGGGTAGCATTTTTCCAGGCAGAACACTGTGTTTTTGCCAGGTTGCCGAGATACTTCTCAGCCCTTAGAGAAATTTGAGACAGTTAATTTTTGTTCTTAAAGCTGGCACCCAATCCCCTCGAACATTTAGAGGGATGCCAGCTGTAGTGACTAACCACATGGGTCTGTTTCCTTTGATTTTATGTATTGCTGTGTGCCATCGAGCTGGGAGAGCCATAGACCAGGATAGAGCAACCTTGGCTTGTCCTGAGCAACAGAACCAGGCTATTCTTTTCTGAAGATAAATTGTATAAATCAGACCTTTGTTGGACTAACGTACTTGTTGGTCATTTTTAACCTTTACACAGAAGGGTACTTGCGGGCTTCATGCTGATTGCTGTAATGCTCTTTGGTCTCAAAGTCTTAAGGATGCATTAGTGGGAATGAGTGGAACATGAAAACACACAGATATGTTCTTTTCACAGTTTATAGACAAGTAAACCACAGAGAAATTAGCCCTAAATTTTAGATATGTCACGTAATTCTGAGAAACTTGTTATTCAAACACCAAGTTTGATTTTAGAGGATGCCAGGACAACTGTTACTGTCCTGTCCAGCTTCCCTGTGAACTGTGGTGCTCATCTTCCTCTGTAGTTTCACTTTCTGTAGAAGCCTCAAGCTACGCTGACTAATGTAGTGAATAATTTCAGGGGTTGCGTTCAGCTACAGAGGCAATCAGAATGGGAAATTGCACTTAGGTCTTAATTCCTCTTTTTCACCTGGGATAATTGGCAGTACAGGATCCAAACTGGTCATAGCCGCCTCTTGTCCGTGCGGGGCTTCTGATGTCCTGGCAGGACTTTCCAGGGGGGTAGTCTATGCATAGCAGAGCACTGGGGTTGGAGCAGGCTGCTGTTCAGATGCATGTCCTGTCTCCTTTCTCTCCTGTATGGTGCGTTTGGCACAGCCTTTGACATGAATTTCTTCAAAAAGTCATAGTTGCATAGTAACTCTTAATAGTAACTTATTACAGGACCACAGGACCTCTCAGTTTCGGGCTTTTAGTTTTCTGTTGATCTGGGACTAGCCAAGTTGGACTTGGACTGTAGCGTTAGCCACTGATAAGCAGCAGAGCTGTCATTTCTTTGCTCTTATTCCTTGTAACCGGGACCACCCTCTTGTATTTGTTGTGTGAACTGGGTTAAGAGTAGAAGCTCATGCACCTATTTGAAGATTATTTAATTCTTAATCATTTATTACTTTATGCAAGGTCTGTGCCTTCCTTCTCAGGTTGGGGAGGGAAGGTTTCATTGCCAAGAACAGTATCTACAGAAGATCCAGGAGGTGGCTGTGGGTAGCCAGGAAATCTTAGAATTATCCTCTATTGCAGTTTTTTAGAGGTTGTGTTTCAATTGCCAATTTAAGGCAAGAAGAATCATAGAATATGGACTTACAGCTCCTATGATCCTTGGGGTCCCTTCCAACCCATGCCATTCTATGATTCTATGAAAAGCTTAGCAGTGGTCTTCTCTTGGGACAGCAGGTTTCATAAAAGCTTTTCTCTACGTGTCTTGAATGTCACCATAGATGTGTTTGCCAGCCACAGGATTCTGTCGTGGGCTCTTACACTTGTGAGGGACCAATACACACAACATACTTCAGTACAAGCCCTTAAAAACAACCTGGGAATCCTATAATTAAATAAAACATTGCTGTAGCTAAGTACACCTTCAGCTTGGTAGTAGCACCACCTTTGAATGGGTGGGATGGGGGAGGCATGTTCTGATATACCCCAGGGGGATCTGTTGCATACATACGTCACGTAGAAAAGTACAAATTCACACCACTACCTTGCAGGTCCAGAACAGGATGTGTTCCTGGGCTGAGAACATCTACATGAGATGGGAAAGATACAGGATGTAAGATCTGATCCTTGTGGAGGGAAGGGCAAGATGTTAGTAAAGATGCCAAAGAAGGAGGTTGAGAGAGGAAGGAAGGAGTGAACGAGAAGCAAGAGACGGTTTTTCAAGCTGTGATAGTTGACTCAGTGAATGGTGGTGTAATTCCAGCCCAGCAAGGGAGAGGAGATAGAGGTTTGTGAACAGGAGAGAAAATAAAGAGCAGAAATCAAAGCTCCATGTACAAATTCAAACCAGTTTATCAGGAGAAGACAGGTTACAAACTGAAAATGAGCTGTAAGGACTTCAAACTTGTAATAAGAAGTTAATTTTTAGGAGACTTGAAGGCTTGAGAAGCTATCACTCACTCAAGGTCACGCAGGAACTCAGTGCAGAGAAGAATATTGCACAGGATCCCTGGGTTTTAATCCCTTGCTGAAACCAGTGCATGACGTGTCAAATCCAGGTCACTTCTTTACTTTGATTTTTGTAGCTTAATTATTGCAGTTTCAATGTCAAAGAGAGAAACCTCAAATAAGATAACTCAGTCAGTAGCTGAAAAACAGTGCTGTTTTATAAATCATGGGGGTTTATTTTTAAAAGAGGTAAAGAAATTATCTGCTTTCCAGAAGTGTTACTCCTGCCAGCTTAGCAGTTGAGAGCTGTGAAGTGCAACACATCTAAAATTTTAAATAATTACACTTCCTTGGCTAGAAAAGAGCTTTTCAATCCATTAATAACAAGAAAATTAATGTTGGACCAGCAGTAAACCAGATTAAACTGTATCCCCCTTTGGATGCCTGACTGCACCTTTAACGGACCTGAAATTCCTCTGATTATTTAAATTGAATATTGAAATGTGATGGTGGCCTTGAGTTAATAGTTAAAGAGGTTTAAATTGGAATGTCTCTGCAGAAGGTTTTCCCATTGATCAGAACAAGTGGGCAGGAAAATGCCTTTGTTGATTGCTGAGAAGCATTGATAGTGCCTCACAGATTACCAGGAAATTTTTCCTTTCTGTTTTTCCTACCGATATCATACAATCTTCTTTATAGAAATTTAACAATTTGAAATTTGCCAAATTTGCGGGTAAATAAGGATAATTGTAACATAATGGTAAATATGCTGAAGAAACGTGTGGGAATGCTGATTTTGGGTATCACCATTGCTGAATATACTCTGTGCTGATCTACGATAGAGTTATAGTTCTAAAATACATGAACGTTAATATCAAAGCACTCATTTAATGCAGCAGGCATTGCTGATGAGACGTTGAATTCTTTTCAGATTCAAAATACACAACTGCATAAAAAGGGTAAAATTCTTTCCCATATTGAAGTTAGCAGCAGAAGCGCTGTAGGCTCCGGGGAGGTCAGGATTTTACCCTCTCTCTCTGAAAACATTTACTTTATTGTTATTCCAGGGACAAGAGGAAAAACACGATAATCTGTTTCAGCAGTAAAAGTGTTTACTGCAGTCTCTGCAATTTAGAAACCCCCAGATGCTAAGGCAAGGGTAGCGGCTGTGGATCCGGGTCCCTTTTGGAGGGATTACAAGCAGGGTTAGAGGAAAAGGGAGTCTGTTGCCTTTGATCGTTTGCCCTCATTTACTCACTGCCCTCAGTGTGCGTCCTTTCGTTTCAGGAGGAGGAACCCATCCTGATAAAGTTTTAGTATTTAGTGGGACATCAGCTGTAGCCAGTTAAGGTTTGGAACTGGGGAGTAGATTTTTCATAGCTGAAGTGTGCTGTTGAGCTATCTGTTGGACATGGTGAATGTCTGACAGCTTCCATACATCCACCCTGAGCTCCAGATACTCCATTTACGCATATAATTGTCCGAAGTATGTTACAGCATCTGTAGATGTCCAGCCATAGGTAATTCTTTATTCGCAAAAGAGAGTTTTAAAAATATTTTTTCTTTCTTTTGACTTTATTTGGACTTTATTCTGAAGTATTGGGTTATCTTTATGCTCTCGTGTTTATTTTTTAATGAATTTTGTTGCTAAAATCAGATCTTGGAAGTACCCATGGGTTTACCAGCAATAGTATTCGGCTATATTTTGACTAGCATCAGTGTCAGAGAGGAGTTACGGGAGGATAAGTAAAGCTGCTGTTCATAGCTCAGATGTTTCATAAAACCAAGGACCATGTACACTTTGTCACATCTTAACATGATACGGACACGATGGCTCCTCTGAGAACAGCAGTGAATAGAAACTGGTAAGTTAGTGTGAGGAGGGTAGGAGCACCCAGCCAGACACGTGTGGACTGAATCAGGACTGACTCTAAGTCAACACAGCTCCACCAAGCTTTTCTGGTCGTGTAGCCTTAAAAACTACAGAGCATAATATTAATATTGCCTGGTATCTCTGCTCCTATTTAAACAATGAAACCTGAGAAACTGTTGGTATTTTTTGTCACTGTGGATGTAAATAGCACGTTTGTGCAGGTCCCTGCACGGCTATGTGTGGACGGAAGTGGAAGGGTTGCGTTCTTACATTAAGTGTATCCGTGAATGTGGTTCCAGTGTGCAGACACATGCCTGCCCATGGTGTTTTTAAACCAAATCCAACACAGCCTGGACGTGTTGAGTCCTTCAGTGTGTAATTACAGGGTGACATTGTGTTGGAAGGCGGAACAAACCTTCTCTTAGTCTGCAGGGTGGCATTACTTCAAGGGAAGTTACGCATGAAACAAACCCAAGGTGAAATTGTGTGTAGTTCGTTTGTATGCATATAATTAACAACTCTGCAGTTATATAGGTGTTATAAATAGGATGTGGTGGAGATGCTTAGGCTACTCAGGTTTCCTAGATTTTATAGCAAGTACCCAACGGAGATTTGCTGCTCTCTAATTTTGCCGTTTGGGCTAACCAGCTGACGCCTGGTTGAAAAGAGTTATGTTCCTACAAGGCCACAGAAGCCATAGTATTCAGGCTCCGGCGGATCGTGGAGAACTCTGTGTACCATCAGCAACTTCAATCCCACCCTTTAGGCCAACCCTCATCTATCAAACCCGGGCTGAGAGAGAGCAAGAGGAAGCTCCCAGATAAACATACAGCAGCGCCTAAACTCCTAATCACTCTGGGCTTCCGCTTCCAGGCCCTATAATTAGAAGTCCTTCTTTTCCTTGTATTCCCAGTTGACGCAAATGCTTTTTGTGGCTTGGCACCTCATTTAGGGCGTGGGCTTAGTTTATGGCCAGGCCAGAGTCTGGTTTAGTCTTCTGATACTGCATAAATAGCTCTTAACCCACAGTCTACATCTGTACTAGTTTTTCCTTTTATGCTTATATTCACTGTATTTTTAATGTTTCTATCCTGAAAGAAGGTTATTGATTCCCAAACGGAATGTAGGAGAAGTAGGAAGCTGTAAATGAGGGAAAATGTGTCTGTCAGGCAAAAACAAAGCTCAGGTAGATTTATTTTTTTTTTCCAGCTAGGGATATCTGTTCCATTTAAACTGGATTTTAATCATCTCCGTGGATTTGAAAAACCACGGAGTAAAACAGTCGTTAATTTAACCTGGCTGCACCCCTCACATTATGGATAAATCAGAATATTTTGCAGTGAGATGTGTCCTAAGTAATATCTGCTTTGCACATAAATTTCCACTGGGTTCCATGCGAGTGAGACTTTCAATTGATTTCAGATGTTATCTGTTAAACAGGGATTAATGCCAGTTTGAAAAATAAGCAGGAAATCCTTGAGAATTATTCACTTTTCATCTATGATTATTCATACATAAAGTACATCAGAAGAGAAAACAGTTTGGACTGAACTTAGGACAGCTTTAACCTGTATTTCCGACTAAACAACTCTTTGGGAAACCTGTCACAAGGTCCTTTAGAAAGCTGAGCTGAAGTTTCCTACACTTGAAAGTGAAAGTGAGGTAACGACCAAGCTTCAAGTTCATGGTCCTCGGCTGGGACGAAGTATTTCTGCTGGGCTGTCGTTGCAGGGAGACGAACAGAGAAATGAAATGGCTGAGCTGGAATAATTGAAAGCCATGGTCCTGCAAAGTAAGGAGAGCTGGAAACCACCCCGTCACCCCCAAGGCAGATGTTCTGCCACATGGGTGGCTTACTGCTTGACTAGCAGTAATGCATTAGATACTTCAGAATGCTGTTGTGTAAATACATCTTCTTTCAGAGCTGTGGTTTTGTGCTCGGACCTCTGTGTTGGTACAAGTGCTGCAAGTAGGGATTCGTATTTCAAATGAAACTGGCACCACAAACACTCCTCCTTTAGCTTACTGAAAAGGCCTTGCTAATATCAGCGAAGGGCCTGTTTTCCTTCGGCTTTCACAGGGACGGACAACAGGATTTTAGATGAGGCATGCAAAATTGCCAAATCAGATACCTCCCATTTAATTTAAGACAGCTCTGTTCCCCCTCTCTACTCCTTTGAGTTAGCAAAACAAGCTAAAAAGAAATACCCCAAATCCAACAACACCCAAAGGCTCAGATGAGTGAGCAGGTACCACCATATGCTCTGTGGGTCCGTGTCGCAGCGTATGGTCCCAAAGGCAGCGCTCTAGCAGCATCCTGCCCGGGCCAAATTGAGGTTACAGGGATCAGAAAAATCCCGTGGAAGAAGGGTGAAGTTTATCACGCCTGCATCCTGGGGGGTTATTGCACCGTCAGCAGACACCTAGCCAGCACTGGCAGCCAGTTACCAGTTAACTAACAACCGCCAGAGCTGGTGGATGATGCCGTATCCTAATTCCTGTGTTGTCACTAGCTTGGATTATTACACAGCTTTCTGTCTCCAGCTTCTGGACAGATTTTTGATTCACTTAAAGTTTTTTGTTGGGGTGGTTTGGGTTTGTTGGGGTTTTTTTATGATCTTCGTTGCACTGTGCCGTGCGATGGGATACACATGAAGAATGCTGTGCTCGCACATTGTTGTAAAAGATTTCTAATGCTTTGACAGAAGAAATAAAAAAAATCTAGGCTTGCTAAAGCTGTCGGCTTGCTGGTGAGAGAAGCCTCATGTCTTCATCTCTTCCAGCTTCTCGTTCTCCAAAGGTTCTTTCCATCTGGAATAAGAGCCAGCTTAAAAGGACCGAAAGCGTGCTCAGCTTCTATATAAAGCTATCTGATGCGTGAGGCGAGGCAAACATGGGAACACAGAAAATAAATCCATATTGTGTTGAATTAGATCTTTTGGATTACCCTCACTCCAGTAATAGCAGCAGGCTGATTCTAGCACACAAGCTCCGGGTTGCTTCCAGCTTTCTCCACTGGAAATGCTATATATTATTGAGGACCGCACACTTCACTAGAAGGGAAGTGTATTTTGTGATGTTTCAGAACAGAATTAATGCAAATTGTGTGCATAATCCCACAATAAAGACTTGGCTGGCTTGCACTTGAGCAAGTTTAGCTGTATTTCCTATCAACACAGTCACTACAAATCAAGGAAATTGCCAGTTAAGCCAACATTAACATCCAGACCAACCTCAACTCGCATGCCTTACCACCCAAACATAATACCCAAAAGCACTCACGGATTTCTTAGCTCCATAACAAACTCTCTTTCTTTTCTAACCCTTGGAGTAGCTGCCTGTAACAGTAAAAGTATGTCTGCTGGAGGGATTCTGGCTGAGGTCAGATTGAAGATTTTGCATTGGTGTGATTTTGAGGAAATGGATGCATGCAGCATGGGTGGCCTCGCTCTGTCCAAGCCCTACCAAGCGTCAGTGGTCAAGCTGGGAAGGAAACTTGTAGGCAATTTTGTCTCTAAATGCAATTTGTATTTCTTGCTGGGTTTCTACCTTGCTGCTGGTGGGCCTCCCAGTCTTGAAAGTATTTGTTTATCTTCACAAGGTCTTTATTCCGTTGTAGTTATGGTCAAGACAAACTGAGGCATGTGCCTGCTGATGGTCACGTGAGGTCTGCAGTGCTGCCGCATCACCCTGTTTGGTGGTTCGGGACTCTGATGTTCCTCCCGTGAGCCCAGACGTGCTCACCAGCCTGCTTCGGCCTTGGAGGAGGAGCGGGTGCTGGGGAGCGACGTTGGACCCACAAGGTCAAGGCTTTGGCCTCCGAAATTTTCCTATTTGTGGTTAAGGGAAGGAGATTCCAGGATTGCTTGGGCAGGAAAACGTGCGGAATGGCCATTAGTGATGTTGTCGCTGTGGTTCAGGAGGAAAGTTAATTAAACTTAATCCTAGAATCACTTAGGTTGTAAGAGGACTTTTAAGAACGTCGAGTCCAACCACATCTTTACTAAGATCGTGTTTCTCTGCCACGCAGTACACAAGAGGATTTTATTTTCCAGTTTAATTCTAAAAGCAGCACATGCTGGGACTTCAGTGGTGCTGTGTGAGAGCTTTGAAGCTTTTACTGCAGATATTTGCGTAGCAGAAGAGGGAAGGATGAATCGTGGAGCCATGTGTAAATAAACTGAGATAGACGAACGCTCATTTATGACAGAAGTAAGGGGATCATTTACCCTTTGAATAGGTGTTGTGTAAAAAGGGGACACCCGAGTTCTTTTCCTGAAGGAGAAGAGGTTTCACTTGCACTTTATGTGGAGAAGCAATGCAACGGAGCCCTGCAGAAATTCCTGGGTTTCTTTAATAGATGTGACACCTTGAAAATTATCTCAGGACACTGCAATGTAGCTGTTAAAATCATGTTGTGCTTGACATTAATTAAATCTCAGAGGATTACTTACAGCACTAACATCTTAAGTGCTACTAATAAGCATGGTAATACAGATGGTTTTATAGAGAAAAATAAATCTGAGGTTTGTTTACTGTAGTCTTAAATTTTGCCGCGATGCTGTACTTTTCATGCATGTACATAACTGTTTCTTTCTTGGTATAAAATGTAAACTTTTCTGAAAAATTGGGTTCAAATATGTTTGTAAATGTTTAAAAACTGGGTTATGGAATGACATATAGTGGGAGAATATATAAGTTACTGTGATTCTGCTGATCTTCTAATTTAATCATTTCAGTACATCCATCAGTGACCTGTTTTCAATGAAGTTAGTACCTAATTTAATATTTCACTTGAAAGCTCTCAGCTCTGATTTGCTGCCTTTCAAGCAATAAATCAGACCATTTCTTTCATATGCATTTATAAGAAAGATGCTTCTTCAGGATTGTTTTTGGTCTGAGTTGTTTTGGCTGGGTTTTGTGAATGTTTCTTCTTCCAAAAATCATTGTGGAAGCATCAATTTTTTTTTTTTTTGTACTGTCTCTTTCCCAGTGGGGCGGATTTTGGGGTTTCGCTCAAACATTCATCACTCTGGTGCTTCAGATTGGTCACACAAGTTCTCAACTTCAGTTAGAATATTCCTGGACTTTGTAGCTGGCTGTTACAGAGCAGTACTGTAATTTTTAGGTAGTAATGCTGTTAGTGTGTTGCGGTTGAAGTTCTGATTCACATTTATGAAGTGAATCCCTTTCAGTTCAGTCATTTGCTGCAACGGGGTACTTCTGCTTCCAGAAAACAAAATGTAAGCCACACTAGCCTTTTCAGAGAGATGCTCATAAGCCTCTTCGTTTGCAGTGATTAATCTCTTGTGCTTTTGTGTTTCTTTTTTCTTTGTCTTTTTTTACCCAGGGATGTTGCTGGTCACTACTGACACGTTAGGCCATGATTTCCATGTTTTTCAAATACTGACACATCCTTGGTCATCATCACAAAGTGCCGTCCATCATTTGTATACACTTCACAGGGGAGAGACTGAAGCCAAAGTAAGTTAAACTATTTGCTGAAGAATAATCCCCAGGCACCTTATACATTTTGTGTATGTTGGCACTTTAACGTTTGTTTCAGCGGACAAAGAGCCTTTCTTACATTCTAGCCACGGAAAGGATAAGAGCACAGCATTTAACCTGGATAATAATAAATTCTTGCCCTTTACAACAAGGTGCTGTCAGATTTATTCAGATATGACACTGCCTCCAAAGAGCCCAGATTATTAGCTGTGTTTGTACTTAACCTTTTCTCATGTAACATGTTAAACATTTGTCTAGTGCCCGTGAAGCGACTGTCAGGGTTTGCTTGGCTTTGGTGCTAAAAGCCCAAGACGGACAATGAAAGAGTTGAAGAGTTAATCGAAAGACCATAATTGACTTTTATCTACACTTTCTTAGCAAGGTGGGGGAACATTTTATAGACTGTGTGACACAAATTTAAATTCCCAGTTTCAAAATCCCACTCTTAAATATGGAAGGCTAAATTAGGCTAGGTTAGTGTAGGGTGAAAAAGTCTGAAACTAAGTTTTTAAAAATGCTCAGTAAAGTGATTTACTGGTGAAGTGGAAAAAAGCCAGTGAAAGATCGCTTCTGCTAGCGTCACCGTGAGAGCAGCAGTGCAGCGTCGTACGCCTGAATCCTTGACTGCAGTGCTTGTAGGCATCAGGAGAGCCTCACCTTTGCAGCACTGAGTAACTCTTGACGAACCTGTTTTAAATACCTAAATAAAAATGTCACCACAGGGTAAGAAATGAGTATTGCACTTGCTGATGCAATTACACGCTGAAAGCACAGGCTTGTGACAGTCTGGTGGATGTAAACTAGTGTGACAGAGAGAAGCCTCAGGCACTGTGAGTATGACCCTGACACTGGAAGCTGGGATTATCGTGGTACTGTGGTTATAGTTCCTGCTTACCATTTTTTTCTAGGGGTTATGCCATTTTCTTTAAGTTTTCTCACCTTACCCTCATAACAAGTAAAGCTTCATTTAGGGTAGTGCTGGTCAATAATGTTTCGATCCACATGAATTTAAATTAATGGCAGTTTAAATACTCAAAAGCTTTGTCAATGCTGTTCTGGAAAAGTTTAATTACTACTATAGGCAAGGGTTTAGTATTGGAAGGAATAACCACTCTGGAAAGTGAGAAAAAACTAGGAAAAACTGCCCATATGGGGTAATATATATAGATATATATATAGAGGGAGATATTTGTCCTATACTCCAACATCTATTTGAGCATGTGCTTAAAGTGTTTAATGTTTCAGAGTTCTTTCTCTTCTACTTTCGTAGAAGAACTGGGAAATACCCCATACCAAATACTGAAAACCAAAGTGTAGGACTCCAGTTGCTAGGAATAAAGATGTTCTGGTTTGTACAGCTGCTGAGTTTGTTTTTAAGGCATTCATTGGAAACCCAACAGAACGTGTTCTAGAGAGTAAACCTTTATTGATGCACATTTTTGGGGGAGATGGTATTAGCATCTCTGTGGAATGCAGTAAAATTCTCAGGATCAACACAGTGAAATTTTTTCCTAGTTTGCCACATAGTTTCCCTCCAGGGTGAGAGAAGATTCTAACCAGTCTGGGACACATTGGTGGATTTCACAACTCCCTTAAAAATTGCTCTCCCCAGGAACCGTGTCTCATTGGTACCTGCAATTCTCAATGCACATTTATCATTTAAAATATTTACTTAATATCAGACATGGCTCTACGTTTTCTTTTGGAATAAAAGCACTTGTTTAGTGAGAAGTTATTATTTTGTTCTCTAAAATTTCATGTGTGAGTAGCATTAGACAAAGAGTTTGGAGACCATTCAATTTAAAATTCTCACTGCAGAAATTCAGAGACACACTGGAAGCCTCTGTACATTCTTTCTTGGTTGGAATAGTATTTATACATTTGCAAACAGACTTTCTCCCCCCTGGTTTAAAGCTAATTGTTAATCAAGGCCAATGGTCTTAAAGGTCACCTTCTGTACTGGAGCTATAAAAAGTTCTAATTTGTGTTGATGGACATGAGTGATTATCAGTGTCAAAATTTGTTTAGCTAGTGCCCATTATAAATTGTTTAAACATCATCGTTGTGCCCTTGTTATATGTGGTATTTTAATGTCCATACTGCAGCTATCTGCTTGCATACATGAGATTCTGGCTGTTACAGCTTTGCCACACAAATATCCTTTGAGCTTTGCCCAAAATACCCTGCTTTCATAGCCTGGTGCATGACTTTTTCTTCCTCTATGTGATCCATGAGCATGTTCCTTGCACATAGTTATTACTGATACTGTAAAACCATTTAGCTCATGGACAAAACCAGTACGTTGGTAATGTTTATAGAAGTTTCATATACTTGTCTGAGTGGCTGTGTCTAAGCTGCTGGACTCCCAGAAGTACCCTGTGCAGGATCCCTGTTTATGCACCAGTTGACTGAACATGGAGTACACGGTAAGGCTGACTTTTCCAAGAAGCATTGGATCTGTGACATCTGCCTTGGGAGATGCATGGTGTATGGATTTTACTCAGGGAGTGGAAATTTGGGGACCAAATATGTTATTATTCCAAATATCAACAGGTATATCTGATGTCATAACAATATTTGAATCGTAATTTCACCCAGTTAGGAGTATCAGACTTGGAGAATCCCTGGTCTCCGTTTCACTTTGCCTTTAGTGGTTGGAGGGCAGACCAAGAGCTTGGTGCTTCTCATCTGTCTCCTGAGAGAAGGTGATGGCACATCCCCTCTGTCATTTGTATACATAAGCAGCTTAGGTCAATTAAGCTGCACCCTTAATGTATGCTAAAGGAAAAAAAAGCAAGTGTGGTGTTTTAATAGTGGTGTTTTCTAATCGATTTACTGCAATCAAGCAGTGTCTCTAAGTCCATGACTTTGACCCAAAGAATATATGCTCCACCATGCATTAATTTTTCTGACTTCCAGACAAATTCTGGTGTGGGGTTGAGAAATTTCAGTCTCAAAGACCATTTCTATCTTTTCCTGACCATTTCTGAAATATAGGGATGTTGGTGGGGGAGAGACTTGTGGGGGATTATCTTCTTTGATGGACATCAGGGTCTCAGCCAAAGCAGAAGTTGTGTGAGCACGTGCAGTGAGTTGGCCACTCCACCCAGACAGTGTCACTGAAACAATACCCTTAATGAACGGAATGAAATAGAGACTTCCTGGTGTGATTTTTAGAAAATGAAAAATGAAAATGGCTTTTGATACAAACTGTGGTGCTTGCATTGGCAGTCTATCCCAGCTGTTGGTAACCTTGGATGGAGGAGGAAGGGATGAGACTACTACAACTTCCTCCACAAGATAAGCGTTCCCGTACTGAAATGCTGCCCACAGTAAACAGTGCTGGTTTCCAGCATTTAATTATACTATCCTGTTTGCTTTCTGAACAACTGACGGTCCTTTTCCCCTGGAGAAGTGTCCAAAGGCACCTGTCCATCTTCCAGGTTTCTTTGTTACTGTTCATCATTTACGGCATGTCTGCCATGCCAGTCAGCTTGGTGTGGGGTTCGTGATGCTGAGGGAGATTACTGTGCTTGTGGGGTAGGTGTTTTGAGCTTCCACTCCCCTGGATACAGAATTACAGGTAAGCAGCAGCATTCACCCTGTCAGTCTCCGTAACGCAGTTTTCCTTTTCTCTTCCGGCACACTTTGAACAACAAAACAGAGTGTTACTGAGCTTTAAAGTGGTGTTATTGCTACTCTGTGTTGTATTTGCTGACTTTGAGTAGCAAATATCAGAAGCAGCCTTATGTGCTGAGTAACACGTCCTGTTGGGACCGTGAATACCACTCTATTGCTAACAGAGCCACTGTCTCTTGTAAGTGTGCCTGGCGTTGAGATGGGGTAAGATGGAAAGGGTACCTCTGTCTCCTGAGGGCATCATGAGGACAATGGCCATGAAAGAATGTGAAGTGCTCCGATCCTCCTGTTGGTTTGAGCGATGTCCATCCCAAGGTCATAACATTCAGTTACTTTTCTGCAAACACAGACAGAAGGCCCTGTCTCAGTTATACTGGATTAATATCTTTTAGCCTTTAAGTGCCACTTATGCTTTACAATGTTGGGCTTTTTTTTATTGAAGAGAAAAAAATCTAGTGTATTTGATGCACTGAGTTACATTGCAAAGATGCGTTGCAAGCAGCAGTTGTATTTCACCATACTGGAGTGAGAACTGGAGCTTTCAGTGAATCTGTGCTCGCACAATTCAGCTGGAAAGGCAATGTGCATGCCTGTGTGGTGCACGTTTTGGCTAAGGATACATTTCCTTGCCCTACAGCTCTTGCATTGTAAGCCAACTCTTGCTGCCCTTGTATTTTTATCCATGAGCATTTTGGAAGGTTTTTAATAAAGGTATAGCATGTTCTGATCTGCGGAAGCTCATTTACTTGCAGATGAAAGTTACACTGTCACCTGATGATCCTTTCTCTTTGATCTGAAATTGTAAACAGAAGAGAAAAAAAAAGAAATCCCTGAAAACAGTATTATCTCAGCCTAGAACAAATAAATGCAACGATAGCATCAGTGGGCTGGTGGCCAGGGTCCTCTGTAATCTTTTACGCTGTCAGACTTTTGTTATTCTGACTCTCAACCTGCTGTTACAACCGACTTCAGTCAGCATAGGTAAACAGAGGGGACGATAAAAACATTCCAGCATGGGCTGCCCCAGAACACGAGCGATTTTACGCTTTTCGAGGGAGTGGATGAATGGCTTTGTGACGTGATTCCATAGAGGCCGTTCAAGGTTGTGTCACGTACTGGGGCCAGGCAGTGAACGCTGGAATAGTTCACCAACATTTCCTGTAAACCTCCATGGTTAACGGCACTTTCTTCCTATCTTTTGATACAGTTCTGTAGCTGCAATTACTGAAACAGCCTCTGGAAGAGAGTTTCTTATTTCTAGGGAAGAATCTGGGACAGTCTTGAAATAATAAAGATTGATTTAAGGAAGTTGATCAGTCTTTGATGAAAGCAGACAAGAAGAAACTGCTGCAATTAGAAGTAGCTTAACTGTCTTGGGGAGACAGAGCTCTAAGCAGAGTGGCAGTTGCAATTCCAGTTATTAATAGAGAGCAGCTATGCTGGCTGAAAGACCCTACGCACTTGTCTCACTGTGCCTAGATTCTGCCATTGGTTTCATACAGAACTGAAATCAGTTTTGACGACTCGGGGAGACAGAGTTAGGTCTGTGTGGGTCTGATAAATCATATTGTGTAGTCTGTGATTTTATTATTTTTTCATTTGTGTTTGTTGCTACATCATTTCCTTAATTTTCTCAACCAAAAAACTTCAAATACAGACCAGTTTTCTAATTTATTTTGAACCCTGGCCTCCTCAGTACTGCTGCTCTTTCTCGTTGTTTAATGATATTGTTCTTTATTTCTGCCATATCCCTGCACAGCATAATTAAATACTTAAGTCATGTCCTTCAAATAACGGTATGTTTTCTCTCTGACTTTGTATAGTGTGCATGGAACCGGCTGAAGTTCCTGCTGCCATAACACTAGTCCTGCTTTATTGTTGAAGGTTAATTTAATGATTTAGTGCAGTGAAATGCACAAGTATATGTGTATATGCTCCTGGTGTGACTCGCCATGACTGAAAAAAAGGCACTGGTTTGGTGGGGAAGAGCCCTAGGAAGAGCAAAATGTGTGTTAATAGTGGTTTCTTGTAATCACTATGAAAATCCTTAGTTCAGTGGGGTGAGTTTTGTTTCCTGTCACATTATGCATGTGCATCAGGAGCCAGTTTGCGTGGGGAGCTGCAGGGATAATGCCCATCGCTTTCTCCTTACTAAGACAAGAAGTGAGAGCATCTATTTAGGCATCATGCAGCAAGTGAGTACAGTAGTCTATAAAATATGGAGAAAATTTCTATAAAAATATGAAGAAAACTTCTATAAACTACAGGCAGAATTTCTGCAGACCTCCTGTACAACCGGAGTAATGAAATAACTGGTTTAGCCATGGATGAATTGGAGGATACGTGCTGTTACCCATACAATGTCCTTTGGGTATCTGTAGTGCATTTGTTTGGGCTGGAAGAGGCTTCGGTGTTTCTGGTGAGGACCTTGAGGGATCCATGGAGACTTTCTGACATGCAAGAAACGTACCTCAAAGCTTAAGGAACCAAACTAGGAGGATGAAATGGTAAAGCCAGGCAAGAGCACTCACATTCCCACAAAAGTATTCAGTACTGCAATTTAAAAAACCTTCAAGGTTCCCAAGTTAAACAGAATCTCAGGTCTATAGTGCTCTTTACTGGCCCAGGCAGAAGACGATACATAGGATTTTGAAATACAGACATGAGTCTTAAATCTGGTGTTGACCTTGAGCTATAGAGTAAACTTTGCATCATGAGAGATCTAGTGTACTTTATTAACATATATCTGTAAACACTATAGGGTCTTGATTGATCTTTGGCATCTAAACATTACATCATAATTAACAACAAATCCAGAAATATATTATAAATACATGAAATAATAGTACATTAACCTAAAGGACAGCAATAAATTGCAACGCTTAGCATAAACTTGAAAACCACTAATGGGCCACTGTGCAGTTTGTTTATACTATAAGCAGTCCAGAACTCTGTGTAATGTACAGTAACAGTGTGGTGGATAACAGCAGGTCTGAGGGGAGAACTTATTTATTTTTTTTCATGGAGACACACAGCTTAATTTTTGAAGTCATTTCTGAGGCTGCCATGACAAGCCTTTTTTCACCTTGGTCCTCTGCTCTCTTCCAGAGCTCCTAAAAGGTTACAGAGTCCTTTGTGTTGCACAGATGGATTTGTGCTGTTTTGATGTGAAAGTATTTAAATCAGTGCCTTTGTATGAAACTGGAAATACTCTCTGAATTTACCTTCTTGAACTGCCTTTGGTACTGCTGCTCATGGTTTATCTGTGGAGGACCAACACAGCCATTTTTTGAGACTGGTAGGAGATAGGTAGAGTTACTACATGTGTAACGGTAGCTTCCAAAACCACTTTTTGTTGCTGTTGGAGTAGGGTATTCCTATCAAAATGCTGTAATCCTATCAATCTTAATTCATTCCACAATCATGTGGCAATGCTATTTTTTTTTTCTGATTCCGACTGAGTCTTAAAACCCTGGTTTTGTTCTCTGCCTCCATGGTTTCAGCCGTATTAGAGGCAGTCATGACCACGATACCTGCTCTCCAACTCCAGTGAGTGTTTGGGCTCACTATTTTAAAGAGGGCGTTTTGGATGACGTTGTTCCAAACTTTCTTCTTGAAGATCAGGAACACTTCTTTCTGTGTAATGTTTACATTGAGAAAAAGCATCCTGTAAGGATCGTTTCCCAGTTTCTTGGCTTGTGTTTTCATATGCCAGGGCTGGTGCATGTGGTTTTAAAGCAATATCGTCCTAAGGATGTGCACTGAAAACTGAATATTACTACAGAGACATACCCACTTCTACGCAGTACTGGAAGATACGATTGGCTTTCCTCTGTACTCTCATGGAAGTGTCCTCTAAGGGTGTTTAAAGCTGGATCTAAAATCAATGCCAGATATTTGGAAGGAGCGATGTGTTTGGAGGGTGCAGCATCTTCTGCCAGCCATGACCATCCTTCAGGTTATTAGAAATGAGAAAACAGTGCCTTTGGTAGGCTTGGAAATAGGTTCCAACGACCCTAATGATGGTGTCAAGTCAGTGATGTGTCTGTTGTAACTGGGAATGGCAGTTTCTGTACAGGTATTGTGTTCAATGTTTAATTTCTGAAGCAACAAACATTGAAATTCTTCAGGGCTTTGGGGTTTCTTTTTTTGGCTCTTGTTAATCCCTGTGGGGTCTCTAATCCTTTTTGAGCAATTTATTAAGGTGAAACATTTTGTAGGCAAACTGGGAGCTTTAAGTGCTGTGGCTTTGTGTCAGTAATACCAGAATCACTGAAAGTGCCAAACCCCTCAGGTTTGGGGAGATTGTTGAGCAGATCTCCTTCGATACCATTAGCGATTGATCGTTTATCATAAACGATCAGATCGTTTGGGCACAGCACCCTAACTGAAGAGAGCAGGTGTCTAGCCCTGGTTTTTAGTTTGTCTCTGTAAGGTTGATGAAGCATTTTGTGTCGTGACAGTCTGTCAGCCAAATGTCTTGTCACAAGTCACAAGACTTAAATCCTTTTTTTATCTCAAAGGCTTCAGGGCTCAGATGGAAACTTGCACTTTGATTAATACTTGCTGCTTTTGTCTGGAATAGCTGGAGTGCATTTCTGGAATATTTGTCAAGATTTTATCAGTGTTTGCTCCAATTTGAGTACCTAGTGTATTGTAAAACTAACTTTGGTGAAATCTGAAAGAATTTTATTTAGTTTATGCTGTTTAATAATGTAATGAAAACTAATCCTTCGTCTATATGTTTGTTTGCCATGTTAAATCCCACTCACCTATATGGTTCTTTTTAGTCAGCTTTTACCTTTACAAACATGTTAGTAAGAATTGATTTAGGATTTTTTTTTTCTATGATAAATCATCTTAGCATAGACTACTTGTTTTCTTGAGTTGTCTGCCAGAATGGGGTTGGAAACAAACTTTAATCTCTCTTTTAACGCATTCCTTCAGGAACAAGAATTTGCTTTCCATCAAAGCATTGTGTAAAGCACACTTAAAAGAGAATTAAATCCTTCTGGACTTTGTTTCAGAGATCTATGCAAGGAGTAACTATAGAAGAAAATATTTAACAGTGTTTTTTAATTTTTGTTTCAAGATTGATCATATTAAGTTAAAATAAGACTTTGGTTACTCAATTGGTGGATAAGCACTCATGTGGATAAGAAGAAATCCAACTGGAGTCTTTCCTGGGGCATAAATAGCTGATAAATAAGGATTGTTATGTGTAAAATGGAGCAGGTTTAGATAGAGAGATGGCCAAACTTGTTCAGTTTCTTCTTGCCACGACTTTAAAACTCAAGAAGAACATGGGTCCAGGGATAGCTGAATGAGTGGTAATTCCCCCAAGGGATAAACTGACAGTAGTGGGATTAGAGACCATTCTAGTCCTCTTTTGAAAATCCCGGCCATTGATTTTTTGGTTTGTTAAGTTATGTAGAATACGGTATTTCTGTTGACTTAAAATATAGTTTTGAGTGCCAATGTTTGTCAAAATCAGGCCCAGTGGTGAGATGCCTCTCTTGTTCTCATCCCTCCCTTTTCCCCTTTTTGGGTAATCTCTAAAAATTAAAGTAAACAAGCAAATAATAAAACATGTAATTGAAATGATTTCCCAACTTTTTTAGAACTAAATTCTATTTGAAAATTACCGTGAGCTCTTGCGGGTTTCAGTAGGACTTTGCAGTGTGGTTTGTTTCCAGAAGTTCAGGCTTGTTGAAACGAAAAAAATCTCAGAATATTTTGAAAAGTACCCAGAATCGGGCTCTGGGTATTATGCTGCAGCTTATAATATATCCTGAATATGTACTGAACACGAAGTTCTTTGGTAGTTCTGCAAAATTCAAGTTACTGACTAAATTGAGAGGGGTTTTTTTCACATTTCCATTTAAGATTTGTGTTTAAAACCTGACAGTCCCTTTCCTTTGTTAGGTGTATGTACGGCAGTGACTACATTCCCACCTCCCTCTGTTTTCCAGGTACAGGACATCTCCTTCAGCCATGACTGTCGCTGGGTTGTGGTCAGCACACTTCGGGGCACTTCCCATGTTTTTCCTATCAATCCCTACGGCGGCCAGCCCTGTGTCCGAACACACATGTCACCCCGCGTGGTGAATCGCATGAGCCGATTCCAGAAGAGTGCAGGGTTGGAAGAGATCGAGCAAGAGCTGACATCTAAGCAAGGAGGACGCTGTAGCCCTGTTCCAGGCCTGTCAAGCAGCCCGTCCGGCTCACCGCTTCATGGTAAATCCCTTTTTTCTTTATTTTTTCTTTATTTTCCTCCCATTTACATTGTCAATAAGCCTTTCCCCTAGAGTCATTGATGCCCATGTCCTCTAAGGTGTTTTGGCAGCTGCTGTTGAGCTGCCTGATTCAGATTTGGTTCCTAAATACCATTGGAGATGCTGACCTAAAGAGCTTCATGGTCTTCCAGCTTCATGTTTCAGGGCTATTTGCCAACAGCCTGAACAACAGAAACACTGATTTTACTGGAAATTGCAAGATTTGGTTTGTTGTATTTCTATTGGTTTGTGCTACTAAAAAATGAGTTTTGTAAAATAAGGTGCTGCAGGTATTGGGCAAAAATATATAACGTACACAGATCTTACAGGAATGGGCCAAGGATGGCTCTAGTTTTGCAACTTGCTTAAGTAAACTCTGCTATCACGGATGTGTTAATAATTTCCACTCTAAACTGAAAGTTTTGAGGTCTTTGGGTTTCAGGTTTATTTTTCAATCTAGGATGAGGTGACTAATCTGATCTATGTTCAGATGCAGTTAGCTAAAATTCTCGTTGCTTGTCAGTCTCAATGATCATGAGGCACACCTGGATATCCACAGGAAGTAACTGTTCGAGGAGAAATCAGGAAACTAGGCAGTGCAAAGCTGATGGCACAGATTTTTGCCCCCTTTGTGCACGTGTGTGGTGTGTGTGTGTGTGTAGAGCAGTGTGACAAATAACATACTAAGGGGGAAAAATCTGTCGTCATTGACCCATACATCTGACTCCTGTGGTGCTTGGAGAAGCTAAGAGGACGTGAAGGGAAGCTTCTAGAAAGGGTTCAAAAATCATCGTTGTCCTGGCTTCTTCAGTTTCACCATTGCTGGTCTCTTTGCCCTTCTTTTTCATGAGGTCTGTACTAAAAGCTGATTATTTTGGAGTCAGGATTTGCTGCATCCTTACCACTGCTTTCTATTAGGAGTAAGTCAGAGCTGCCGTTGAAAGTTCAAATAGTGTTCTGTATGGGTAGCCACCGTTTTCCAGTCTGAGGGTATTAAAAATGGCAAGGAACAGGCCCTCTTCCCTAATTATGAGTAGGACCAAAAGTGCTTGTGAACGCCCGACTGTGCTCTCATAGTCAACATCTTTGCTGCTATAGAGAGAACCTTTGTGGGCTTTCTGAGTCAAAGGGACCGTTTTTTATGACTTGTTGATTATTAAGGGAACGAGCCTTGTCTCAGAAGAAGCCTCTGTATTTTCTCCTTCCTTTGGATGTTTCTAACCAGAGTTTCCTGCGTAGCTGTTCCGGCGCCACGCTCTTCTGCCTGGAGCCACTGGAAGCCACCCAAAACGTGATCTGGAGTTTCCTCCTCCTTGGCGTCGTTTCTGTATCTACCATTTTACTTTCCCTCTCATCCCTGTATAGCAGCTCAGCGCATCAGGCTGGGGAGTGCCGTAAAGGTTTACGATGGCACATCCAATCCCTTTTAACTTCTGACATCATGGAGAGTAGAGGAAGGAACTATCAATTTGTGTAGCTTTCATCTAACCAATTCTGTTTTCTGTCAAGGGAAATTGCAGTAAGTTGTTGCCTTTACAGCACTCGTAGGTTCATTGGAAGTTTTTGAATACATTGGCCACTTTTTTCTTTTTTTTTAAGAAGAAAGAGCAGTTTAATTTGCTGTAGGATCCTCAGTGGTGGTAGATACTCCAGGTAGCAGGAAGACGTGCATGGATGAGTTACTGAGAGAAAGGGAGCAGCGTTCACGGAAGTGGCTCAAGAGTTTTAAGGTTCCAGAATTCAAATGCCTGTCTTGAAGTATAATAAATCAGGGTTGTTTTCAAGGTCTTTGTGCAGTCATTACTTGAAAATTAGCTCTGTTGAAGCAATTAGCTCCATTTGAAGGCTGCACATGGGCACAATTTCCAGAGTTCATGCAGCTTGTGCTCATCGCTGTCTCACGGTGTAGAAGAGCTTGAAGTTGGACATGTAGTAAGATTGCGTGTTAATAATTTACAAATCTTCATATGACAGTTTTCCAGAATATATTTGTGGGGCTTGTATGGAGGAGTTTAGTTGAGTTGTTTTCAAAAAACCGTTAGGAAAAAAGGCAAAATAATTTGGTTTAAAATAATCAATTTGGTAAAATACTGTAATGTTTTTAGTAATATTATTGGTACTTTTTCATTCCACTAATCTTTTCGTTTCCTTGGCTAAAAGCAGGCAGGGTATTGAACCATGTTATATGCCTTTTATAAAAGCCATTTATCATCAACTTGGAAAAAAAAGTAAGGACTGAAGTTCACAGTGACTTCCATCAGAGGGATATTGGGGGGGAACAGCTGGATTAGCCAACGACTGGTCATTATTTTAATTTGTGAACTCAGATGTGTTCACTGGGGTTGTAGCAGCTCCTTATCATATTATACTGTTAAATTATTATTGTTTGGAGCAGTTAGGACTGTCTGGTGTCAGGAGCGTCAACTGTGACTCAGAAGAGAAAAGAGCAGTTCTGGGTTTAGTTCTTTGCTTTTAACTCGCTGTGTGACCCTTGGTAAGTTTTATTCAGCTTTCTATCAGTTTTCTTCGAGAAGAATAACTGATACTTCCCTTAATTATAATGGAAAGCAAACCACAGACCATGTCCTGGAGAGCAGCACTATGCTGGGACGAGTTGTTGAGTGACAGATATAGAGAAAATAGTGATAAACAGGTTGGATTTCTGGAGGATATTTTTGTGCCGAGTCATGTCATCCTGATTCTCCTCTTTGCAATATCATTTGCAATCTAGAAAAGTTTCAGTAAACCCTAAATTAGAAAAACTGCTGTTAATCCTTCTGCTACTATTTCTTCTGCGTGACAGTAGCCAAAAGACCCTCTTCTGTGAGCAGAACTCTTGTTATCTTCTTTGTTGGTTAGCAGTTGTAACCTATTGATGTTAACTGGCGATGAGCTTTTGTTCTTGTAAATATTATCAGAGTTCAGACTTTGTAATATTTCTCACTTGTTTTTTAACTCCTAGTTTCAAAATGAAGCTGTTTGCTGTGTATATAGTAGCAAGGCAATCTGTTTACATTGTGTTCGGAGTACCCTACGAACTGTTTACCCGCACGATGTAAGCCTTTATTGAGGGTGGGGATGATTTCATTGCCAAATGAATCATCTTTTGGCTTTGTTCTTTTTAGCAAAATGAAGTAAACTGTTAAATAGAGGATGATAAAGAGGTATTTCCTTTGCACCTTTTATAGCTAGCACAGATTTTGTTTGGGTTATTCTGCCTATTAATCCAGCGAGGTTATATTTTTGTCATTCCGTTGGATTGCCAGAGCGTGCTGTCAGTAATATCTGAGTTAGGTTGGGATCCTTTTATGGGCTTTTACTATTATAAGACTGTTACGACGTCAGTTGGTTGTGGGGCTGAACATTAGGGTAGAATATGGCCTTATGTGACCTTTTTACTTGCCTAGAGTGGGATTTATAGTACTTACCTGTCTCACAGGTACACTGTGGATTAATGGATGAGTAGTTAGAACAGAACTGATGATGTATGCCCTGTTATCTTCAGGACGCCTGCATGCAAATAGCCAGGAGCATTTAGCAGTAAAAATGTTTTTAATTCTGCAACTTAAAGTTTATGGCATGTTTTTACTGTCACCTCTTGCACCACCAGTAAAGTGAAGTCTCTCTAACCCCTACCTGGAGGTTTTTTGGCTGCTGTTAACTGCAGGAATTTCCAGTATCAAACAGCCAGAAATAGAGTAAGCACACATTGGGCGTACAGCTACCCATCTACGCCTACCAAAGGCATGCAGTACTAATACAATACTCTCTGAATTTGTCTTCTGATTTGGTCAGTGATTGAAGTATTTATTGGGACGGTGTGGTTTTGCCAAAAAAGTGTTCATAATACGCCGTGCTCCTGTTTCACATTTAATACCTATGCTGGAATGGGGACATGAATTTAGAATTATGAATAAACCTGTTGCTCTGTATGTATTGCTATCAGACCTGTACTTAGCTCTGTATGAATAATTTAGTGTGTAGTGCATTTTTTCATTGCAAAATCCTTTTTAATCCTAAAAATCAGAAAAGGTTTTCTTTCATTTTTCCTCTATTTGTTACGATCGCAAGATGATTAAAATCTGAGCATAAAACCAGAGGCTTGAATGGAACACGCAGCCCGGGATGCTTTAAATATTTTCGTGTTACTTTTCACTATTTCCCAGAGTGAAACTCCTTTTACTAGAAGAATTCTTATGGGAAAGCAGAGTTGAAAGGACTGACATCATCAGCCCTTCCTGAAAAACAGATTGGTTTCCTTTAAGTAACACTCACTTAAGAAACCACCTATTTAGAGAGAGGCGGACAAAAATAGTCTCAGAGAAAATTAACCGTACAGCAACTTACAGCGCGGGAGGGGCGGTTCCTTTCCAAAGTTTTAACTCCAGAGCTGGCGAGTTAGGAAACAGTTTGGAAAAAGCCTCCCCTAAGCTGAAACGTTTCTCTTCGCAGATTGTAGCAGCTCTCCCAGACAGAAAATAACATTTTTCAAGACACACACAAGCAGCAGGGCCAACGGCACAACAGCCACAGGTTTATTTTTTGAGGGACTTCTAATGCTCCTGTTGGCGCGACCGCTGCTCTCCAACGCAGCACTCGTGGCCCCCTTTTTTTTTTTACTCCCCTCTTTCCCCTCCTTTCATCCCAACGCCCCCGCCCCTTGCCCAGAAAACCGCCATTTGTCCCCAAATCCGGACGGGTCCGCTCTTTGCGCTCGCCAAAAGGATGGGCAGGGGCTGTCCTGCAGGGGGCGCCCTTCTCCCGGCGGTGCCTCGGCGGGGGCGGGATGGCGCCTCCCTGGCCCCGCCCCTTTCGCCGCCTGTGGAAAGGCGAGCCGTGTCTTCTCAGGGTGGTTGTGCTCTCTGGGGGAATTTTCTTCTGTGCCGATGGTCCCTAAGTCGCGGGCGTGCGCCTGGTCGTCGTAGGATAGGTGTAAAGCACTAAGGAAATAGCGGGAGCGAGAGTAGAGCTGCTTTATTAGTGCAGGGAGAACTTAACATTGCAGTCGCTAAGTACTCCTCCATGTTCACTGCCTTAAACGTGTGGTGATTCTCTTGATTTCGTGTTCATTCAGGGCTTCCCTTTGCAGTATTTGCCAGAATATTTTCAATGGAACCCAGCAACAGGACAAGGGGCAGCAGGGACAATTGGGAACACTGGGAGGCGTATCCCAACATGAGGAAAAACTTCACCTTGAGGATGCCCAAGCACAGGGACAGACTGCCCATGGTGGCTGTGGAGTCTCCTCCAGAGAGATCCCCCCAAGCACTGGTACAGGCTGCCCAGGGCAGCTATGGAGTCTCCTTCTCTGGAGAGACCCCAGACCTGTGCAGACACCATCCTGTACACCCTGCTTGAGGTGATTGGAGGCTGGACTGGATCTCCTGAGGGCCCTTCCAGCCCCCACCAGTCTGAGATTCAGTCATTATGAAGGTAATTAGGAAAAAAAAAAAAAATTACCTGGTAGGAATTTTCTGCTAGATGTTTAGAGACTATTACCTCCTGGAAAGGTCCTAGGGTTGTGCAAAGCCTCTCAGCTATGGAAGCCAAAAGCAGCACCCAAATGACACATATAGAGCAGGGGCAAGAGGTAGGAACGGCTGACCCACAGCACCAATTTGGGTGCTGGCGAAATTGGTCAGCATACTGGTTGTAAATGAGATGTGGGTTTAGCTGCGGTTTTTTGGTTGTTTTTTGGTTGGGTTGGTTGGGGTTTTTTTGTATGCTGGATAGAGAATCAGCAGAGTGAAAGAAGAGGTTGTTGTATTTGGGGTAGTTTCTGAAGTGGAAGAAGATCCATTCCCTTCAGATAAGTAGGGAAATAGACTGGTAAATTCTGTCACAAGGGAAGTTCATGTCTGGACATAAAGTGGTTTAGAAGTGGGCTTTTGTAATGGCGCAAATCAGAGACTAGGGTGAATGTATATTCGCCTTTATATTTGAAAAAGACTTTGCACATATTCCAGCTAAATTGAAGATTGAAGGAGACTGACATCAGAAGGGAATTGCAGTTCTTGCGATATGAAGTGTAAAAATACATGACTGAGTGATTTAGCGCAGCAGATGCCGTAACAGTGGTCAAAGCAAACTGCTTCAGAAAGATTGGGGGTAGACAGGCGGAGGGGAAGTAATAGGGAGTGCACAGGAGACTGCGATGTCAAAGATGGATCGCGAGGTGAACGGAAGGTGGAAGGCAGAGAGGAGTTGGATTACCACGGATATGAGGGTCCCACTGAAGTTTTCCTGTCAAGACATGATTTCAGTCTTGGTAACATCAAACTGGAGAAAATTTCTATAGGGTCAAGTGTTGATGTTTGAGGCATGTACTGAGGGAGTCCAATGAGAATGGTGACTGGATTTTGAAGTGTTTCTTTGAAAATGACTTAATAAAATGACATTTTGGGATTCTATTGTTATTTCAATTGTTCCCTCAATTACTTCCTCTCAATTTACAGTAAAAATGTTTTTCCCGTTTGCAGATCTCACCAGTTAACCAGTTTATCAAAGACAGGCTAGTGTATTTCCTTCTTGAACACTGAGTAGTAAAGACATCCTGCAGATTATGTATCACTTCTGATAGGGTTTTGCAGTTCTTGCCAATCGGAAATTGATAAGTAGCAATATTAGTGATGCTCAAGAAGGAACGTGCTCAACTGCTTTATGGCTTCTCATCCTTTATGTGTCTCAGCAGAGGACTAGGTGCACTTCTATACAGCTCAGCAGTGTTTTAAGGAGTGTTATTAGCATTAAAGCAGTCACTAAGAGTGAGCTTTGCAGTAACAAGCCAGCTGAAAAGAGTTGGTTACTAAAGGAATGATGCAGGAAAGGTTTTCTGAATGGTGTTCGTGTCCAGAGCTCAAAAGCGGAAGGCTGGGATTAGATGGGGAGAAGAGAGGTCTAGTGCAGGGGAGACAGCGTGATCCAGAAATTTGCTGGTGGGTCAAGGAACGTTAAGTGGGTTGAGGAAGCTGCCATCAGTGAAATGACAAGAAGTAGCTTTGCTCACCTGATATAAGCCTGTACCAGGTTTGATCAGAAGGTGAGAAAGTAGAATCTAGAGTTTTTCAAGAGACTATATCAACTAAAGGAGGAGGTTTAAGTCGTGCGGGTGTTATATGACAAGTAAGGTTTGGCATGAAGGAAGGTGAAAGCATGCGAAGCTCTGTGTTAGCAGCCCGCTAGGGAAAGGCCTGGGACAAGAGCTGGTGGGAACAGTCAGTTTATCTGATGGACCTGCTCAGTTCAAGCCCAAACACCTTCTCTGTCCTCTGGCAGTGGGTGTCAGGATGCAGGGCAGGGCAGGTCCCTCGTGCCTGCAGCCTGACTCAGGTTCCCCATGCATACTATCGGTGATTGATTATGCAGTTAAATGCATGCTGCTCTTGTTGTCTTTTTTCAGTTTATTATTCTTAAGCAAGGCATTTAAATCAACTGTGCATTTTTGGTAGTCTGAAAAATGTAAACACTTTATGGAAAGAAAAGTAAGCATTAAGATTGGAAATAAAATATACTTGTATCTTTTAAAAGGTTTATCTTTACTCTTAAATATGCTGATCGGGTTTATTCTTTTTGCTTAATCTTTGTGGGCTGTTAAAATCAGTTGCTCTTTCCCATCTCAAGGAAATGCATCTTTGACACTTCTCATGACCTGAGTCACGATGCTGTCACAGAGCCAGAAAACATCCTTAACGGTCACGGGTAAAAGAGCAGAGCTGGTGAGGGTGTGTGGTGGGTGGAAGAGGGAGAGAGATTGCCATGGTTTATTTCAGTTCCTATTCTATGGGTGTTTCAGACAAGCCATTTATTATAATTATCCATGGATATTATTATCAAGTTCTCCTATGTAGCGGTTCTCAAGGCACTTTTAAAATTTTTTTTCCATATAACTTGGGACAAATACTGTGTGTGCAACCTGGATTGAATTCAGATGCTGAAATATTTTTGCTAATTGTTGCAGCTAGAGCAAGGGAAAAAAAGGTGTAGTTTAAAAAGGTGGAGGAAAGAAAAAAACACAGATGTATTAACGTGCAGTTTATTCTCAATACTAAGGACTAATAAGCTAAGCCCTTTGAGGACAGAGCTACAGTTAAACTGTGTCTCCTCACCCAACACAGCTGCATACAGAGGTGTCCTCCAGAAGCTCCCAGACCAGTCTTTTGCACTTTCTAACACAAGCTGACCAGTTTTTCTGACTCTGCTGGCCTGACACAAAAAAAACCAACTCTAAGTTCGTAAAGATCTTTTTAGTCTGTATCATTTGGAAGAGAAGTTTGAGACACACAAATTTTCTAGAGCTCACAGCACTGAAGCATCTTGGAATCATCCCTGAAAGAAGTCTTTGAATTCAAAACTGTGTTGATATGAATTATGATTGATAGACATGACAAGGGGCAGTACTGGTGCAAACTTGTTTTCTCAAGCGCTTCATCACTCACCAGCAGACAGAGTTTGTAAAATTCCCATGTGGAAGAAACGCACATGCATGGACTGACAGAGTACACAGCGCCTAGAAGCTGCCTGTACGATAACCTCATTAGTGGGGTGTTAAGTTTGAGCTCAAATAGACCTTTCCTTGGAGGAGTCTGCAAACTCAAGTCCAGCACTGTGGTAGCTACAGCCACAGCTTCTGATTCAGAGCTGGCTCATGGCCACTCGTTGGGGAGGACGGGCAGGGCACCTTCGCATTCAGTTGCAAAATATTCCATAGCAGCAACAAGGAATCAATCTTGCAGTCTTTTAATCTGTGGAGAGTTGAAGGTGTGAGGTGTGGTACAAATAGGATGACAACTTCTGTGCCCCTCCCTGCCTGTGCCTCACTTTACTGGAGATGACCTGCGAGCCGAAAGGCTGCTTTGGCTCATTTTGCTGGTAACAACCATCTCAAGCAATGTCTGCAGCCCGCAGCTGGCAATCAAGTGGCAACGGTGTTACTTGGAGGAGAGTTTTGCCTGTAAATGGCCTTGAGCTTTGCACCAGCAATATTTTTAGTTAGCGAAGTCCTAAAGGATGCTGATCGCACCAGTCTCGTTTCGGGGTAGGGGTGGAGGGGTGTTTTTTTAAGGAAGTGCTTCAGGGCACCTTTGCTGTGCTGCTCGCTGAGGAATTTTAGCACAGCAAACCAGTATCTGTCAAAATGAGGAGTTCATTTCCTCCTCTACCCATTGCCTGGGACAAGGGGAGATTTTCAAGTATCAGTGGGACACTTTAGAACTGAGGGACAAAGGGTTTGGGACCCAAGATGGCAGAAGAAAGAGAAACTTCAGGAGGAAAGGAATATGATGAGACTGTGTTCAGATTTTGAGTGGATGACGCTGACAGCAGTTGGAAGAGCTGAAGTTCAAGGAGCTCGGGTGAGAGGGCAGAGGACTCTGTCTCATCAGTGGCTGAGACACTTGGACCGGCGCTTGCATCTCTCAGCAGAGTACTCTGACTTAGGAGCTTGCCTGTCACCATGCCTTGCCTGGATGCTAATAGAAAGTTCTGCTTTCTCAGGACAACGATGAGCTTTAGTGCAGCAGTGTTTCCAGAAGTTCAATGTCAAGCAGTTTGAAATGTTACGGAAACAACCGGCTGCATTATTGTCTCCCTTCCATTTCATTGGGATCAAGTTAGCGATAGGATTTGGACTGGCACCAGTTTAGCCGAGAGGAGAATTTGCTTCAAGTAGCTAGATCGTGTGCTTGTGCATGCTGTAGCTAATATGTAATATTCTTTCTTTAATGGGTCTAATTGTATTGGAAGTACTGAGGGATAGGGTATGAAATGAGGCTAAATTTGGTAGGATAGAATTCAAGGATATTGCCATATAACTTTAATTTAGAAGCAATCATTAACTAAAATAGTTTCCCGACTTGTTCTAGGAAACCATGTAACATTTTACAAAGAGACATAACCCACGTTTGTCTGAACAAAACAAAGCATAAAAGCCCACTCTGATGGTAATTAGTGCTCGTGGTATTGAGTGTGCTTCTCAGGACGCTATTGAGTTTGTCTGTTGGGCTCTTCCAAACACGTTCAGCAAGCCAGCATTGCTTCCGCAGCGTTCTCTACTCAGGTCACAAGGCAGCGTTTCTCACCAGGGCGCTGCTGTTTCCTCTTCCGACTGTAGTAGATTACAGATTATACTGGAACATGTCTGAGAAGAGGTCAGAAATGAGGGTGAAAGTCTTGGAACTGAAGCTGGGAAGTTTTCCATTCTCATCCGGGAAACTTTCTGGATTGAATAATAAGCAAAGCAAAATAAACCACCACATCCATGACACTGCTGTTTTTCCTGCCTTTTTCTGTCTGCCAGTTAGAAAGGATTTTATTTCCCTTGCATTATATGATTAGGGAATGTTTAGTTGAGGAATCTTCAGTGGTAGGCTGAACAGAAGTAATGGCCAAGCACAGCTCCTTCTTGTTCAACTCGGCTTCCACGTGATTGCATGGCCTCTAGTTCCTGCGTTTTTATTTACCAAATTAAAGATGTTTGCATGTAGAGTTACTGTCGCAGACTGCATGGTATGCTTTGAAAGGTAGTCTGTTAAATACTGTAAGATACAAAAGCTCATCAAGTGGTGTTTGAATTTTAATGTTACTGTGTTACTAAGCTTTTTGTGTTGGAGTAAAGGAAGAAAAAAAATTTTTAATCAATGTAGAATCATTTTGTTACAAGGCTGAGAGGTATTCAATGGTAGCACTTTAGTTTTTCATGTGTGGTATGTAGAGAGACAGCATAATTTATTGGGCATTACGTTCTTACCAGAAAAACTGCCTGGGCCTAGTCCCATATGCTTTGCTCACCAAGGGGGTGGGATTCCTCTCTGCAGAGGATCCCACCACACCTGAGTGAGGAGATGTGCCGAATGCAATCAAAACTGCCAGGGGAAATTTAATGGGTAAAATTATTTCATTTCGGTATTGGTTTACAGCTCAGCTGTTAAACAGCGAGCTCCCTTCCTGTCTGATAGGCTAAGGCTGTCGCCTGTGTGCAGAGCTGGGATCTGTGGTACTGATGTATTAGAGCTAGGTTTAAATCGGGTAAGAAGTGATTTGGTCGCATTAATGTGGTACTATGCAAGTACTAAAGAGAAGGGCAGAGTCATGGTAGAGGCATCAGTGGGTCTGCATCAACCTAATTCTTTCAGGATCCAATAAAGTCCCTTTGCGTAACACTGGCTCCACTGTGCTGCATTCACAGATGAGCTCCTTGGGGCTGGTGGGAATATATCTGCCATGCTGCATTTTGATGTATATTTATGTCATTAGTAGCTGCAAAAATCAGGATGTTTTTCTTCCTCTCTCCTCAAAGATGATCTCTGACAGCAGTGCCCTCAAGTGCTCTGTTCAAATGCTGACCAATTTGAAATCTGGCCTGAATTCATCAAGGCTCTCAGTTATCAGGACAAGTTTACTGTATGACTCGCTTTCAGTTACCCAGTGGTTTTTTAGAGCATTGCAAACTACCAAGCCTCGCCTGTCTTCCCCCGAGTGCAGCTCTCCTTTCATATCCACATGAAAACTTCAAAATGTGTGATTAGATCAATCGTTTAAATCTCATGTTTGTGCCTTAGGAGTACTTTATAGGTTTGACAATAATTGTAAATAAAAATAATCATTAATAAGAATAGTAGCCATCAATAACTTAGCGATGGCGAAGGTAGGTGGGTAGGAGAGAGTGACTCTTGCATAGGCTGTGGTGTGGAGAAGCAGCAGGGACAGGAGTCTGTCCCAGCTGTACCTGGGAGCTGCTCCTGATGGCTTTTCCACAGATGTCCAGCTTTGTCAAAACCCAGTAAATCTTGTGAAGTTTATTTTCCTTATAGCATCTGTGTTTTATAATGGTGCTTTTAATTTGTTTTTTCTTTGTCTGCTGGGATTTCTTTTGTCCGGCACTTTCAGGCCTCCCTTTTTTTCTCGGTGGAAGTGAGTCCGTTAATGATGGCTGGCTTGGGAATACACCCCGGCCAGGCCAGCATGGCAGCCGCTCCCTCTGTCTGACAACAAAGCCCATTGTTGTTTTCTTTCTTCACTTTTATCCTCAACTTAATCCATTTTGCCTTTGAGTATTTGTGGAATAAAATGTCTGGAAAAGCATGGCTCAGGTTTTGGGTGGATGAAGTGACGGCAGTTCTCTGCAGACTTCCAGCAAAGAGGTATGAAGGCGGAACTAACCAGTCATAATTTCTGTGTCTCAGTTGACAACTTTTATCCGATGTAATGCTGCATGTGTAAACAAACTTCTGCTATCAGACTACCAGGGCTACGACATCCTCGGCTTTTTGCAAGTCCCGTAGTAAAATGAGAGACTGGCAGCTTAAATTAAGTCGTGAGACTTTTTTTTTTCCTTCTGTTTTCCTCCAGTGAAAGTTTAAAAACCTGAGTTAGGGTTAACTGAAGGAGTTTGTTTTGACTTGGGTTTAGCTCTGATCAGGAGTTTGGACCTGAAGTCTATAATATTGAGAAACAGTTGAAAATAATGCAAGTGCTCCCTTCCATGTGCATCCTAAGCTGTGGCCCAAGCTGGAGAGGGAGCCTAGGGAACTGGGAGGGTAGGTATGGGAAAAACAAACCTCAGCCTAAACTGTCCCTAACCTATTCTGCGCACAGCTCTTGAACTGTCATCTGAAAATCTCTTTCGTGGCTGCTCATGGAGGGGCAAATACTTGACCAAAAGGACTTATCTTGCACAGGGTCCTGAGGGCTGCTAAGCTCCTGCTCTGGGCAACTACCAAGAGCTGCATCACTCGGGTTGCTCTGCTGGAAATGTTTGGAGGGATTCTTGAGAGGGCATGTCTGCCATGAAATTGGGATGATGGTGATTAAGTTTCTCTAAATTAATTGCACTAGAAAGTACTTCTTGAATAGTCAGTAGGATGCAATGTGTCTGTAGCTGTCAGGGTACCACGTTAGCCTTTAACATTAAATGGTCAGTGCCAAGTGACGCTCCTCTATTGGAGCTGTAATTCCAGGCATTTATTCCTTATTAACATACTGTCTGCATGGGGCAAGGTAATCTGAGTACAGGATTCTGCAGTTTGGAAAAAGTTTGATATTTCTGGAAGACTTATACTTCAGCTTATTTGTTGCGTGTCCTTTGACAGTGAATCCAAACTGTAGAAATGCTGTTGAAGCCTGACTGCATTCTTTGTGCTCTCCTGGCCCGATAAGGCAGCCCTGTGCACACACAACTCCCCTTTACTGCCAGAGGAGTTTCCCATTTCGAAGGGCCTGAGGAATGGAGGGTAATTGTTGAATTTCTGGATGGGTACAAGAGCGCATCATAACATTATGAGGTTTTAAAATGACTTCCTAAGCCTAATGTGTGACACTCTCTTGTTCCGGTGAAATTCAGACTGTGCAATACAGCCCATGCTGAATGCTTAGAAAGGAACAGCCCTAGTCATAAGAGTGCATTTGCTGGATCCCCAAGGCTGTGCAATTAAGATGACAAACATCTACCTCTCTGATAGGTCTGAGGCAACATGCCAGTGAAGATAAAACAGGACAGAACATCATAAAAATAGCTAAAAATAATTCAGTGAAAACAGAAGCAATTTTTTTTATTTTAACCTTACTCGCCCGCAGTGTCTTATTATTGTGGTCAGATTTTCAAGAAAAACTTTACTGTCAGAAATAACGCGACTGCTTTTTGTAGCATTCCAACTCTTAAATTTTTTTTTCTAGTATCACTTTTAATTATATTTACTTGCAGTTAAGCAACGTAATGTTGCTGCAGAAAATACAGGTTGGCAGCCAGTAGTTACTGGGATATACTTCAGGTATTTACAGCTTCATTTCTCAGAGCCGGATTTTTTTAGCATGTTTGTGCTATGAAGTGCTGTGCATTAGGAGCTCTGGTTTAGTTAATTATTTTATTGACGTTTGTGTAGAGCAGACAAACTACGCATTTAAAAATTAAAAGCTTGACCTCTGAATTTGATTGTATTTTTCTCCAAGAAGAACCATGTTAGATTTCAGTCCCATTCAGCATTTCTTTAACATGTTTTTGGTTCTCTCTGTATAGTTTAATAATTTTTTTCGTTTACTTTGTGTTTTCTCTTCTTATGTGTGAGCCTAAAAATAACTGTTATTTCTAGAATTAATAAAAAACTCCTAAGTGATTACTTAATCCTGCAGTTTCCTGAGTATCCTTAACTGCCTTGGGATTCCTCAGCTTGTGAGAAAATGAAGCAGCTCATCCATGTGTAGGAAGGATGTCTGAAAATGCCTTGTTTCTCTGCATGCAAATATTCTGTTGAATCAACTGGAGGTTTTGCATATGGAAAACTACATGATGTTGGGAGCAGAGGGCACCAAGATTAAATTAAATGTGCCTTGAGAGAGGGAGCACAGGCTGTAACACCACAGTCATTTGGTTCAGCAGTTCATAGTTAATCATTATATTCCTAACAAGTAAAAGAAAACAAATTACAGAGGTTGGGAGCCCCCTCTGTGGATCCCGTCGCTGTTTGCAGCGTAGCGTGCAGTCGCTTGTGGCGAACATGGGAGAGTGAAACACTTTCTGAGAGGCCTTGGTTACATGCAACGGTAACTAATTAGACAATAATGCAGAAAACTATTCCTACTCCTTTCCACAAGGACCAAGAATGCTTTATGAAACTAATCTTGAAAAAAATTAATTGCGTCTCAGTCTTAAATTAAAACTGAGCTGGGGTTCCCCCCCCTCCCCTTTCCTGTTTCTTTTTATTCCAAGTTGGTGCAGGAAAATTGCTATTAATGAAATCTGCTCTCTGAGACTTCAATGGGCTTGTTATTCATTAAAGCCTTGCTATTTCTCTTAAAACGTATTGACCAGTGTTCAGGCCAGATACTTAACACAAAATACACTTTGTAATTTCATCATTTTTGTTATTGTGCTTTTCTAAGATGCAGAGGTCTATGGACTTTGTAGAAAAAACAAATAAACCCCCTAAGCTTACAGTTATATAGTATTAAAAGAAGGGTAAAGGAAGCATTGAGTGTCTTTAGGATGATGAGACATTCATTAAGATTTTTCCGCCTTCCTTTTCCTATTTTCAATCCATCTGAAGTACCATTAAAGCTTTTCAGGCAGCTTCCTGTGAGAAACCCTTTTCTGTGCTGTTTTTCTTCCTTGAAAAAAGGTGGCTGCTCTTCAGTCAGATTGTATGGATTTGGCCTGGGATTTGGATAATATCTCCGTAGAATGCATCGGTTGTTTAGGAACCTAATTCCCAATATGGCTCCCTTTTGATTAAGAACAAAGCCAGCGTTTCACAGCATTATAGGAACACAGAAAAACAAGTTAATGATCTAAACCTTCTAATTCATGGTTGCTTGTCTATTTAAAGTACTTTTGATTCTGTTATAAACAGACTGGCCCCTTTTTTGTTTAACTTCTTTCTTTGGTTTCTTCACATTTCGTTCTTTACTGTCCATGAAATTTGTAGCTAGTTTCCTTTTCGAGCTGAAGAATGAAAGGTTGTGACTACAGAATGATACAGAAAGTAAGAAAGCGTATCTAAACTGGGCATCTCTCCAGCACAGACCTCTTTGATACAAGCTAAATTTAGGCTGGTTGGGATTTTTTTTGTTACTTTTTACCCTTCCTTGTTTGAGTACCTGTGGTTTGTTTTCTTCTTCTTTGAATGAATGAATAGGAAGTTTGTTGCATTTTTGATACTTTTTGATTTTTATGTGTAGCTTGTCATTGGCATGGCTTTATTTTATGTAGTTACTCCTTGTTTTCTTGCTGTCTTACTTCAGCAGATGACTCTTAATCTGTGCCTGTAGCCGTAGAGACAACAAAAGCCACCTTTTCAGGACTTTGAATTACCAACACTGTATGTGGTGCTGTAGGAAAATAATTCCCTTCCAGATACTCGGATTTTTTCCTTTTTTTTTGTTTTCTTTTTTTTAAATAGAGAACTGGAATCCAGAGCTTGTTCTCCAAATCGAACTTGGAAACTTTTTTGAGAACAAAACTATCAGGCAAGCAGCAGCAGCACGAATTATTTCCCTTCCATAGAAGGGGACCTTATCCCCTTATATAAAAATAAATATTTGCTGCTTCCATTGTTTTTACCTGAAATTAAGATGACTTTTAAAAATGTTTTTGCTTACTGTGGGAGCTCATTTTTTTGTTTGACTTATTTCAGGCAGTGGTTAAAAATGAAAAATGAAGAAAAAACTCCAGTAATGTGTTTTATTGCGTCTCTGTCCCATCAAGGTAAATTGAACAGTCAAGACACTTACAACAACTTCACAAACAACAATCCTGGGAACCCTCGACTCCTGCCTCTTCCAAGTTTGACTGTGGTGTTGCCTCTTGCTCAAATCAAGCAGCCAATGACATTAGGGACCATCACCAAACGCACAGGGTAAGTGTAAACCTGTCTTAACCTCAGTATTTATCATTTATATGGAAATAACTTGTGTTACAAGTGATACTTGGTTTTATTCCATATTTTAATTCTGGCGTATGTCATTTAATGGCAACAGAAGGAGGGTGGGGGAAAGAGGAGACAAGAAAAGAAAGCCAGCATCAAAAAACTGAACAAAACCTGAAATCAAATCTCTCAAAACCGAAGAGTATTGATTTGGGTGGGTCACTTCCTTACAATACCATATGGGAAATACTGGTGTCGGGAGAAGTTTCACACAAGGAGTTGGTATGAAGCATAAGCAGAGCTGTATTCAATCAGAATAAGTTACAGGGTTACTCTTTTTTTGAAAGTTTGTTTATTTTGATTTCCAAACTTTTCAAGCAGAAATGCTTTTTGACTCTCAGAAATGGGGAGACAGTCAGCCAGGTTGAGTATAAAGAGAAAACATAATCCTGCTGTTTTCTTGACCTTGTTTTTCCTCTGAAGTGACTGTTCTGTACTATGAAATTCACGTGTGCACTTTCAGGCTGGAGCCAGCTGCACTTTGCTGTTTCTCACTGTGCCATGATAAAGCACTTCAAAATACTTGTTGTGAAAAAGTTTTACTAAACTATATGTATGTTATAATAACTCAGGCTTCCTAAGCTCCATAAACTGTAACAATTTTAAGTTAATTGATATAGTATTTTTCTCCTGCTGAATTTCAAATACTGATTTTTTGCAATTAATACATAAAGCTAGTGAATGATGATTATATTTTTTCCTCTCTCACTTTCTGTTTTTTAAATCCCTGAATATTTTCTAGCTAAAAGTCTGATTCATCCATTAATTTACAGACTGCTTTTATATTTTAAAGAATAATAGATTAAGTTTGGCAAATGGTTGGACAAAGCAATCGAGGTTCATACCTGCAGGTTCATAACATCTTCTTGCATTTTGGCAAATGGGTACAGGCACTGTCTTGCTTGCTTCAGTGGTTTTTTGTTCAAATGCCTATAGTGAGGTGAATTTTCCCTTGTGTTTTGTGAGCAGGAGCTCACGGTTATTCCCTCTCTACCTGAATAATTCCCATATTCTGTGCTTGAGTGTTCAGGACATCCTGTAAAATCTGTTACTGTTTGTTTAGTGCACTAAGTATGCATGATGAGGTTGTAAAGCTTACCTATTATGCATGTACATACATATATTTGTATCTATCTATTTGTCTACCTAATGATTCAGCCCTGCTTTTGCTGCTGTAAACAAGAATTTCATTAGGCTTGTTGAGCCTAATTGTGAGCTACGAACACGCAGTTGCCCTAAGCACAGAGGCTGTCTGCAGACATGTCCCTGAACTCCATGGACAAGTGCAAATGGGACTGGACAAGTAGAGAAACAAAATGGGGGCAATGTTGTTGTTAAACTCCTTCCACACATACATTTTAGTTGCTTATTTCTGCTTTTTTTTTTTAATTTTCTGTTTTTTTCCCCCCTGCTTACAGTTCAAATGCAGGCAAGGGAAGGATGTTGCACTTAATGATCAGGTGAATTTTGAAAGTACACGAAGGTGTGATCTCAGATGAGGACAGGGAGGCAGGGTCAGAGAGGTGGGTGTACATGGAGATAAGCAGGAAGTTACAGGTCCTGAAAGAGGGAAAATATCAATGAGAGGACTGGGAGAATACAGTCAGGGCATATCGGAAATGTAATTTTCTGGGCTCTGTCCGTAGACCCCTTGAAACAGAATAGACACAACTAGGTGGGATAAGACACAGAACATAAAAATCCTTGTGAGGGACTGCTGCGGGAAGGTAGAGTGGTAGGAGCAATGGTGAGGATGATGACTTGAGAAAAAGCGCTTGGTTTACAACAGTAATTCTTGTGTTGGCCTTTACAAAGGCTGTTTCCCTAACACTGTATTGCTACCAGTAAACTCTTCTACAGCCATTGTAAATGCAATAAGTCTGCCTTATTTTATTGAATGTTTTATTCTTAAATATATTTTATTATTCTTAAATATCTTAAATATATTCAGGGAGTCTTCATAGTCATAGATTAAGTAAATTTTACTATTCATAAACTGTCCTTGTCCTGTTATTTGACATAATTTCTAAAACAAAAAAATTTAAAATATTCAGTGGTGCTTATGTAAGGGGTATGGG